>OX579663.1:8724164-9324164 GCA_951230895.1 Carpatolechia fugitivella
TTATCTAACAATCAATGTCAGTTAAACCATCCAAAACAATGAGAAGTTACAAAAAATAATTACAATCAATCACCGATTGCACAAACTTGTTTGAGCGATGCTGTCATAGTTAGGAGGACGGCTCAATCGCGCGACAGTGTGTCGAATGGCGTCGCGTCGGTACGCGGCTCGTAGACACGTGCGTGCTCTATCCGCTGTGAAAATCGATCAGGCACCGACGACACCGTCTTGACTTTTCCAAAAACTGAAAAAGTGGAGTCGGTGACCGATTATCCGCAATTTTTGACGCCCCGAAAACCGAATCCAAAACTCACGATCCACCTGCCGACACATACCCGCTATTATAACTGTCGTTGCCACGAATGTTTTAATTGTCGAACAGTTAGCCGTAATTCAATTTTTGGCGTCTTCGTTCTCACGCGCTTTCGTGTGAAAACAATCGCTCCTAAAAATTCACAACTTTAGTAGTGGAATCTAACTTTGAGAACGACATACATATCTAACTAAGCAATTTATGATTAATCTGTATTTTCCTTTGACTTATAAAGCATGTAAAGCCATTCATAAATTATAATATTACTTTTATTGTTACAACTTTAGTTACTTAATCTAACATGTTTCCTGTACTCTGTAACTAAATACATAATTAGATTATTACCCTGAGATAAATAGACGCGCAACTAGGGCAAGTTAACCGCAGACAATGATTTGTAGATCTAATTTCGGCAATAGCTTTGGCTTTCTGCAAAATTAACTCTGGCTTTATTCTACCTCCTAAATTAGAACTAGTTTTAGGGTCCAGCAACAAAATACGAATCCTAGTTTATGACTTCTTCTAGTTTCTTTGTAAAATATTTTGTAAAAGAGGCAATGCCAAATTTTACCTTTTATTTGTGTAACACAAATACTGCTAATTTTTCTAAGCATCTATTAATAAATGGTATAAACAGTAAGAAAATCCAAAAAGAAAAGTAGTTTTTGTCCAAACGTATGAAATTATTTTGATTTTATGCATTTGGGTTCTATATACTCATACTAATTTTACATCTAAATACTTCTGATAATTGCGTGTTACTTGTAAAATCAATAATATTTCGAAAGCATACATAACACGTTTTTAAAGTGGTCATTAAATTTTTACCAAATAGTAAGTACCTACCTATATTACAGGACATTCCTTGTGATGACGGTAGCCATCGCGGCGGCTTTACAAAAACGCGGGATTCCTACTCTTCACATCCGTCAGTCGCCAGCAGGCAGTCTCTCGTACAAATAAAAACTAAACTATCATGTCCCCGCCCAGCTTTTCCACCAAACTTGATTCGTCATGTCCAATTAAAATGGAGGCACGATTTTTCCCACCGACTGTCCGCAACGAAGTAAGATCGTTGGATTGGAGTTGATAGTTTTGATAACTTTTGTATTATTTCACAGAACATTAAATAAAATTTGACAGTAATGTATTTTTTCATTGATAGAAATGTTTATTTGTCAATGAACGTTTTAGAGATAAAGTTCAGTAATATTAATAACACACATATCTACCGGGTTATTACCACGATTTTGGTTTAAAAAAAGCTTTTTAATGAGCTTACCGATATTTCAACTAAGTATGTTGCAATAGTCATGATCACGGCAGAACTCAATGTGTGTCATTAATATTAAGAACCGCGAAAACCTAAAAGTGTTCATAAAGTTCAGTAAGTTTCAACCTATTTTTATAGTATAGGTAGATATTTGACAGTGAGCCTATTTAAAACATTTTTGTGTGGGTAGATAGGAGATGATAAGTAAGCATTGTCACAATTTTCGGGTGTTTGGTGCCTCTTTCTATCTTTATAATAAGTGGTAGTGTGATAAAATTTAATTAAATGAATGCACATACAAACACAAATAAAAAACAAAAAATCAAACCTTAAATATCTAAAATATCTAAAATGTAGTGAACAACCACGAAAATCTTAAAACATAAGTAAGCAATAAGTTGCTAAACAGACTCCGTAAATAATCCTCAGGAAACACAATAAAATAAATAATAGAAACGATTATTTTTTATTTGATTATTTTTAGTCATCCTATTTTAATTTAAAGTTTTCCAGATACCAGAGAATAGACGGTACTGGTTCCCACGCGTGTGCCTTACCGACGACATCTTTTTGCCGAAGCTGAGTTTTTGGTGAAAAAAGCCGCCGATCACGTTTCCTATTGTCGCCACACTGCTGGCCATCTGATTGGGCGGTGTGACGGCATCCGACCATTGGGTAATAGGCGTAATCTAGCACATTTTGATAGAGTTATGTCAGTCATCCAACTAAGGGTCGGGCCACACTTATCGACGGCGATCGACGGTTTGCCTATACAAAACGCGCATTTAGTATGGAACTCCTTTCGCATCGGACGCGGCGAAAGATGCGAAAGGATATCCATACTAAATGCGCGTTTTGTATAGGCAAACCGTCGATCGCCGTCGATAAGTGTAGCCCGACCCTTATAGGTCCTAGAAGACCGTTATTTAAGAGTAGACTTTTTCTGGCTACTGGTAACTTACACGTTTAGTTATACGGTATCACGAGAGCTTTTGTATATTAACAATTAAATTAATATTGTCATCAACAATAGAAAGATAAACGTAAAGCTAAAGCAAGCTAAGTAAGCTAAGTTTCTTAACTAAATACAAGGTAGTAACAAAACAACAGCCTTTAGTTTAATTGCTTTGTAACACTTCAAACGCGCCTTATTGTATAACGTGGACACTACGGTAGTTGCGAAGATAATCGAAGGTGTCAATCAAATGGCTTGTTTCGACTTTATGAGTCTGTCAAAATCCATTATTCAATTGTTTCACACAACTGCAATGTTTCACATATTAATGTCCGACTCAATTTTCTATGGAGGGCCTTGCTGTTGCTTCTTTGCGATTTAGTACTAGATAATGGGTATCTCATTTTGTAGCGGTCACTCCTTTGATTTAAATATTTTTGTGTCAATTTTGTTTATTGTAACGACTGTTGTAATCATATATAACCAGGTGAGTGTGAGTGAAAGAAATATGCTGATTCAATAATAATTATTATGGTTTTTAAATAAAGATCTATTACGAAATATTGTGAAGTAACTTACTCGTACGCTTTATATGTTTTCAAGACTTTAAAAGAACAATACCTCTACCTCCTACACGCTTTCCATAAAATTGTCTGCTGAATATTCGATGAAATGTTTCAAGTCGTAGGAGCTTTATGTCTGTGTGTGTACCTATCTAGAGTACGTGCGTGCAATTGACTGCTTAATTGTAAAAGCAATGGGGTGCGCACTGAAAGACGAACATGACATTCAAAACGGGGCACAGGAATTTGTAACGTTTTTCTAGTTAATGTGGTCTAATTAGACATTTGAAATGTACCGAAAATATTAACATTATGCCAAGAAAATAATATGAAATAAAAATTTTAAGTTTAATAATACAGAGCACGCAGGCTATTCTTTACCGCTGACTTCAAATCTAATCAAATCATACTACCGCACTTCGCACTTTTGCTATCATACTTTTTTAGGCCCATAGTAAAAATTGCATACAACGTAGCCGCGTGAGCAGACAACAAGTACTAAGTACTTAATCAATTAATAATTAAGGTAAGTAATCAATCAATCAATAAGCCTATTGCAGTCCACTGCTGGACTCCCCAAGGGCACGCCAAAGCGCACGATCACCCGTTTTCCTCATCCAGCCACCACCAGCGACCTTCCTCAGGTCATCAGTCCACCTGGCAGGGGGGCGTTCCACACCGTGGCCAGCCCATTGCCACTTCAGCTTGCTATACTTCTGGACGATATCAACTACCTTCGTCCTCTGCCGGCCGGATGATTTCGTTTCGGATTTTATCCCGTAGCGAAATACCAAGCATAGATCTTTCCATGGCTCGCTGAGGTAAGTAATAGTATGCGTGAACAATAAAGTTTTGAATCAATCATCTAACTAAGAAATGATTCAGAATGGTAATCTGATGACTTCAATTTATAATTTACTGTAGGTAAGTAAAACACAGTAAAGGACATTCCTATTACGTTATTCACAATACCCATAGCCATGCCCATAAAACACTTGTGTAAATTAATTACTATAATTATTTTGTTTTAACGCGCTTAAGTTTATGAGCAATCACTGTAGGGTAATATTGCTATTAAAATAAAGCTATGTATCTTATAGGTGCTAATGCAGTGGCATTAATGAGAAGGTCAAGGGTCTGGATGCGACGTGTGTGTGTTCTATGGCAATTCAGACAATCTATTTTCGGCTTCGTGAGTGTAAGCAAATAGAGGTCCATATTATAGACTAATCTGATTAAAGGTAACATCACACTCCTGCGGTCTCGGGATATTCATATCCCTTCAGTAACTGCAGGCAAGATGTGTATTGGCTAACTTTTACTTTAGTCAATAAATTTGCATTTATTTAAATGACAAATAAAAACAAATGGCAAGGTTGCGCCTTTCTATAATGGTTAAGATATATGTTTTAATTGATAAAAAACAATTAACCTTCCGGCGGGATTATAATCGTACGTCCTTTGGCAAGTTTATATTATAATATTATGATTGTGTAAATAAAATTACAGATATGTAAAATTATTCGGCGTGGTTTGTTTTCTCGATAGTACATATTAGTGCTATTTTTTTTTAATATATATAGTTATATAGCGCGCAACGATCGGTGTGATGAGATCTTAGATACAATGAAGGTAAAAACTGCTTTATGCAGGTAATTAAAGTTGCAAATTGTTGGACTTTATAAAATGTAATGAACGATTATGACATACCTGTGACTTAAATTTCCAATATTCTGTATAAATAAAGAAACTGACCGAATAACAACTACAGATTTTAAGAAATTTCAACCCTAAGGAGTCTTTCCTCCTTAGGGTTGAAATTTCTTAAATCCTCCCCTTTGGTAGGGGGGGGTTTAAAATTCCACAATTTTAACTAAAAACCATGCAGACGAAGCCGCGAGCGGAATGCTAGTAGTTAAACACTTAGTCATCTGTTATACGTTTTGTATGCCAATATTATTCCTCATCACATCACGTACTTACTATGGTGCAGTGTCCTCTGAAAACATCTGTTTTTGACATGAAACATAGACGGCGGTGTAGGTTGCTTGCTACACGTTATATTATGTTATGCAATCCGTTCCTGCAAATGCAGTTTTAGTACGAACGACATAGACAGAAGTTTGTCCAATATCATACACAAACTAAGCTCTGCATTCACACTATCACATCACACTAATAATAACAATATTAATATTATATATTTGGATGTTTGTTCCGCCTTCACGCTTAAAGTACTCAACGGGATGAAATTTGGGATGGAGATAGTTTGTAACCTGGATTAATACATAGGATACTTTCTATGGGAAAAAGTCTTATTCCCACAAAATCTTACACAACGCGAGCGTAGCCGCGGGCGGCCCGCTAGTTTTAAATAAAATAAAACTACTTAGTTTTCTTTATAGGTATTTTCGAATATAATGTTTAGTATTTTTTTCCGAATACAAATGGAATCTGAACTTCTGATATCGGGATTGAATAACCATAAATTGTGTAGACTGAAGAATGCACAAAAACATCCGTCCGAGTAAAAGTTAACTTGACAATCGCTACGCCTGCTACGGCGTAGCAAGGGCGTAGTACGAGCGTAGCAGTTTAATCAAGTTTAATTAAATGAACGAACTGGTACTCCTAATCTTTTAGGCACTTAATGTTATATTACAAGCGAAAATGTCCACCAAGCACAAAAACAAAATATAGCACATATTGATAAGAGCGCCGGATAGCGAAAGTTCCATAGCGCAATTGTTCAGAATCAGGCCAGCCACCAACCTAACTACAAGATTTAGTAATATAAACTTGTTACTAGCTACTTAAAACGGGGCAACAGGTGTCCGACCACCCTGCACTATTAATCAATTAGATGGCTCGCGGCGTTTCATGGCTGCGTAAAGCTAAGTGTCAATTTCGTTCCGAGTGGAAAACCAATAAAGTGAAGTAGACGGCTTTCCACTACACGAGCTCAGCTTTTCGCTTTTATTAACGTATAATATAACACCACTAAATTGAAACCAGCCTCAAATAAAATGTATATCGTATGAGTAAGTACTATTATAGAACCATTGTTTTACTAGGCCGTAGACCGCGTACGTCTTATAAATTTATTTTAGACATTGCCTTTTTTAACTATATTTTTATTTTTGGTGCTTCATTTATACAAGCTTTCAATAAAAACGTAAAAGTGCATTAAAACATAAAACAACTAAACATATATTTCACAATAATACAATTATTGTTCTATTTCAGTATGAGAGGTTTGATATTTAATAAAAGTCACTTTTACTAGTTCCACTTATATTATATTCACCCGACCGGTTTCGATCAACAGATTATCTTCGCAGGGTTATTAATTACTTATTCTAGATCACATAATTTGTTAATAACGACCGTCCAAACCAACGTTAACAACAGTATAATTCAAAATATTTATGTAATGAGGGTAATCACACTTGATTCTCCCCTTATGACTCAGTGTTGTCACTTAATAAAAATCATCTTAATATATGAGGAAAAAAATAGGGTACAAGGTACAATAATAATAGGTAACAAATAATAAATTAGCAATATTTACATCTTATTTCTTTATCTAGCCATTTCCTTTTCATAGAATCCATTAAGTTATGTAGATAAAATCTTGTATCTTTCATATTGCAAGTTAAATTGTTGTTTATGTAGTTTGGGATTAACTTATGTCTTCTACAATTTGTATTAAACCAGAGGTGTTCGTTGGTTTTTGTAAATTTAAGTTTTAATTTTTTACCTATATAGGTCAATCAAATCGGCTGTAGAGGTTTGAATCTAGTTTGAAGAAATCACCTTGAGTGTTATCATATAATGATATTTTCATGCTGCCCGCTTTTATCGTCACCCGTTCAGTGTCAATTACTGGTATGCGAGACGTGCAAATTTCTTGGATTCCAGTTAGACACCAACTTAAATTGGAAACGACACGTGAAGTCACTTTCTGAAAGGCTGGGCGGCGCCGTGTTTGCACTGCGAAAATTAAACCACTAATGTCGGGCAAGGCTCTTGTACTATATATATCACGCCTATTTCCATTCGCTTCTCTCGTATGGCATGATTCTGTGGGGCAACTCTGTTGACACTGACAGGGTTTTTTTAATGCATGGACGTTGCATCATCATCATAAGGCCTCATACATCTTAACAGATGATTAAAGCAGCGTCGCATACCCGTTGAAAAACCCCTTCAGTCGTTTGGGTTTTAAGTATTTACAGAATAGCAGTATTTATATGTTTTCTTAGACCGAAAGTTCTCCAACAGATGGCACTTCAACTCAGATAGTGAAGAAATGTGATTATTTTTACTTACTATGAAAATCCAAGGGATTATGAGTTCAAAAACTGAATGTTCCACGAGCAAAGCTTGGTGAACCAGGTACTTACTTGATAAGAAAGAACGACACAGGGCGGCTAGTTGGAAATATTCAAAAAAATCTTTCAAAATCAAAATACGACAAAGCAACGTCCGTTTGTTTTAGTTTGTTGCCCTTCAAAAAACCGAACATGCATTTTTGAAACCAGCAGCACAGGCTTTGAATGTCTTAATTTGTAAGCGTGAAAAATTTCCAGTTCGTGTACGGGTAACCACACAATTTGGGCCTCATGTTGAGTTAAGAACAAAAGCCGCGGTCGTCGTGCAGCCACTACTGTTCAGTAGCCGACCCCCCCCCGTGACGTCTTCTGTTCAATCAAAACCACAAACAGACTATTCAGAGTTTACTTTGGAATTTCTTATTGTTTTCTCTTGAAAGTGGTTTTAAGTGAAGGGCTTTGTTGGTGACCAGACTATGATGCTACCGGTGGGTGGTTTACGAGATTGCCTGCTACCTGATGACAGATTTGCAACCAGTTATTGATCGCTTCCTGAGCACAATGATGTATGATGTCTGAGGTGGAGGCGGGCGGGCTGAGCGTTGTTGATCTGAATAGGGAAATTTAATATTGATTGTAGGCAAGTAATAACAATATTATTGTTACAAGGTTACAATAGAAATCTCGACTATGAATATGTGATTCTGTAAATTATTATATACTTAACCATCTAATAGAATACGTCTAATAATAGAAACTACATATAAGTATGTAAAGAAGTGATGCAGGCAGATGGTTTCGCCATGTTACTTAACGTTACATAATATGAATAGTTTTTAACGTTTCTGGTAAAGTATAAACCTATCTCCCGAACAAAATTATATTGCATATATTTTTTTAAAGTCAGTGTCTAATGTTGAATGTAGAATATAATATTCTTTTTATAGTAGGTATATATTTTTTTATAAATAAATGCTAAAATATATGTACAAAAATTAAGATCACGTTTCAATAATAAAACAGTTGTTCAAAGTTACGTAATTCCAAAAGTATAGATAATTTTAGACATTCAACTTGTGTAAGAGTTTATAAAAGCAGAAATAAGTAGACCAAAATTTTCATGTTATCATATCGTTTAAAAGTTCAAAGTTAAAATTAATGAAAACAAACACGCCACGATGAGTAATGAAAATTGTTAGAGCTATCTTGTAAAAGCGCTCACACAACTTTAGCTCATTAATCTTGAATAAAAGAGATTTTTCAGCTTTTTCATAAAGGATCTAACGTTCTTATAAATATCGTAATCGGTTTCGTTTAAGATCAACAAGCAACTACTAAACTACCACCCAGGTTCAGCCACACGCAACTCAGGGGCGTAACTACTTTGTCAACCCATGAATGTGGCACAGACACCATCAATAGACAATCTCGTAAGAATGAAAGAACTGGCCGCCTAATTCATGGCTAATGCATCAAACTACAGAAAAAGAAATGAAGACTGTTCGATTTTTGAAAAAACGCCGCCAGATTTGACGTTTATGTTGTACATTGTGCATGGCGTCAGTTGTGAATGGAAGCTGGGTGTATCGTAATAGGTGTGAAGTGTTCGGCCCATTGTAAGGTTTTTCATACAGGTATCCGATTCAGAGGAGGTCTGCAATAATGTAAAGACGTGATGTTTTATATAGGCTGCGACAGACATCAAAAGTTACCCTTAGGTACAGGAAGTCAGGCATAAGAAGTATTAAACAATAAAGTTTATTCGATATAATTTATATAAAAAAATATGAGTAAAGGAAAATGAGCTGAAAATAAGTACTACATAGGCTTTTCTGATGTTTAAATTATATTCAACATTGTATCTCCATGACTGCAGAGTAAAAACATGAAGGCAATATTTTTTCCGGTCCATTTAATGAACATACGGTAAAACAAACGAGTAGCTCCTGGAATAAGTGACGTGGAATGCGGAGAGTTAGGCACAATTACACATTCCAGACTACTGATGCTTTTGTGCATACTTAGAAATACATTGCTTCAAGAAAGGGCCTTCTTTAAGGTTTATTTTAAAGCAAGCAATGTACGCTGCATTCGTTGGCATACTGTATAATGTTAAATGTATAAAGTGAAACGAGAAACTGTTGAGGAATGTACAAAGTTCAAATTGCAAACTGTCAGTATGCCTTTGCGTATGTGTTATTAAAATCTGTACTTGTGAAAACTGAAACTTAGGGAAGGGTAGTTAAAAAAAATGCGTGCGCGTGCGTGTGCGTATGCGTGATAATGCTGCGTTTTTGAGATAGCAACTTTACAAACAATTAAACCGATGAATTATTTACTGGTCATAATAAAACTTATTTATTTTAATTATAAACGCAACCGATGAAGAAAAAAATAGCACGTTTGCCTTGCATAAAAACAATGGCATTTAGAAAACGTATTAACTGATGTCAAGAGCAAAATCGATTCCTCGACAAAAAGTCACTGTCACGAAGGACCTAGTTAGTGAAAAACGTCGTTTCACAAGTTATGGGACGGAATTTTCATCCCTTTTAATGGATGAAAATATTTGAAGGCCCCAACGTATCAACGTAGCACCCTTTCATTTAAGATTTGTGGGTTGTAACTTTACGACATTCTTTCGTTCTTTTATCGTCAAAAGTTTGACCTCTACGAAGGATTATATTTTACAAGTACACTGCAGTTTAGGCCATGCAGGAATATATATTTTTATTTTTTAAAGTTAAAAAGGTGTTTTTTTTTTGTTATTTATATACTTCAACCTCATTTTCATACCTATTCGCAACGGATTTCAAGTCAACGTATTTCAATTTCCATATCAATTTTAAAGTGGATGCTAAAAACTTCCCTTCATTTTACTATAGGAATAATAATACTACTCTATCGGAGCATTTTGTTATAAAAAATAACATTAATCCAAAATGGCGGCTATTTAGAGGGTGTTCGAAATAATCAGGGCAGTATGGTAGTCGTTTATTTACTTTGTACAATTTATATTTTTTGGGGGACTGGGGTATTGTTACGTTCAGTTATGCCTTGTTGAGGGTTGCGTGGGGATCGTTGTTAGTCAGGGGTCGCAGCCTGCAAGTCAGTTCAAGGAATTTCATTATTATTGTGCTACTTTAAATTAGATATTCAATTTCCTTGCCTCAAAACGTCAGTACAAATATTGCGTCGCAGTTGGTAGCGTTAACAGTGCCGTGTAATAAAATATAGCAATACATTATAATACAACAAAAACTAACAGCTTAATATTCTGGTCACGATCATTATACATAACAATAGATTTACAGTAAAAAGTTGATGTCTAAAATACTAAATTCATCGCAGATTGTTCCTAAATGCCGAGAGCTAACCAAATGTTGGTTTCCCACGCACATAAGCTATGCATGGTTTTGCAATCAACACCTATCTATACATCCGTATTAATACCTATATACGTACTACGTATTATAATAATGGAGGTGCGTAGACGTAAAATTCTCTTAATGTAAGTGTCACGGTAGAATTTTCCAACTGGTGCGTGAAATTGTCGAAAGTTAGATTGTTAGTGTAACAGTTGAACAAATCTTGTAGATATGTACAAAATAAATCCAATTTCACAAGAATTTTCATTCGAGACGAAACAAGTGTTGGCAAATTGACTCGTGTTATCAAGAATAAACAATAAATTCTAGTTGAGAAGGATGGCCACTTTTTACCTATGAGAAAGTGAAAATTATAAAAATATATAATATAAAAATTAGTACATAAGTAATTATTGTATCAAAATATGATAAAAAGTTTATTTCATATATATCCCAGGAATTAACGAAAATAACGTTTCTTATGAACGGTGATGTGATGTTTTATAAAAAGTCAGACAGGTCACTAGCCTGGCAATAGAATTTTTAGATTGCTAATTCTAAAGTACCCTCGCTTCTGAGAACATACAGCCGACGGCTTACAACAAATCGAAGATTACCAACGACACTGTAGGTATAAGAAATAATATAAGATTACGAACTCGTATCTAAACCTCTTCTAATACAAATTATTTACCTGAAATACCTGTACCTGACATCTTAAAGAAAACTTTCATAAAAGCTCAATTCGATTCATGTGAACTTATACAAAACATTGGCATAACGCTGGATGGAGCGACATACGAGTCAAGGCGTAAAATCAAATGTATAATGCTAAGATAAGTGTAAAATTAAGTGTTAAAAATGAGTGTAGAAATGCTGATTAGCTTCAGGTATTTAGTGGGTTCGGTATGGTGCGATTGAGCGGTCACATCTCTCCATGGAGTACAAATCAGGAGCTAGGTGAGATGCTATTGGAGGGAGTACTGTATGCCTATAAAATAAATTTAGCAAATAATAAAACACTATTTTGATATGACTTTTTGATTGCTTCGTTTTCAATATATTTTGTTCAAATAGATTGAGTCAACAGTTGTTAGTTAATTATTAATTACAAATTCTTATCTAGTAAAAGATGAAGTATCAATAGAAACAAAACTAACTTACAGAAAAGCGTAATTCATTGGAAAAACATAATTTGGGCCTTAACATTTAGATTCAGATTTAGAGTAGGCGCGGACAACAAACGTTTGTAAAGAGAATCAACATCACAGCGCGTGGATTGAAAGGTTGAAACTGGCGCTGGATAGCAAATATGGAGACAAAAATATCATCTCAAAAATACTGTCTCCGTTTTCGTAAATGGTTTTCAACGCTCCTTGTCCATAGAGCACCGGCGCGCATTAGATCTGATACGCCGTCATATCACAATTCTATGCTTCGTTTGTTCCATTGTGGTAGCCGGTGAATTTGTGTCATATGCCTAATTATATCACACTAATTCTCTGTGTTCAATCGATAGTCTCGGAACTAAAACGGATTGAAACGTAAATAGATACGTCTATTTTAAACGACAATTTTTACAGCTTCCTCATTTCGCCGAAGACCATTGTAAACTAGGTAGCTATTGTTTTGTTCGGGTGCAACCTTGCTCGGACAATGATGGATCGCGACACGTTATTACTCTGCCGTGCTTATGTAGAGTTTTAAATGGACATTGTATTGAAAGAGTTCTTTGTTAAGAGTAAAAGACTACCAGTATTACACATGGGAATCACCAATCAAATTTTGACGTTTCTGAGATGTTTCAGAAGCGCCGATCAGTCACTCTTGCAGATTTTTTTTGCACGTGCCTGTACTGTATGATCGTCAATCAACTAAGCCGGGATATTTCTGATGACGAGTCCTCGTTTTGCTCTTGTTATTGAAATTTAATTAAACTTCTTTTGATCGAAGTTTTGAACCGACCGCGTCGGAATTTGGAGGTAGAATTTACGTTGCTTTAAATTTCTGTATTTAATTTTAAATTTCCTCGTAACTTACTAAGTATCACATGTAACAAGAAAATACTAAAAATATGGCATTTATAAATTGGTAAATTCACACGCACATTCCAATTAAATAAATGCAGAATTTGTGGACTGTGGAGTTTGGTTAGAGTGAACTTGCTAATTCCAAATGTTTAACTTGAACTTATATGACATGAAAAAACATGGGTAGTTATTTTAAATTTACTTCCACATAGTACGAGAAATTAAAAGTTCGGTCCTTAATTAAAAATCATATCGTTCCTCCATTTTAATTAACTGGCTTAATGCAGGAGTAAATATGAATAATGAAATGTAAATAAAAAGTGAATACTGCCATAGCAAAATAATGTATGCATTAACTTCCTTTTGCTTAATAAATTAATATGAGCATAGTTTAAGGTACAGAATATAACAGGCGCTATTTCGTTCGTAATATTCGTTGATTAAAATGGATTTTGTCCATCCAGCCTCCGGATTTCAAAGCTTTAAATTGAACTTTATTTGAATAGCCTGTGCGGCTTTGAGGTTGAACCGATTGGAAATTTTGTAGATTCACGTTTGAACGTACTATTTGTTGTATCAGGAATTTTTAATCAATCTGGACATAACAAAAAAAAAAAAATTTGAAAGAGATTGAGCTAATAATATAAGTCCAATTTCATAACCAAACCTTACATAACTTTAATCACCAATTTCTTTGCAACACAAAAGCGAAGTGAACGTAAAAATTAATTATTCGGCATCAGCACGCTATTCTAACTATCATAAATAATCTAGCAATCGGATCAAACGCGGTGGGTCCCGGCGCAAATCAACAATGTGCGAAACATTAAAAATATCAACAAAGGAACTTTTGACGTTCATAGTACATAGTAAAACCGCGTTACATTTCACCGCCGAAAATAAATGTTTTAATCAATCTGAACCTTATTCTCTCCGTCTGAGGGAGAAAAATGTGGGTAGTGAGCGTTAAAGTAGTCATGGTATACAGTTGTCGCTCGCGCCAGCTGGCGTAGCGTGGAAAATCGATTTCCACGTGGTACCGTCGGATGTCACATCTGCACTACGAGACTACGTTTCTCCCAGCTCTGCGCCCAAAATACGCGACGTGTAAAGAGAAATCATGTGAAATTAATGTGTAATACGGAATAACTAATGGCTCTAACAGTATAGTTAAATTAATGTTTCAGTTACAGTTGCAAGCTGGAAATAAATTACTATTTAATACTAATTTGGCTGGTCTTTGTTTCAGCAGAGTTTGGATCAAAATACATTTTGAAAAATGCGTCGTGGCAGTTGTGTTTCTAAAAGTTGTTAAGCTATCAGTATTTAATGGCATCTTTAAATGTGTAAATTAATAATCTATTGAGACTTTAGTTAGGTTCGATAATAATATATATATATATATTTCCTCCACACTTTTCCGCAGAAAAATCCTGCATTTTCTGCTTTTTCTTAGACCTCATTAGTTTATTACAAGCTAAACAAACGAACAAGAACAAAAAACGTCGGACAACAGTCGCAAGCGCAGACCACACAGGGAAACGAACATGGGCGAAATTCAGAGAGCTATCACCGTCACTAATCGCTTTAACGCAAACGTATAATCGGTCGTGAGCCGTAATATTTGTTTTAACTTGGCCGTAAATAAAAACATCAAAGAGGGTGCGTAAGAGCAGGCTCGGAGGAATAATTACGATTTGTCCCGCTTTACCGGAAATAGTTTGTGGCGGTATTAATCGTGGCCATATTCCGGGAACGACTGTCGCTTTGAGGAGGTCCTGCGCACTCTGCCGTATGCTCACCTGATTACAACAACCAACGGTCAGGAGATGGAGCTAATCTAAAAAAATAATTACTAACAGGATCAATTTCAAAGTATTGTTATTTCTACTCTACCATATTTATGACAGCTTAGGTGTTCAAAATGTAAACAGGTGAATCTTTAATTTGTATGTTTGTATAAGAGTACATACTCATATAGTGTAATGCACCAGTTTCAGGAACTTCTATAAAATATTTTAGTTTTACAAAAAATCTAGCAACTTTTACTATTGCTTTTCTTTCAGGTTGCTTTGTTTTCCTTTTTTATAATTGCCGCGTCGTAAGACAGCCTCCAGGACATTATATCAAGAAAAAAATTATGTAATGTTATAAAGAGTGAGTTACGCCAACTTGACCCATTGCTCCAACATCATTATGCGAGAAGTCATTCCTGTTCGCGGCCGCGAGAAATCAGCACCTTCACATAAAAAAAATCATATAATTATAGAAGCCGAGCATTTGGTAGTAATATCATTTCTATGCTAGTAAAGTCCATCTCGGCTTGGAATGGCGGCGCGGCGTGGCAGGGCGGCTGCACGCGGGTGCGTGGCTCACCGTGACGCATCGCGATTTCCACGCATCCATCCCGCCGCGACGGGCTTTGTCACAAAGGAAATTAACTAGTTATACCACTCATACGCACCCTGCGTTTATATGTGTGTGTGTATGCGAGTATGGTAGGCAAAAGAAGAGGTTTTGTTCGAATAATAGTTTTATTTTTTAATTATTATTAATCTAGTTTAAGTGTTCTATATGAAAAAAAAAAAAAACATTTTTTTCGAGCTGTCTTCAGCTCTTGGTGGGAAATAAATTGTTCATTGAACGAATTATTTATTTTGTTTATTAACTGATATAGATATCTGTTTAGATTAGAATCTAAACAGACTAAATCTGAAGCTCCATAAAATTTTATCGATATTAAAATATAGGATACAATTGATCATAAACTATCCATTTAACATTTTAAGTCGATCAAACATTCAATGTTTTAATTTTAGACAAAAATAGAGCTTAAGTTTTGATTTAACTTAACTCTTGATCTTGGTTTTGGTATCGTACCTAATTATAATAAAAATAGATACTAAGTTTAGTATTTTTTTAAGTTTACAGAGTCCGCACATTGTGTAGTGAACTCACCCAAAAAAATGTAATGACGAAACTAAGAGATGTAACATCCGAAAGTTAAAAAGCTATTAATTTCATTTGTTTTGCTATCGGTAGCTAAGCTGCAATCAACCAACACAGTAGTGTGCCAATGAAGGAAGGCCTATTGTTAAAATGTTGAATGAAAAGTCCCATTTAAGTATGGAATAGATGTTTTTTATATTTTAAAAATAATTTTCAGCAGCTGCGGCCTACTTGATTATATAGAAATTTTGATAAATTTCTTGAACCATGAAATTAGTATACTTTCTTAGCGTGGACGATGTGTTTAAGGTTTTGTGGATAGATAAGCCCATATTTTATTGTCATGATGATAAATTTGAGATCTTTTCCTAAAATTGTATGGCAGTAAAATGTTATGCATAAGGTAGTAATTTGATCCTAAACATAATTAGATTTAATTTCAGCCGTTGCAAAATTTATTTTATATTTGTGTCATGGAATAACTTTGAAATGTTATAATAATAATAATAATAAAACATTTATTTCAGAAAAGAATTCCATAGTTTTGTTAGTAAATGGGTTAGAAACAAACTGCTTAAAAACTATGTTAGAAGAGTTAGAACTTATTTTAAAATCCCAATGGCAACGCATACCCAGTATTTTTGAAATGGGCCATCATAACGCGTAATAAGAAATTTGTGGGAATTAGGTGTCTAAATGAGCAAATCTAATTAAAATAAAACACGAATAATTGTTTCTCTAACTAAAACACAGATCCGACTGACGAAGCAATCAGTTCTGCGCTTCATGACATCGTCATAAAAAGTGCAGATTTGAACAAAATTATTCACCCGCAATCAGAAGAAGTTCGTGGAGGAATTCTATTTAAACGACTTTTCATTCTTCAGTAAATTTTAACAAGAAATAAGCAAAATATAAAAATATATAGAAATAAAATCATATTTTTTCTTACCAACTTAATACTGATCTCCAGATTTTCATAAAGATATTTTACTATATTTTGCTCTACATAGGTCGTGAGTTTTAAATTGTGGTTAATGTATATCAATATATTAACATGAAGGCATAACAAACTTACTGATGTAGGTAGTGTTTCTTTTGTACTTTATAAGGATAAGATTTTCAGAAGACAAAAAACATAAATTTTTACTTGATGCAATCTAGATAATTTATTCGCAAGCGCGCAAACGCGGTAGCTATACTTTTTACTTCAGTCATGTTTCAGTAAACTGTTTGTTTTGCAACACTCAAATTCTGTTCCGTTGATTTGCAATAACAAATTCACTCGGTCATGATTAGTAACTTTTTGTAAAAGTATTTTTTACTGTCTTAAGTCTGTCTTATCGTAATTAGGATTAGTGCATCGAACTCGTAAATTAATTTAAATAACTTTCCTTTTACATACGAGTGTTAAAATTACTAAGCGAACACTGTAAAAGAGGTTTAGGTTTATGCAAATTCCCGTCAGCAGTTTGCTTGACACTTCGCCAATATATCGATGAGTTTATGTTTAAAAGCTGGTCTGACATCAATTCCTTTAAGGCTTTGACTTTTTCAAACACGAAAAGAGTATGTGAAACAAATTCTCGAGTACTTCTCGGATTTCTCTCGCGTTATTGAGAAGTGTTTCGTTGAAACGAACTCTGACAATTGGCAACAATACGTCGATAAAACTTATCGCATGTTTCTCAGCTTGTTTGTGCGTTGTAAGTTTGACCCTTTTCTTGAGACGAATGATAACAATGAGTTGAAAATGTGGTTATACATTGCTTGCCTAAAATTAAAACTCGTAAGCAGAAGTTGCTTTTGTGTTAGTAATTATGTTGTCAAGAAGATACAAAAATGCAATGAACGATCATGATGATGATGATTGCAAAGAACTCAAATTGTAGTAATATCATGTGGAATTGAGATTTTCCTTAAGGGCATCACACACGGCAGCTATAATATATATTATAGCACGAGGCAGCCAGCTCTCTCGTCGCCATTCACTTTCACGCAAAGCGGGGGTCAAACAAAATGGCGAATCAATCAGTGACCGGCCATTCTGCTTGACCCCCGCTTTGCACACAAAGTGAATGGTGATGAGAGAGCTGGCTGCCTCGTGCTATAATATATCGCTCATCTAGTACTACAAAGACGGAACTGTCATTTTACAAATTTTACAGGAGGGCGTTTTAAAGTTTTTTTTACTGTTCTGTTTTGTTTTATTATTTCACTTTATATTATATACAACTGGAACCAGGATATTTTGGATATTTAAATATATAGGTAGAGTACAATAGCAAAAATATTTTAAAAAATTAAGTGTAAGTATAAAAAAAAACACTTGAAATGATTTGACACATACAATTGTGTCATTGTTGCATTGAAAATGTTTTATTTTGGAAGTTGTGATACTAATTAATTATATTTAAAACACTTAATTTGAGATAATCATTTATTACAGCTTAATTGAATACTGAATAATTAACATTACTTAATGGCACGTAAAATCACAGGTGAATTTGTATTTGTTATCTTAAATTTCAAACCACTTATTGAATAATTAACAGTCTTTTGAATAATTACGTATTGGTACATAAATCACAGATTCATTTGTTATCCTTATGTCAAAATACTTATTGAAATAACCCAAGGCTATCGCTAATCACAGCTTTTTCATTGCTTACAAATAGTAGGAACTAAAATCGTAGAATCAAAACAAATGAGAAATAAAACATAACGAAAATAACGCTTATTTAAGAAAAATAAAAGCACGTTTCAAAATAAATCTTATTCTCCAAAGGAAAAAACAATGACAAAACGAAAACGACAGGAGCGGCTACCAAAAAAGTCTGGGTTTCATTCGATAAATTAATACTCGTAGTTTCGTCATCTACAATTTTCGCTCCGACTTCGAACGTAAAGTATAATTTGTATGTGCAAATCGTAATTGTCTAGTAGATCCTTAACTTATGTTCGGCTGTCCTTTTTGCTTTTTTAAAATAAAGAAGATCAAACATCCAAAATTAAACCTTATAGGCGCTTCGATTGCCTGTTTTAATGTCTTTGAGTATAGCTGCTATTGTTTTATTTTTTATGACTAATGAAAAAGAGGAGACAATTAATAATATTAAAAGGAGGAGGTTCTCAATTCGTCTGTTTTTTTTTATGTATGTTATTAGATATCTCCGCCAATTGTTAACCGATTTTAATAATTCTTTTTTCATTCGATAGGATTTACTCTCGAGGTGGTCCCATATTAATTTCGTCAAGATCTGATGGTGGAACATGAGGTAAAACTTGGAAATTCCTCAACGGAATGTAGCATTCGCGTCTTTATTCGTCTATTCTCTTAGTCATATTTCAGTCAGTTTTCAACCGATTTTGATGATTCTTTTTTCATTCGATAGAACGTATATAAATTTTGTCAAAATCTGATGATGAAATAAGAGATAAAAGCGGAAACTCCTCAACCAGTGATAGAAAAATGCATCGCGCGCGATACCGTTTGTGGTGGAATGTTGCTAGGCAACGAAATAAATTTGTTTTGTCAGTTTGCTGAAAATCTACGTTTCCGTTGTTCCATATAAAATTATATTATTCGATTTTATCACATTTTTTGGCGACCGTGACAGGACAAGAACCTGCAATCTTCGGATATTGTATTGGATATCACAAATAATTTAGCTTCTATGGCCGAGTGGTCGAGTGTTTTACTCTCTTTACGGAGGTTTCGGGTTCGAATCCCGGTGAAGACACTCTTAAACGAAAATGTCCTTGTGAGACTTTTTTCAGTTTAGTTGGGACATTGCTGCCCGAATCACCTGATTGTCTGAAAAGAAAGATGATTCCGTGATTCGGAAGGCACGTTAAGCCATGTGTCTCGGCTCTAATATCTACAGAAGGCGTCGTTACTCGTGCTAAGTCAGTGGGTTTTGACAAGGGCCCGGTACTATATTAACTGTGTGAGGGTATACCGATACTTGGGCTATTCGTAAGGAGTTTCAGGTTTGAGATGGTATCTTGAAAGTCTGTCGTTAGTTGATTACATACAGATAATGAACGTAGGCTGGCTTCTTCTTTTTCTTCATTTCTTCATATCAGGGTAAAATAACTTAATAACGCACACACACACAGATACACACAGATAGTTAAATAGATACTTATATAGATTATGTTTCTTTATATACTTAACTGTTTAGATTTAGACATAGTATGGGAAGACACTGACGCCTGTAGCACAGCGTTTGCTATTACAGGCTTCAGCATCTAATGTAAATATTGCTTTGCTTAAGTTAAATAAAGATTTATTATTATTATTATTTATTATTATCGGGGTAAACTATAAGCTTAATAAGAGGGAAGAATAGTACGTGCTCATCCATACAAAAAGAGAAAACGTTTTTCCACTTCTAAATATTTTCCAATCTCCATGATTTTTTAGTATGTTATTGACACAATGAATGACTAGGTTTATAGATTTTTCTTTTTACAAAATTCGCTATAGATTCAAGCTTATATAGGCACCTCAAGTAACGTAATTTTTATGATTAAAACTGTGTCGAATTAAGCCGTTTGTTGAATAAAAACAATGTTTTTTTTTAAAAACCAATCCCATGAACCTAGAATATATTTTGCTGAAACGATCGACATCAAAATAAAAGTGATTTGTTGAAATTTAGTTATTGGAAACCGTTTTCTCCCGAAATGGGAATTTCATCAAGAAAAGTACCTATTGTCAGTCGCGAGCTGCAACGCACTCGCTCTCTCTCCTGGGGGTATGAGCGCACGAGCGATAGCAAATGTTTTCCTAAATATCTATTTCGTTAGGATCGCGAAGCTATTCTTTCCTCTTAGCATTGTCAGTTTAGTGGCCAGCTGGACTACTAAATGACCTCTTACTTCGTAGCCTCTTACCCAGTTTAACTTATGTTATTTTCGAAACAATCATTAATAATATAATAAACAACTAAACGCGCTTGCATAGCACGAAAGACGCAGTCTAAACTAAGCAAATACCAAAAATACGAGAGTATAATATCTTTGTACTGAAACTGTTAAATAACAAAACCTAGCTTTGGATAATGGAGAAAAATAATAGGATTAATTACTTACATAAAATATATTGAATGAAACACTGAAAATCATAAAATAAAAATAATTTTAACAAAAAAATAGAAACCTCCTTCAAATTACCTTATATGGTTATCTCCACAAAAAAGTAACAAATAAAATAACATTCCAGATGGAACATGAAAAAAAATATTGCCAATATCCTCAATTAAGTAGATAGGTAGTGTATTAAGTAAATATTTTGAACTTTGTACTTCTTTTTGGAGTCGGTGCCAGCCAAAAAATCGTCGATTAGTCGTGGGCAACTGTTTTAAGTCGTCGTCGTCGTTAAGTCAGTACATATTTCTATATGACTATCAATAAAATTCTTTGATAGTCTATGATATAATATTTTGTTGTGCTGCGCGGGATGCAATGCCGCACCCGAATAAACGCAGGGAAAACGACAGGAGCGGCTACCAAAAAAGTCTGGGTAGGTTTCATTCGATAAATTAAGTACTCGTAATTAGTTACTCGTAGTTTCGTCATCTACAATTTTTGCCCCGACTTCGAACGTAAAGTATAATTTGTATGTGCAAATCGTAAATGTCTAGTAGATCTTTAACTGAGAAAGAGGGTAGACAGATATGTCTGCCCATAACAATGTTCCGTCCGGCTAACCACCCGCAAATACTTCAGTTCTGCCGTGATCATGACTATTGCAACATAGTCGAAATATTGGTAAGCTCATAAAAAAGCTTATTACCAAAATCGTAGTAATAACCCGGTAGATATGTGTGTTATTAATACATTACACCTGTTTTTATTTCTTTTATACTATGCTGACACAAAGTACAATCAAATCATGTGCTGTAGTGCTACAATGACTGTAAATACTATCACGTCATTATATCATTCAATTTTAAGTTAAACACTGACACAAAATACATATACGGTATTGTAGCTCACAAAATATTATTATTTTCTGTTGCTACAAAGACTATAATACACATTTGCGGCATTGAAGGTCTCAAAATTTATTTTTTCTGGTGCTACAAAGACAAAAAATACATTTACGGTACTGTAGCTCTCAATAAAGGATTTTGTTTAGGTGCTACAAAGACACTAAATACATTTACGTCATTGTAGCGCTCAAAAAAGAATTTTGTTTTGGTGCTACAAAGACAGAAAATACATTTACGTCGTTTGGCACTTAGAAATAGAAAAAATTGATGTCATAACTACCTGAACGACGATGTAGCACTCTGACACGGTTGACCGTCACGGAGCGTCCCGCGCAACTGACCAATGTGGCGTCGTTACACTCGGGGCGAGTAAATTTTTGTACCGGTGCAACAAAGACAGTGGCGCTATCTTACGCTCATTTGTTGAACAATAAAAACGACTTTGTAACACCATACGTATTGAACATTTTGGAACATTCTGACATCATTAACTCATTTTTGCATTTTGTGACAATTCCGTCTTTGTAGTACTAGATGAGCGATATATTATAGCTCCGTCTGTGACGGGCTTTAATAATGTTTACAAATAAACACTTTTTCTTTTTCTTTATAGTATTGTAAGATTGAAACTGAAATAATCTCAGGTAAAAATTAAGAAAACACGAATCAAGGAAAAATAACCAATTTCATCTAAGTAGTATTTATTTAGGAATAACTAATTTAGCTAAGCATACCATACAGGATTGTTACGGAAATTATTAAAAAAATATAATGATAATTTGTAAAATTCAGCATTTTTTATTAAAAACGAAGCTCTTCAAGGTTGCATGTGATATGAATTATTTAGCCAATCTAATAATAATAATAATAATCATTTATTTCAGGCAATATTTACATAAAGGTCTAAACATTGAAAGTATTGTTTTTCCTATAAGACGGTTTAGTTTCAAAACCCTTTACAAAATGTGCGCTCTACGGGACACTCCGATGAATATTCACTTAAGCCTCATAAGTGTCGGATCGTGCCATATAACAACTCGTGACAAACTCAAAGTGAATATAATAATATAATTTAGTGTAATAAACTGTTATTTACTTCATACCCTCTTTTAGTAAAGACGTGACTTGAGACATTTAACGGCACTCTCAATAAAGTCCAGCTTTCTGAGAACGTAGGTATTGTATTTTCTATTGCACGAAGGGATAAAGAAAGTATTGTGATTGAAAATAGAACTTTAGTGAAAATGATGATGTCGAAATTGAAAAATTCTTCGATCGTGAACTGGACTTGGACCTATTGAACCGCATATCCTCCGCCTAAATAAAGCTGTTTATTAATGTTAAAAATCTGAACCTTTTATCTAAAGATTTCGAGTTCAATTAAGTAAGTAACAGAATGGGAAAACAAGGTTGCATTTGCAAATAGTCATTTTTTTTAACGGACTAATCGCAATTTCTATCAGAGTGGTAATGTAGCGGGCGCGGACTTGTGAAAATAGATAACGGTAATACCGATAACTATGTTTTGATAAGAAGGGATCGAGATAGACAGTCCTGACGACGAGAGGTTCGGTCTGATGCAGCCAGGGCTTTGCACTGCTCACTGACGAGCCCAGCCAGATAGCCTTCACAAGTCACATAACTAAAAAATCCAGTTATTTTATGTTAAAGTTACCGTGGTAGCCCAAGTCAATCTGGAGATCATCATTATTCAATGGATAGTCTGACGCTTTGATGACGAAAAAAGTTTTATTCTGAGGGATTTATTAAAACCGTGGCTCTAAAACACTGACACCAGGGTTTGTGAGGTCGGTTGTCGACCTTACAACCAACACGATGATTGTTGATGATTAAAAAACACTTTGACCTTTTCCAATATTTTAATGTGCCCGTGATTTTTATTATTAAACTAAGTGATGATATGGATAATGAAAAATAAAACAATGGTATGGATTCATACAGTCACGCTCTAATCCTTAATTTAAGTTCCTCAGTCTCAGGAGATGGCCATCCTAATATTGGAGCTGTCAAACATCGAATTTGAACCTTATGTACGCGTTGATTGCACAATTTTAGAGAGCACGCAAAACATCCGACTTAATAATCTCTTAATCATTCATTCAAAATAATATAATTAGTTCATCTGAATTCATCATCTCTAGTCACAAAAATGAAAAGGATAGGTGTATTTTAAATTAGAGCATGACTTCCCGATTTGGGGCCAATAATGGTTCTGTTACAAAATTACGTTACCAACGGATTCAAATCTAACTATTTGTGGATGTAGTATATAATACAACATAAATGGCTACCAGTCTTTATTGTTTGCATAGATTTACTAAGCTCTTTGATTGTATGTATGTATATAAATTTATATTAAATAATTATGTGGATACAACCATCTAATCTCAAACTAAGCAGAGCTTGTACTATGGGTACATTACATTAATAGATAAATATATACATAAATAGATAAACCAAACCAGACACAAGGCGAACATAAGTGCTCATCACACGAATGTTTGCCCTGGGTGGGATTCAAACCCCTTGACCCTGTGCGTCGAAGGCAGGCGTTTACCAACTAAGCTACGGAACTCTTGTGAAAAAAGGCGGTCAGACTTTAATAAAACATTAAAAAAAAACAGGACACATTTTCATGTATGTATTCAATCAGCTTGTCAAACATCCCAATCTTGTAAGCTGTTGTGCGATGATCTAAACATAAAAACTTCTAACATAGGCGGTCTAACATTGGAAGACCTAAGTATTTCGGCTTGTAGTCACTAACAGGTCTGATCTAGGCGAGGAGGACTACGTGAGTTTCGAGTGACTTGCAATATTTGAATTAAACGACACTAGGGTTAATTCAGTTAATGACAGTCACCTATTACAGGCTGTTAGCCAAACGACACGTAACGAACCGACACCGAAACGTATTCGACACGCTGCGTTTACAAAGAGCTGAGTATTATCCCTACCTACGTGTGAGGTAAGTACGCGCCAATTTCTACACTGAAGTTTGTATTGTATATAGATACACTATACTTAAATGCATATACCTATATAATCTGGTATTGTATGCGAGCTATGCAAAGCGCAGGTTTTCATCGATTTTATGACAGTCTACCAATCTCTTATTCTCCAGAATATCCATATTTAAATCCAGCCAATAGCGGAGGGCTATAGTAATGGTTAGCTAGCTGTCTTCGATTTTTTCTATACGGTTGGCGCAAAAGTAAAGCAAATGTCAGTACGAACCTTCTTCAACTCATTAGCCTCCCATCCCTTCATTAACATACTTATTCCGACTAATTAATTAACCCGGCTTCACTCACGTCAAGGCTATATTTCACGATGCTGACAAATGCGGCCGCTCCATCAAACCGGATAAAATATTATTAAAACAAACAAATGGACAAAAAAATATGATATTCTCGAAAGAGCCGAAATCAATGTGCGAGGTTCGGTACGTTGCTGATGAAGGGGAGAGTATCAAAATGTAGCAAGTCCTTCGAATTACTCGAACAAATATCAACTTTGTTTTTTAAGAGTCTGGATGTGTTTTTGAGTGTAAGCCTACAAAATAATAAGTACGAAAGGTCGATCAGTTTCGTAGTCGTAATTTAATGTAACAGTTAATATGACAGCGGGCATGAGCTTGCCAGCGGGTCGTCTGTGTATTATATTTATGCACTCACACCTGGAGGTCCACTCGACCGCAGGAAAAATCAAACCCTTAATTTTTAAACAGTAATGTATCCTCCAATAAATTCCTCATTCCCAAACACGTGGGGTCTGCGGTGGAGCTTGCGGTGGCGGGCGGATGTATGCTAAAAATAGATTAAAATACGTGATTTTGATAAATATCATCAAGCATTGAATTTAACTAAGTTTAATGAAAACAGTTTCAAGGTCTCTTCTCTACTATCTGTCATTACATTAAACAAAAGATGGCCTCCTAATATTTTGTAAAAATATTTTCTACTTTAAAAAAAATAAAATAAAAATAAAAATATTTATTTCTTTAAATTTTTTACAATAAATGCAATAAAAGCAAATGTACATAGATAGACGTACTAGGTAAAAGTCCTTACAGAGTTTGTTATCTGTCTCCCAAACTAGGGTAACCTGTGTCTTGGGAGACAGTGAGTCTGAAATTCTTATTAGAGTTCTTATTAGTTAAAAGTGTTAAAATGTTTGCTGATGAACTACACCGCCACCAGCCGTCGTACTAATATGAAAGTAATAAGGCCTTTTTGACTGCGACTGGAGTATTTCATTTTGAGTTGTTGTCTTGACGTGATAGAGCACACGGTGATGCTATATTATGCTGAGCCCGATAAATACGGGCAATTAATTACTGATTGTGTTACACTTCTGTTAATTCATAGTGATTAATGTTGTTGGGAGCCTTTCTTAATTGTAGGTTCACATACGACTTTGATGGCGCGTTTTTGCATCTGAAGATCTATTATTATTTATACGATAACGCGAAGCAAAGAAGGATGACTTTTTGTCGTGTACTTGTATTATGTCTGATATGTATTTTGTTCCTTAATAATATTAACTAGTGGCTCTGTGAGCTGTTGACCTCGCGAGTCGGTATATATCTTTATATTTATTTTTATTTTTTCTTCGCAAATATCCCCGACGTCCCCTTGAAATTTTTTAAACTCAAATATATTTTTATTATTTAAATTTATTTTATTATGTAGTATTTTATTTTATTATTTTAAATATCCAAAAACTGACTCGGCAAAAAAAAAGATTAATTTATTGTACCTGCTCACAAAATTTCACGAGAATCGTTTGAGAAACGCGACCTGTAGAGTGGAACAAACAGACAGACAGATGGACATACAAAAGCAATTTTGGCCAAGCTGAAACAGAGACGCTTCGCTCGCTCGGCAATAATGCTTGAAAGTATTTTTTTAGTTTCTATTTTTTCTTTCCTCAACCTATATTCATATCTGATCGCCTTAATAAAGGGTAGGCTTGAACTCCTCGGTAAGGACGTAAATGAGCTGACAACAACAACATCCGTCTATATATAAAAATACATTGTAATGCTTCTTAAAAGTTTCAAATGAAAAAGGTACCATGTTAAGAAATTTCCATAATATTCGATAAAATATCCGCTAGGATAACTTACAGCTAACTAAATGTTGCAACAAAATTATAGAATGTGTAGGTATTCGATTTTCCTTAAAGTAAACTAAGCTCAAACTAAGCTACTTTATTCTGAGGCTGTGGCTGTAAGGCTGTATAGGAGAAATGGAGCTAAGGTGAGCGTTGCCAAGGCGACAACCTCGTATGTCTTCACAAGAGTTACCTTTGTATTCTATATTTAGTTAAAGAATTTTAGAAAATTGTTTGATTTCTAGAAAGTTTTCTGTCCACTAACATTATCACAATAATCATAGTGTAGTGAACAATCACGAAAATCTTAAAACACAAATTTTCTGTCCTTTATGAAAACTCTATGATGCATAGAAAATATCGAATCTTCTCGTAGATTTGCGGGCAAGCTTTCAAAATACCAAATTTAGTTTATACGAAATCATTATTTAAGATTTAAAAGTGCGCTCGATTTCTGGACAAAATTGGAAACGGTTTAGTTCTTATTACAATATCGAGGACATATAAAACTGTATACCACCAACCCGATGACCTGAGCGAAATGCTTGAATAATTGGTTGTCCACGGACGAACTGAGATTTATTTCCAGAATACTTGGAAGAAGCAGCAGTTGGGATCAGGTGTTAACACCCGTGAGCGTCGTGACGACAGTTTCACCTGCAAACCTCATACTTTCTTTTACTAGAAAGCAACTTCCAAAATTCGAGAGCGTTGGTGGTATAATGACTAGGGCCACTGTCTTCCGTCCGGCAGACGCGGGTTCGATTCCCATGTACGTGACGTTCCAATAATGTGTTTTCGAATTTCGAATTCATTGTACGGTTATTCGACGCTCTTACGGTGAAGGAAAACCTCATGATGAAACCACCTCCTGCGAAGAAATTCAAACGTTGTGGGTAAAGTTGACCAATCCTCACTGGGCCAGCGTGATCGACCAAGGTCTAATCGCCCTAATTCAGAGTAGGCTCGAGCCCCTCGGTGGGGACGTATATGAGCTGTTGATGTGAACTTCCATAATTCACATAGTTTCTTTAGATTTATTTTCCTATTTAAGACGCCCTTCCACATAACCTGACGTAACAGAAGTTTCAGAATCTGTAAAGTTTATTTCACAACAACTTTATGAAAGTCAATGCGAAAGAAACAACAATTGGGAGCAGAAAAACCCAGCGTAGGATATAAATGTGAAACTACATATTGTTGAAATATATTGCCTTGAAATACGTTGAGAAAAATAAAGATATTTTTAGTAATAAAGCCATAGTGTGGGGAACAATGAGCGATATTCATTTTCAAAGTCGGTAATAATTTGCATACATTTTGTGGTGTTAGCCTAAAGCAAGGTTTGCGGAATATTGAACACAATAAATCTGAATATATGGAACAAATTTTTAAGAAATCTTTTTGGCAGTACTGGAACTTCTACAAAACAAGTTTATGGGTAAACATGTGTAATTTGAGGTGAAATGTGAACCGCTTGATGTCTTTGTTCACTTCGTATGGTTTATGATCAGCCGAAGGGTTTCTGGCTAAGACAAAACTTTGTTTTTTGCGTCTTACATTGTTAACATCATCATCGTATTATGTATTGTGAGGTTGAGTATAGACTTCACAAAACCTGAGTGTGTCATTGAGTCGCCAAAGGTCTCTGACATGGCTCACGTAACGTCTTATTTCATACCAACGGCTTATGTAGGCATTATGTAAGTACAGAGACATCAAATTTTTGGACAGTCAAGTGATTCAGCTTGCAATATCCCTACTAACACGGGGACAATAAATAACAAAGTGATTTTAATTGATAGTAGGCCGGCTTTCGAATCTATCGAGATCGTTAATATTTCATAATATAAAAATAATTTACTTATTTGAAATGACATGGAAAAATCTTTTCCATATTTTCAGTAAACATAAGGATCAAGTAGACTTTTTCATGAATTTTATAAGCCATTTTAAACAAAAGCGCTTCTATTTACATACATAAAGATAACGCATTTATATAATTATGTAAAGATGTACAACACTACTGTACGTATTGGTACCTTAATTTGGTATAATTAATCACATGGGTTGGAATCTAGTTTGCATCACGACACAATATTAGTAAACAATCGCCTACCTCGTATATTCAGTAGTGAAACCTCAAAACTTGCTTGTGAAGTCTAAAAGCTCCTGAATTGACCTACCAAATGCTTACCTACTTATCTTTTTGTTGTAAAAAGAATATTAAACCAATATTCCATAAACCTACCGTGTGTACCCATAATAATTACTTAGGATATATTTGAATCGCGATTACGTAACAAATGGATGAGAAAATATTCTAAGTGATCCAAAAGCACTCAAATGCTATTGTTTTCACGGCCCGCGGCCTTTCAAAGGAATAAAACCGATCCGAATTTATAAAATCGCTGGACTGAAGTGGGATATTTGCTCAAACGGCACACAATCCTGAATCCACTAGCGAAATGAAATATTTTTCAATTTCATTTTTAATATCGATACTCTTTTACGATATGGAATTTTGATTACTTATATCGATTATTGAACATGTTTTCACACAATCAGTGGATTGTAGCAGAAAAATAATTAAATATTTATTCTTGTTGAACAATACCTTCACAGCCTTTTAGATGAGGTTCGAAAGTTGCGTGAGCTTTACTTTAGGGGATGCTCGATTTTCTATTACGTAACGAATGAACAATATAATTTATGAAAATATTAATTAACGCAAGGAAATTGTGGTCAAGAACCACAGAGCCTTAATTAAATTATACTTATAATACCTAAATATAAACATGTCAAATTTAAGATTAAGCCTATGTTGTTAATATCCTTTAGTGAACAAATACACCTCTTACACTAGGCCAACTTGACGTAGTTTATAAAGAATATTTGTATTGTATTGTATTGTATTGTAGTTTGTCTAAAACAATCTATACTCGTATTCCAAAGTGGTAATATACCGGGTGCGGAATTGCGGGGAGCAGAAGGCGTTATTAGAAGTAATCTACTTATCAAGTATTATTAGAAGTACTAAATTATTAGATTCTTGTTGCCTAAGTTTACCTAACTGTTTATACCAAAATGTTCTGAACAATGTTCCCACGAAAACTAAAAACAATACGTTCCCACAGGACTTAATTAGGTGCCAAAACAAGTCAAGTGAGTGCGCGCGCATCATCAATTCTAAGGCTATTATCTCAATTAATATCTAGACAAGACCAATAGGAAGAACAAAGTGCCTCGGCGCATCGGCCGCAATAAAGAAATCAATCAGTGGATTAGGTATTTCAAATCAATAAAACCTCAAATAGCCATAATATTCGGCGGTTTCACAGCATTAGCGATGCGCTGCTGGAAGAATCAGAAACGTAATTTCACTATGTAAAAAAAATATGTTACTGGATTGATGACAGTAATTGTAATTTAAGTAAAGTTTTTTGCTGTACTGACTTTATTTTTAATTTTAGTCATCCAACTCATTCATCGTCATCATATCTTGTGGGTTTTAACCACGATATCACGATAACACATTTGTTAAATAAAGGCTCTGTTGCAAGCATCATGTTTATGATACAGACTGCATGTGGGATTTTTGCTAATAAAATGTTTCAAGATTTTTCGTGCCGCTTAACTTACTTTGTGCTGTGTGTGAGCCATCTGAAAAGCTCTGCTCACTTCTTTGAGAATAAGAACGTTATATTATGTAAGTATTACTAAATCAAAACCCTTAAACCCTTAAAAAGAGAAATGTAGTTTTCGTATTGCAGTGCAATGTCGTTTCTAGATAGTTGAGTATCCTCGGTAGGTTTATAATTCTCATGAGAGTATTATGATGATGCGCGATGCGAGGCGGCTCGTGTGATTCGGAGTGGACTGGGGCGCGGGGGGAGCGGTGAACCGGCACAGGTGTGATCGCATGCGCAGCGCGGGCTGTTCCCGTGTGCATAATCATTTTATTTTCAATTTATTTATTGACTTATCAGATATTATGAAATCCGCAGGCAAACTAAATCCGAATCATTGCAAAACTTAAATGGCAGTGGGCGGTGTACATTGCAAGGAGAACTGACGAGCGAGTTTCTGCAGAAAAGTTCTCGAATGGCAACCACGCACCGGAAGCGTGGGTAGGCCCCCAAGGTGAACCGACCACGATCTAGTAAAGGTTGCAAGAAGCCTCTGGATGCGGGCAGCGCAGGACCGGTCGTTGTGGGTGGAGATCTTTGGTGGAGGCCTTTGTCTAGCAGTGGACGTCTTTTAGCTGAAATGATGATGCTGATGATATTTACAAACATAAAACTACACAACAGGCACTACTAATTCTTTGTTCTCCACAGCATTAACTTGAGTAACTATTATTTAATCAGTGCTTGAGGGCTTAATATTACCAGTTTTTGATATTTGCATTAGTCAATTGAACCGATTTACATAATTATACAACTGGTACACAGATTTCAAATTTTATTAACGCATTTCTAATGCCTCTAACAAAACCATTGCATAAAATCATTTTAGGAAATAATACAAGACTTGTATTTAAAAAGTTATCCGAAGTAAAAGTATTAATTAGTAGTAGTATTGATTTTCTATTCTATTCATTTTGTAAAACCAATCATTGAAATTAGTAGCTGCGAAATATTTCTGTGAAGAGCATAATGAGTTGGAAATCCAACAATTTCAATCCTTAGTTGATGGCGCAGGACCGGGACCAGTAGTGGCGCAGTCTCGTGTCGTAGGCCAAGACTCACTTTTGGTACCTGAGCCGCATTAGTAAGTAAGTAAGTAAGTAAGTAGGTAAGTAAGTTGAATTGTGTCATAAAGTTGTAATCATAAACTATTATGATTTCTGCATATCATCAAAAAAGTTGCAACTGGGAAGAGCCTCACCAGCTATGAGTCAGATCTATTCAACTTTTAATTAGAGGGCATGAAACTTGTCATAACTATGAGATTCGTTTCATTACGTTTTATTTTTGATGATCGGAAATGGGTAAACCACTAGAATTATTTTATCCATAGCGTAGCCGTTTATTTGATTCGAAAATGGAAGAGTAAACTTGTAAATACTGTACAAAAAAACATCAATAAGAAGAGAAGTTTTAAAACATCGGCATGGTCTCTAAACGCGTTTAAAATGTAAATGGGATGACCTGTGTCATAACATATAAAAATATAAATAAATAAATAAAATAAATATGTGGGGACATCTTACACACGGCCATCTGATCCCAAACTAAGCAGAGCTTGTACTATGGGTACCAGACAGCTGATATATATACATAAATAGATGAATACATAGGTACTTATATAGATAATCAACATCCAGACACATGCTTCATTATATTATTTACAATGACTCGTATGTTTTGTGTTGATTATTTTAATCGCGACACAATGTTGTTATTTACTTCACGTACTTACCTAGTTGATAAGGCCACTTCCAAAATATAATTTACTCGACTTTTGACGAAAACTTTCCAGAAACAGTATGATAAAAGACAATTTATTCTTTTTCTAAAGCTACTTTTCTATTTCTGGAACATTATTTCTGCTACAACGACTGGATTATTTGAAAGGACTAATCTGCTTAGTCCGTTCTTGCGTATTTAAATAAAATACGTGGCTGTAAGTGCTGCAGTGGCTGCAGGAGCCAAATTTAAATGTATCTCGATGTTTCCATCAGGATCTTTTTGTTTATTACAGCTCTCAAAAAGGTCTTCTTGATTAATTTTGTATTCGATCTGGATCTACCGTTCGGGATAAGACTTGTTTTTCCATAATAAGCAAGCAGTTCTGAAGAAGCTTCGTGGAAGAAGCTGCAACGGACAAGAAACAGCATCGCCCGTCGACTGCATGTCATAACAGCACAAAGTTTTAAAGCAGCGTTTATGATGATAAGATTGTTTCAGTTTCAGTTTCTTTATTGGCAACATTGCTACAAGTCAGTCATACATTTTGTTAATAAACATTTAAATGGTTGCCTGGAAGAAATCGCTTAAAGCGATAAGGCCGCTAATTGCCTTCTCCTGTATCGTCTGTGTTTGTATGAGTGTTTTTTTATGTGCAATAAAGAATATTTGATTTGATTAAATTTCGAGTTACACTGCTCATTGAAGCGTCTGCCATCATGGAATAGTGTATTATGGTGTCAACAGTGAAGAGAAGTTTTTTTCAAATCATTATTAGGGTTACATTTGGCCACAATCATGCCTGCTGCATTAAAAGATCCATGTTATAAGCAATTGGGAATACAGAAGCTGGCATAGAATTCCACATCCTAGCAGATTTCATAGGTCCTACTTTTTAAATTTTAACTTTTTTTAGGCTATTTGAAATTTAAATGTAGTGAAAGTACGCAATAGGCTGATTGATGACGATGATGATGTTGATGATGAAAGTACGCAGTAGATCAGCATATATAGTGTGTGGCCCATAATAGTGGCAAATATTAAAAATGAAGGCTTTATAGAGTATTAGGGGTTGGATTTAGAAATAAGGTACCTCGATCGGACGAAACTGAGTATGTGGGGAGCTTTAACGAATCTCTAAATAATTATTGTAAATTTTATCTGCCGGACGAAGAGTTAATATTTAGAAAATAAATTAATAAAAATATTAACCTAAATCACAGGATTTGTTCACAAAAATGACAGTTTTCTTTTTTCTTTTTTTTTCATTTCTTTATTGAATATATTTACTCCAGTTCTGGGCCACACACTGTAGAGAAATCAATATAGAGAAAGATTTTGGTGGTAAAAACACTCTTAAACGATTTGACGACTACACGAGATATATTTTTATACAAAACAAAACCCTCAAATCTAACAAAAGAAACACTTTTGATTTTCTTTGAGCAGCCGAGTGAAAGCAATCAACACTCGAGAAAACAAACCCTTTCTTTGTATGTTGTAAGATTAAAAGTTATAAAGGATAAGACGGGTTAAAAGCATCATGTTGACATTCTAATTTTCTAACCACCCTTAGAAAAGAAAGTGGTCAAAATGTAACAATGTACAAAAAGATTAGACCACCAATTGTGACGTGGAATTGGCAAAATATTTTACGAGAGTTTGTTGGTGTATTGTCAACATTTTAATCTTCTCTTACTTTATAAGTGGATTAACGGGATCATTATTTGTTATAGTGTAATGATTGACGCTGTCTTAACTCTGTTGTAACGTAATCTTGTATTTCCTGTAACGTAGGTTCACAAAATATAGCACAATATTGTTAATTTTTTTTGCGTAATTTCTGAAGTACTCGTCTACCTAATTTGTTTGTCTGTCTGTACTAGGCAATAGAGCATAGGGCATAAACATATACATTTTTGTTCGTTTGAAATACGAGCCTTGTTTTAAAAAACGAGAGATTGTTGGGAGTATAGTTCAATGAATGCGCGCACATGCGTGGAATAATTGATACCTTAGCGATCGGTAAAGTGTCAGAGAGTGCTTCAAAAACAAACATATGAATATTAATAGGGATATTACTCGTAGGTGGGATGCTTTTATATCTGGATACAGAAATTGTTTCAATTTTGTTAGGGTATTTTTAAATCTGGTGAATGTCAAACTACGATTGATTTATTTTAGAGTATTAATTTGGACAATTTTAATCTCTTAAGTTTGTGAAAATTGTGCAAGAGCATTATGTTCTAGACAGAAAAAGTTTTTACCAACCTCTCTATAACGAATAGTTCAGAACTTTCAATTGCCTCTACCCATTATTTTTTTACAATAAAAAACAAATCTTATTTATCTTTTGGTTTATCTAGTAGCAATGTAGCACTCATCAACATATACGTTCCCGCCGAAGGGCCCGAGCCTGCCCTGAATTAGGGCGATAAGGCACTAATTTTTTATTATTAAAATAGTTAAATTTAAAAAACCAGCTTTAAGGAATTGGAGCGTAATTCTTTTGTAATTATTTATACATCCGTCACTTTTTTACCCAAAACCCTTTAAAAATACAGGTTCAGTATTTTATTAGCTGTTTTAGTTGCAAGTAGCGAGTTAATATCATGCCTCGGGCGTTGATCATTTTTTGCGGACGCACCCGAATCAAGCAGCTTGAATACAACAGATGAGTTCACCTGGATTGTGGGAGAGAAGGCCGGATGCTCACAAGGCGACTTTAATGTTCAATGCTGCTAAAACAGCTTATAGCAGGTTATTGGTGTGTAACATTTCATATTGTGAAACTAATAAAAAAAACTATTTTCAAATTTGGCTCTCGCCATACTACCTCTCTATTTGTACTTCTACAAAATGATAAGAGCAGAAACAAGTGAATATTAATGCTGGCTGAAATTATAGCCTACCAGGCCAAACTCTATCGGTGATTAGTAGGATTCTTCAAGTTTGAATTGAAACACTTGAAGATCAAGTGTATGTTATGTAGTTCGAGTAGATGATGCGCCTCAAATATTAAAGAAAAAATAATCAAATATTATTTGCAGTCAAATGAACTAGGTACCTATCTATTCCGTTTACATCGAGTTCCGGTAACGTCGAGTCCAGTAACATCGAGTTCGTCGATCCTGCGAAAAATCAAACGGTACGGTCGATATACAGCAGCACTATAGTTTCCTAGATTCTATAAACTTTTCAGTGGGCCATGGTCGTTTTTAGCCTGATCGCTGTGTGCCCAGCAGCTGCCATACGCTGCTGGCCGCACGATGATAGATAGTAGTTTGAAGGTGGTGAAGATGAGGTAGAAGATGTAGTTTTAGAGAGGTAGCGAGGCAGAAAAAAACAGGGTTCAGTCCAGATACTCGTAGTTGCACACACAATTTATTACTGTAAGAAATTAACGTAACACTTTTAAAAGCTTAATTTCAAATCACTAAAATACGGTTAATAAAATGATCACAGTCTGATGTCTTGAAGTGGAATCAGGAAATTTTGATGAAATTGACAGAACCGAAACGGATGAATTCGAAATTTGAAAATAAATAAAATTGAATGATGAGACTGCCAGTACTTAAAAGTACTGAATTGCCAGAAACAAAATAACAGAAGAAGTTAGGATAGCAGGATACAGCTGTAATTTAATGTAGGCCTTGAAAATTAAAGAAAGATGAACTGATGACAATTACATCTGGTTTTATATTAGGTAAAACGCAATGGACTCAAAAAGTTTTACTACATCTCTACCTGAGTCGAAACATATCAATGTGGAAGTTCAACAAATGTGTGGGCAATCCGGTAATTTGTTTTTTTGGCCAATAAATTACTCAAGCGTCAAAACATCGGCCGTGGCTGGGAGACAAAGTGATATATTGGAGCTTGTCACAGCACTCTGCCTTTCTTACCAATTTTTAATATGAAGCTCTACTGATAAAATAGCATATCTTAAAATAAAAAATATCTAAAAACAGAATAAAATTAAGTAACTAACACTTTCTTGCTTGAAAAGAAATATACCTAGGTACACAGAAACCTAATAATAAAATCTAACTAAGTAATTGTGCTCAGAAAACAAAAAAAGATGCATAAAGTGACGTTTCTTTCCTGGAGGTGTAAGACTGAGGCAGAAACTCTGCCTTTCTTACCAATTTTTAATATGAAGCTCTACTGATAAAATAGCATATCTTAAAATAAAAAATATCTAAAAACAGAATAAAATTAAGTAACTAACACTTTCTTGCTTGAAAAGAAATATACCTAGGTACACAGAAACCTAATAATAAAATCTAACTAAGTAATTGTGCTCAGAAAACAAAAAAAGATGCATAAAGTGACGTTTCTTTCCTGGAGGTGTAAGACTGAGGCAGAAACAATTTCCTATCTCTTTAATTTATTATACACCCTAACCATGCGGGGAACTATCCATCTATCACGTTCACATCAATCGATAAACCCATTTTTATGGTATTTCAAGTAAATAAAAAAGGTTTAAAAAAATTATAATGATCTGTTAACATGTTTATTGTTTTATGAGATACCCTCTTTTCCTTCGGCCGTCTATTAATTGATTGCCCGTGGTGAGACCGTTTACGTTGATGAGGCGGTCTGTTAGAACATAGGTTAGAGGGTGGTTAATATTTACCGCCTTTAAAAAAACTACCTTCAAACTAGAGGAATAATGTGCTAGTTATATAGATCTGGCACTTCTTATATAAATGAAAAGAAAAAAAAACCTTAATTAAGTATTGTTAATTTTTATACTCATTGGGTGTAGAAGTGTTTTTTCGTGGCCAGGTTTCTTAAAACATGTCTGGTTTTGTTTGATTAAAAATAAAGAAGAAATAATTTTATTGTCTGTTTTAAAAAAAATCGTTTTCGAAAATTTGTTTTAACAGACAATTTTTTCACAAAAAATCAACAATCACTAAGATTAAAAAACAAGCAATAAGATTTAAAACACCTAAAAATCAACCCGATAAATATTTGTTAATATTCAGTGCAAGTATTTAGTTAGCAGCTTTATATTTTTAACTATTTGTATCGTCGTAATAGGTACCTACTGCACTCGTAAACAAGATAAGCGGTTCTGGTGATGAACGAATAGTCAACGTGTAATCTACCTGTCAGTTACAATAATGCTCCCCTATGATCTTTGTACCTAGCTAATAATATGACAACCAATTTCGCTACGACGACGTATTGGCGTAATTGTGCATCTGCCTGCATATCCTTTGTAAGCAAGGCACCAATATGACGAGGTACCAATGTTATACGATGCTGGTTAAAGATAGATAAAGATAAAAGTGTCTTTATTCGAAGTAAAGTTTAACAAAATCATTTTTCGACGTGAAAGCAAGATGGCCCGTTCACTACAAGTGTACGCTCACTGTGGAGAAGAACGGTCAGAAGAAACTCCACAGGATTCGGATCTTCTGTAGTTTTCTTTTTTAAAATAAAAATGTTGTTAGCAATAATCAATCAATATGCTTGTTTCCTGTGCCGTGCTGCAGCATCCGAACACTATGCCTCCTTATCAATCAAATAGTAATTTAATTTATAGTAAGACTTTTTGCATAAAGTCCATTTTACAATATATTTAAACTTTTTTTCAGGAAGACTTAAATGACAGACTTAAACTTTTGATCATAATATTGGGTTGGAAATTCTACTTTGAGCAATAATTAAAGAAGATATTTCAGGTTGATTAATTTTTGCATTTCAACTTTTTTCTATCGTATCGGTTCACCCGACGACCCCACAATCACAGTGTGTAAGATTTATTCGGGTGTTAAAAGCCTCGGAAATGGCCTACATTTCTTAACGTAACTTTCGAAGCATATAATTTTTCATTATGCTTCTAAAATAATCTGGTGATTTGGTCTGTAGTGTATTTATTAAACAGACAGTCTCACAAAAGGATTTTTGTTTCACATTTCATTGTCTCCAGATTAGCGCACCAAAGTTTAGACTTTGTAAGGTAAACAATTCATTCATGGGGAACTGTATTCGCTTCTCTAATAAAATACCAGATGATATTGTAAATCTGTCCAATAGCCAATTTAAAACTAAAATCAAAACTATTTTATGTTCTAAGGCCTATTATACGATAAATGATTACTTAGATGATAAAAACGTCTGGTCAACTGTTGTTCCAAATCAACGGAGTACATTGTAATTATGACTCATGTATGATTCTTTATATATTTAAAAGAAAAGTACAAAAGATACAATTCCTGTGGAGTTTCTTCTGGCCGTTCTTCCACAGAGGGCGTACACTGGTAGTGAACGTGCCATCCATGATAGCTTTGACGTCGAAAAATGATTTGTAAAAATCTTAATTCGAATAAAAAATTTTGACTTTGACTTTCACTAGGACCAAGAGCACGAGAGAACAAGAGCCGAACCATCTACCATGTCATGGAAGCTGTTCTACTCCATGAATACATGTGAAATAGAAGCTTGACCAATCTCAAGGAAGGAGCTGACCCGACAGACGTTGTTCTGTCAGTTACGATGCTAAGGTTACATAAGAAAAGTGAATATTTTATGGTCGTTACGTTATCTTATTTTTTTTAATTTTCCCGCGCAGCGTTCTCATTTTTTTTTCGTAAGAACCTCCTGACAAACACAACTCAAAAAGAATTAGCGAAATCGGTCCAGCCGTTCACCGTGACCAAGGGATTCATTTTTATACACTCGAGAGCAAGATATTTGGGTCGGAGACAAAACCCTATCTCGCAAACTATAAAATAATAGCAGATTGAAGGGGTGAAACCGATTAATTAGACTCCGAGGTATTTTGGCGCATCAGCAGCGTAGCGAGGGCGCTTATAGTGCGAGGGAATTGATCAGTTTCTGCGAAATTTTCAGTTGGTTTTAATGACATCACTGTATATATTACGCTTACGGCCCCGTAGCCTAGTTGGTAGTACGCCTGCCTACGAAGCACAGGGTCGCGGGTTCGAATCCCGCCCAGGGCAAACATTCGTGTTATGAGCACTTGTGTTTGCCTTGTGCCTGGGTGTTGTTTATCTATATATGTATGTATTTATCTATTTAAGTAATTTATCAGTTGTCTGATACCCATAGTACAAACTCTGCTTAGTTTGGGATCAGATGGGCCGTGTGTGAGATGCCCCAGATATTATGATTATTATTATTAACTTTTAAAAAGTCACGCACAACTCTGAATTAACCTAATTTTCACTACTTCATCGTTAAAATTGAATTAATGGATAAAATAATGTATTAAATCTAAATCAAAACATTGCTTAACAGAAGGTTGCCTGGAAGAAATTGCTACCTTAGCATCTGTACACTATTATTTGAACTGCTTTTTTTTTCTTTTTCTGTGTATTTCTTGTGTGCAATAAAGTATATTCTATTCTATTCTATTCTTAAAACCACAGATACTTATCTTTTTTTTCGGCAAAAAATTTCTCTCGCCTTTTTTATAGGGCGCGTTCATTTCCAGCCAGGCATGATTTATGACAAAAAAAAAATGGTTTATTTTATTATTTTTAATTATTTTATTGTTATTTCTTGGTAAATACATGTATTTAGCATTCATCTCGCATAAAAAAGTATATGAATATGCGATATTTTTCTTTATTGAAATTAAATTAACTGTAGGCTGTATACGTCTATTCCTTTGCCATTTATCGTGTGCAACTTTTTATGAAAATTATAAAAAGAAAGGTTCGAATTTCAAAGTTACTTACATCCCTTCTTTGGGGTCATTATTGGACTACTTTCAGAGCATGAGAGATGAAAAAATTGTTTTTATTATAATGTAAACAGATTTATATGGACTTCCAATTTCAAGTGCTTTTTACTGTTTCGACATAATGTACTATTATAATATAGATACCAACCTAGTACAATAATTAAAGTTGCTTCATACGTTTTTATAAGATCAAACATTTATTATATAGAAAACTTTCATTCATAATTAAATAGTCACTATAAGATGTGGATTCATCTGTATGTTGCCTTATCAAAAGGTACGATGTTTATTTTATTTCTAGTAACAACCTTTGCGCCTTTCTTATTTAATATGACTCTTGCGTGATAGATAACGTACGACATTCTCTGACTAAGAGACTTTCTTAGGACATCCAAAAATAACCTACGATAATACATAGATACCACAATTTCGTAAGGTGCAATTCTCTTATCTTTTAATATAAATAGGGGCAGAAAGTGAACAGAAGGCACTGGCGATCATGGCTCGATTGGTGTTGTGTGCATTGGCCCTATTTGTGGCCAGCGGGCTCTCAGAGCCTGTGAAGAAGGTTTTACCGCACAAAACTGGTGAGTAGAATTACGGATAGTAGAAGAAGAGAAGTGAAAAGATACATAATTTTTAATTGACAAAATGTAATTTGTAACATTTACCCTTAATACGTTTTGGCAAATTTTCAGCGGACCCAGGCTTCCTGAAAAAGCAACTGCAAATTTCTGAACTCTTCTATCATGTTCACGAGCCAGTGTTCATCCAGGAGCATAAGACCATTGTCGACTCCTACCATGTAGAGAAGAATATTGAGCACTATAGCGTAAGTTGAATTTTCACACTTAATATTTAATTTTACATAGATTTTTGAAATAGTTTCAACAGTATTATGTAACAAAACCCGTGTTTTTTGCAGAATATCACAGCTGTCAGGCTCTGGGGAGACCTCTACGAGCATAACATTTTTCTGCCTCGTTCCGTGCCTTTCAGCGTCTTGAACCCTGACCACAGATTCCAAGCTGTAACTTTGTTTAACGTGCTGTTCTCTGCTAAGGACTGGGAAACCTTCTACAAGACTGCTGTCTTCTTCAGACATCATGTCAATGAGGAACTTTTTGTCTACGTTTTGTCTACTGTAATTTTGCATCACCATGACACTCAGGGATTGGTTGTACCCCCAATTTATGAAATCTTTCCATCATTCTTCCATAATGGAGAAATCATGACTACTGCTCAAATGATCAATACCCAAGGAAAACATTTCGTTGACCACCATCATTCAACTTACTTGTGGAACGACAATGTTGTAATTAGGCTTAATGACACCATCTGGCCTTCCACACTTGTCCAGGACAACTCTCTTGCTTACTTCACCCACGACCATGATCTGAACACATACTACTACAACTGGCATCTAACTTACCCATTCTGGCTTGGTGCTGAAACTTGCCCTCTTTACAAGGACAGACGTGGTGAATGGTGGTACTTCAACCATAAGCAGATCGTAGCCCGTTACTACATGGAAAGACTGTCTAATGGCCTTAGCGAAATCCCTGAGCTCGGTTCATCAGTTGTTACTGAGGGATACTGGCCTACTATTATTTACCACAACGGAATCCCCTACCCAAGCAGGCCTAACCATTACCACTTGGACCAACCTCATCTTGTTGAAGAACTTACCGTGATCGATCAGTACGAAAGCCGCGTGCGTGAAGCCATTGACAAGGGATACGTTGAAACCGTAAGTAATATCGATAATGTTTTAGGCACAACTGTATTTTGTTTGCACCAGTCAAATTCTTACCATAATATACTTTATGTGTTTAGATTCATGGAGAACATATTGACATCCGCAAACCTGAGGCAATCGACGTTCTTGCAAATATTATTGAATGCAACATTGACTCTCCCAATACCCAGTACTACAAAGACTTTATTACTCTATGGAAGCTAGTGTTGGGTAACTCTGTTCACGACCACACAGAGTTCAACTGGAACGAACAGTATGCATACCTTGTTTACTTTGAAAATGTTACTATGATATTGGAGTATATGTCTTAGTTTAATTACAAATAATTATAATTACTTTCAGCCACGTATCCCTTGTCCTGCCTTCAGTTTTGGAACATTTCCAAACATCTCTTCGCGATCCTGCTTTCTTCATGATCTGGAAGCGTGTGCTGAATCTGTTCACTTACTGGCAAAAGCAGTTGCCACTTTACAAGCCTGAAGAGCTTGCTCTTCCCACTGTTCAAATCAACAAGGTTGAGGTAGACAAACTGGTCACTTACTTCGAGCACACTTACGTTAATGTCACAAACCACTTGTTCTTGAACGAACACGAACGTAAGTATTTGGCTTATAATTAGTAAATATAAAAAATATTTTTATTTTTACCTTCTTCTTGGCTAAAATGCATCCATTTTTACAGGTCATGAAGTTATTGACGATGTGAGTGTTGTAGTCCAGCGCCCCCAGCTTAACCACAAGGTCTTCCAAGTCCGTCTTAACGTTAAAAGCGAAGTTGCCAAGACCGTCGTTGTAAGACTGTTCCTAGCTCCCAAGTACGACAGCCATGGCTTCGAGATTCCTCTGCATCACAACTTTGAGAACTTCGTTCTTTTGGACCAGTTCACTCATGAATGTAAGATAACGTTTACAATCGAGAATGTTTTTATTTGAACTAGAAATAGTGTTTAAACTAATCGGGTACCACTTTTTAGTGCCTGTCGGAGAGAGTGTCATCAAGCGTGACTCTACTGAAAATGTCTACACTATTGAAAACTGGCCTTCTCACTGGAACGTATACGAGAAAGTTGAGAACGCTCTCCATGGCAAAGGCCAATTCGTCCTCGACCAGACTCACAAATGGAATGGCTTCCCTGAGCGATTCACCCTTCCCAAGGGTAAGTGTCACATCATATTTTTCAAATTTATTAAATTTAAACTTGTTCTTCGTCTTGTTTGTTTATAATTTGTTAAATATTTTTTCTTCTGTTTATAGGTCGCGTTGGTGGTCTGCCTTTCGTCTTTGTTGCCTACATCTCCGAGTACCGTGCCCCCAAGGTACCTTTCGGCACTGGTTTTGACCCCGCTGTATCCATCGGTGTGGGAACTGGCGCTGTTCGCATCACTGACGATCCTCTTGGCTTCCCCTTCAACAGGCCCGTCTGGTACTGGCAAGTTAAGGATTTGCATAACTTCTGGATCCAAGATGTAACCATTTACCATAAATCAACTCCCGAAGTCGTCATTCCTCACACCGACCATTATAAGCAAGTTTAAATGGATTAGTACAATGAATCTCTGTTAATAGTTTAATATAATAAGTATATATATATTTAGTTAGATTGAAGTCTTTTCACCACCAAGTCTGTATATATTTTGTTGTATCTAAGTATCGTATGTATTTTATTGTTTTTGTAGTATTTATAATCTTATTTGTTTACATTAAATAAGTTGAATACACAAGTTTTCATAGCCCAGTTTGTATAGAATATTATGTCTTGAATATTATATGCCTAACTCACATGATCTCCAATATTATAATTATTTATTAAAATCAAACCACTATTTTATGTAGCGCCACAATAAATATGAGAATAATTATACTTACTTGCATTTGTTTTTTTTTTTCGTCTGAGTCTGCTACAGAACGTAGCAAAAGAGTTCGTTTGCTAACTATGAAACATTCATTATTATCACCTTAGTTATTTATTACCTGCTGAAATGGTGTGTTACTTTAAAAACAGTATTAAAATTTTCTATTTAGAAAATATTCCTATTTAATACCTCTATTTCATGGTGCATTTTACTATAGTATTATAGCGCCTAATTCTACAAAATGAAATAAATAAAAAATTGCATTACAGATTAGAATAGAATTGAAAAATATTCTTAACATTAAATTCCTAACCGCCTTGAAACCTAATTAGATAAGAAAAAAAAACACATTATGACATTAAAATCCCTTACATCCTATCCTATCCAAAGACGATGATGATTTGTTCGCACATAGTGCGTCCAAATTACATCTTTGGGGCCCTCAGGCGTAAAAGAGTTTTGAATTTAGAACACGAATATTTGTTTCGAATTCTGCGACTAAAGATAAGAAATGCAAAATATTGTATTAAAAGTTTGAAAAAAAAACTTATTCAACTCTATGGCGGGTCGTAAACAGTGCATTGTAAAATATTTTATTTAAAAAAAGAGCTCGTGTACGTACGTATTGTATAAACATTATAGCAATTATGCGCGTATTCATGGTATGGGCGAAAAGCGTTTTATAATATTTTTTCCCCTAGAGGGGATGAACATAAGAATGTATAACTGTGTATAACTCGATCAAAAATATGTACTCAGGATTCTACTTTAGCACTTTGCTCTGGATTCAAAATAGTAAATAGCGCCCATTACTATGTGCCCTTGTCATAAAATCTACTATTAGGGAAAGGTATTGTGGAGAAAAGTTACTCTTCTTCTCATCTTTTTTACGAAGGTCCCTAATGAATCCAATTTTGTTAGGACTAGAACTATAGATGCAGCACTATGCAGCATATGCGTCCTTTCATAGTCCTTCACCGCAAGTAACTTTGGAGGACGCCTTTGTCCAACTCTTTCAGCTAATAAGACGACGATGATGATGTTGACGATGAAGTTAAGATTAGAGAATGGATTGAACTTTGCGAAATAACAGAATTTCCACAACTACTATTTTAAAGAAACAAAATAAATAAATATACTATATACGTACTCGTATTATACTTCAAGATGTATGTTGTTAAAAATTTCTGAAATAAAAATTATTGGTGATTTAATCTTGGCTTGGTAGCTGACCGAATCAAAAAGCTATCATATATTAGCACTATTAGTAAAAGCATCATCGGTATGCATGTAAGCATGCCTCGTATAAAACTTATGAACTGAAAGTGGTAGTAGGAAAAAAAAGATAGATAGATTAGTAGATTTTACAACAAGTGCACAAAACGAACGTTTTGTGGACGACTTATAAACTCTGCTTTTCATTGCGATTGCGAGGAAATAAAACAGTAGTATAACATAACATTTCTTTCATTAACCAATTTACAAAATTATCGTAAACTTTGAGATATTTTTCCCGAGACTTTGGCGGTAATATCTGTTGCAAACTCTCTGTGCATTAATTTCCATAAGCTAGGAGAGAGTGTTAAATCCTCTTCTTCACTGGACATTTTTTACAATTTTATCAAATTGAAGAAATTAATAAACGCACGAAAAAACAAGAGCTGTTTCCCGCCGCTTTATTTTTTTAAATCTTACGACATTGATATTAGACGAGCTGCAGACGCCTACTATCAAATTAGTTTTGTAATAATAATTTATTAAATTAATTAAATAACCTACTGTACTTGAATAATTCATAATTCATTTATTTATTGCCATCATGTACTTGGTAAATTTACAAAAGATGTTCGTATGTGGATTTGTGACGCACATGAACCCTGCTAGGGTGTAGCAACATTAATAATTACACATTAAATCTTATCGCATGCAGTACACCAAACACACATAAAACACTATTAACATAAAATCCAAAATTCTAATCACATTAATTCATTAACAAAACAAAAATAAAATAAATAAAATTCAACTAAAATCGATGTCTTTTACCTATGTTCTAAATAATAATATAATAATAATAATTTAACATGCAAAAAGTCAATTTAATTTAATTGTGCACCGGAATTTCTATCGAGATAGTTCTTTGTCATTTAAATAATCATTGATAGTATAATAGCACTTCTGTAACAGTAATTTTTTAAGTTGTCTGCAAAATGAAACATCTTTTTCGTCTCTGATTGTGCTGGGTATTTTATTGTATATCATTATGGTTCTATAATAAGGGCTTGATTTAAATAATTGTATAATGTTTGCCGGGAGATTTAAGAGTGTATTCCGTCGGGCGCTTTTTATAAATTCATATAAATGTAATTGTTTCCTGAGAAATATTGCTGTTTCTAATATATATATGGATGGCAAGCTGAGGATTTTATTCTTAATAAATATAGGTTTGCAACTCGCCCTTCGTCGAATGTTATAGATACTACGTATGCATTTTTTTGGAGTATTAAGAGATCACCAGCATCCGTGCTATGGCCCCATAAGCAAACTCCATATCGCAGCCATGAAAACGCATAAGCATAGTATGCTGACAGTGCGCACTCCGAATTCGTATTGAATTTTAATGCACTTAGTGAATAGATAAATTGCGAAAAATTTTTCTTAATACTATGTACATGAATTTTCCAATTTAAATGCGAATCAATTTTAAATCCCAGTAGATAACATGTATTAACTTCATTTATTTGCAATTTTTGTGAAACGGTACTTATATTAATAGGCGCTTTCTGATAAGGTCGAAATTGAATAATACTAGTCTTACTGTTGTTTAGTTGTAAATTATGATCTTTTAACCAAGCTTTAATTTCTTCGAATGTTTCGGTGATGTGAATATAAATTTTAATATCTTAAAAAATACATAAGGCAAATAAATTAAAGTAAATATTATAAAATAACAAATTCTATTGTGTTTTGCTGTATGGCTCATTTTCTTTGCCTTAAATAGATACATTTATGAGTAGACACGTTAATGCACTTGTGCACAAAATTTGATTTTGTGCAGCCTATATCCTGCACAAATAAGCACTTTCGGAGCATGAGAAGTGAAAAATATATTTTAGAAACCTTGCCGAAGACTTGTTGGTGAGACTGGTCGACGACTGAGAGAGGTAAGAATCCTCGTTCCGGGAATTTTACTAATGCAGCAGATCCCTCGCTATCCATGTAACGCGGCAATCTGCGGCGACCAGGAGGCTGTTCGAGGCGACCTGAGTGACAGGTAATTCAATATGTTCTTATTTCTTTGAATTTTTATATTGTCAAAAAGAAAATAAAATCATTATACATTAATTTGCAAATATATATTTATATATATATTCGCTGTTGTTTACCTCTTGAAGTAGGTAGCATCAAAAAAGCATCAGATTAATATGCAAAAAGACAGCTTACCAGCACTGAAGACTGTCAAAGGTCAAACTGTTATGCGGTAAATAAATTTAATATTCGAAAACGCAACGAGGGATTTGTTATTTTTTCACTTTCACTTTCTTGATCGTACGAAATTTTTTATTGGGTAAAATAAAATGATCTTTTGAATGAAGTCTAAATTAACGTCAGATGAGATAATATTTATAATATTTAACAAGTTACTATGAATTATACAATTTATTTTTCCTTCCAAACTCAAGGAAAAGGGTAGACAGAGACATCTGTAACTTGGTCTGTAAACGAAAAGCTCACAATGCACGGTTTCATTTTGTTTCCCTCAACAGAACTTTTTGACTGTAACGTAAAGCTCCATCTAGCATAAGTAGTGATTATAACTTGATGTCCGAGTAGGGAAATGATCTAGTTCTTCAAAACCAATTAGATGGCTCTGTTTTTGGCATCGCAGTTTTCTTTTAAGAGATGGCGTTACTGTGATGATGATTTTATACGGCAAGCACGTAATAGCTCGTATAGGATCCCATGTCAAGTAGTAGCCTGAACTTTGAAGCGAGACCCTTTACTGTTAGGGGTGGTGCTATTTAACACAATTATTTCAGCTGTATTTTGCAAAATTGTACCTAGTCTGCTTATCTTATCACTAAAGAGGCCAAAATTGCAGATAACAATCACTAACACCTCACCTACATATTATGCACAATCAAAAAACTATCCCCTGCTAATTATTTTGTTCTTATTTTTTTATTTATTTATTCAATATTTTCTAATCGATATTACTAAGACACTCTTCTAGAAACCCCTAGGGTTTTTACGAAGAGCGAATGATAATTATGCATAGCGTATGCACTACTAATTTCTATTTCGTCCATATGGGAGAAATAATTTTAAACTTCATCAGCTGTTGGCCAGATTTGACAGATTTGAAGCAATTTCAGTGGCAGAATTATTATTGTTTTCAGATTAATAAAATATTATTATTTTCTCTAAGATAAACGTAACATTTTTTTGTTTGCTAGGCCACTGGTATGTTAGGTAAATTATTTCTTTCATTTGGATTATGGTATAGTCACTAAAAATATATTTTTCATGCATATTAATAATTTTCTAACACCTTTTTACACCTCTTGATATTAGTAAACATATCTTACCTATGAAGGGTATGCTATTTAAAATATCCAACAGTATGTACTCCAATTTCCTCGCGCCATAAGCATTATTAGTTTTTGGTAGTTTATAAGTAGGCAAGTAAGCAAGGTTACGTAACGGACTGTGTCCAGTAGTTTTAGTCAAAAAAATAATGTTTAGTTTATGTTATTTATTTAGTTTTTTTTAAGAATTATTTTATCTTTTTTTTCTAATCCATAACCAAGGATATTTTTATCTTCGTCGTCGTGTATGTTGGTGGTAAGGTTAATAACCGACCACAAACCCTGGTGTGTGGTTTAACACTATTTTGTTGACGTCTGTTCCAGAAATAATATTCTATTTCATAGGTTTCTGATCTATATGTATAAAATAAAACTAAAACTTTGGTTTGAGTAGTGGGTACATAAAAATTTCAGACAAACATTCGTTTATTTTTTAAAAGAAACAAAACTGCATTCAAACATATTTGATAATACGCTGGACACACCTGGGAATCGAACCGGCACAATGCTCAGAGACCTTAGTGGTCCTTCCGAACAGGTGAGTCATGAACATGGATAAAACGAAACTTATGTCAAATATCCATGTTGCACCCAAACCGATCAGTGTTGGAAACAAGTGCTACTATCGAAGCTGTGGATCACTACATTTACCTTGGTCAAGAAGTCTAGTTAGATCAGGGATCCAACTTTCGATCACCATTAGTAGTCGTTTATTCAAAGTTTGCTCGCCGATACCGATTCAGTTCCTCGGTTAAGATCTAATGGTAAGAAAAGTACAGAAGATACGAGTCCTATTGAGTCTCGTCCAGCCGTTCTTCTCCACACTTGTTAGTAGTGAACGTGCCAACAATCTTCTTTTGTTCTTAGTATCTTAACTAGCTTTAACGTTGAAAAATTACTTCGTTAAATCCTACTTCGAGTAGACATTTTTTGTCCTTTCCGACTAATGTGTGTTAGTGATTGTAATTCGTGTTGTCATGGAATTCATTATTTGTGTTTATTTGAATTTAATGATAAGAAAAATAAACTGTCTGTGTATTTACACACGAAAATATTTTTCTTTGATCGTTTATGAACCACATTACCAAGAAAAAAAGAAAAAAATAATAATTAGAATAATTAAAAATACGTTAGGTGTGCCATAAAACAAAAACAAATTTCAAGTCTGAAACTAATTTCACGGAATTTCATTCAATACTAACATCTAAAGTTATTAATAACAAACAATCAATGTTCTAATTATACAATTATTATTTAAGAATAGACGAGAATAGAATTATACCTTATAGTACACAAGGATACAGAAGAAGATGATATAGGGTACAGAAAACAAAATTAACGTTTTAAGTAACTACGCTTAAAATCCTATAATTTTGTATGGTTTTTTGATTTGATTTTAAATATAGTTTTGGAACGCATCCTAAAAAACATAACCTTTTACGTTTTTTTTTATTGTCTTGGTTGTTTGTTTAGTTATTTAACTAAAAAAAATAAAAGTATTATGCCAAAATACAATAACAAAGTCTTTATTTAAAGAAGTATTGAAAATAAATTTTGGAGTAATATTTACGTAAATAAGTATATAAGATAGTTAACGATTTCCTTGCCGGAACAGGTGAAATATTGTGTGTTGGGTTTGAGAGGAATCTTATTCTCACCTCGAACCTTATAGAATTCCTCGCAAGCCTCAGGAGCTCTAACTTCGCTCGTGCTTCTACTATAGACTCCTTCGCATGTTCTAGATTTAATATCAGTTTTCATTTCTTACCCAACAAATAACAATTTTGATAATTTTGGTTAAGTTCTAAAATTAAAGTTGTTCAGCTTAACGGACTGAAGAAAAATTACCCGAGAAGTTTTGCGTTTTTTATTGACTCTACGTGCTGGCGATCAAGCCGCTTGACCGTCTCAGAAGCTCTTTTAAATTAATAATGCTGTTTAAGTGCATAGCTACGAGCACCTAACACATATTATATAACCGATTCACGCAGCAACAGAAAAGTATCGATATGCACACGTAAATATTATGTTTTTTTCTTTATCATTGCAAGGAGATAAGTATAAAGTCACCTTAATGTATTTAAACAATAATATCGATTTATCAGTTGGTCTTGAACCCGGTGAAAATAGTTCAAATTAAAAACATCCGATTACATAGATATACATGTACAATTAATGAGAGCGTTATCTTGTTAGGGTTATCAAGGAGCAAAAAAATAAGAGATGTGTTGGTGATAGTAACGAACTGTTGAAAATTTGGGTTCTCTAGTAAAATAGCAACGTAGGTATAGGTAGTTAACTATTCCCAAAATATGAAATACCTAGTTGTGTTTGAAAACTATGGTCGAATTCAGAACGCAAGGTAAGTAGATTCAATTATATTTTGCAAATATTATTATTATTAGGTACTTTATAAACTACACCGAGATTTTAGAACGCATTTTATCCTTGGTCTTGGTAAGTAATAAAGTAAGTATTAACTTTTTTTTTTATAGATAAAAAAAGTTAATACTTACTTTATTACTTTAAGTAATTGCAGAATTTTCATACAATCAGTAGAAAATATAGTTAAATGAATTAATGAATGAATATTGCACACACAGAAATAATAAATGACAGAGTGGAAGTAAGAACAGGTAGTCATGTGCAGTTAGGTTAAATGATTAGAAGAAAACAAATTAAAAAAGAAAAAGTAATTTTTTAGTCAGTGGAAGATATTAGTTTTTGTATTTCCATCATAAATATAATATACATACTCGTATTTCGTAATCGCTTAAATTGGTTCTGGATACCAACTATTGTATTGGTTACATATACGGAACCCTTAAATAATACCACTTACACATTTTGTAAAATAAGAGAAGAAAATCTTATTCAATTATAGGAGAAATTGCATCATTTCCCCGAGCCCAGAAAATAGCTTTCTTTTAAAGTATTTCGATAACAGGGATTGGAATGTGTGCACGTTGAAATAGGTAACATAACAACACATTTTTCATTGTTTTTATGTTTCTTTGACCTACTCAGGATGTTATCAGCATCTTCTTCTTCTTCTTCATCGTGAGTGTGTTCATCATCTTTCAAACTTTGGTGTCAGTGACTATGAAAATCATAAATGAAGTGGACACAATTATATTGTGTAACGATGCGACCGAAGGAAGGGCCGAAGTGTTCTCTATAGTTTAATTACAATAGGTACCATACCTAATACGTCTCCTGTGGATTTGTGAACGAAACAAATCATGTACCACCAGGAAAGCGTAAGTCATTCCCTTGTATATTTGTGGGTTGGGTTGTAAAGTCAACAACTGACTTCTTAAACTTAAAGGTATAGAATGTTTGTAGTTATTAGCCAAAGTTCGGCTTTCATTACAGAGGTTCTGGGTTCGAATCCCGTTGAAACCATACATTATACTTCAATGTGTGAAACTGTCCCCAGTGAATCGGTTGTCCGAAAAAAATAATGATTCCGTGCTACAGGAAGCACGTTTAAACCTAAGTCACACAGAGCCATGCCGGGGGCGGTCCGGAGCCGGGAAAGCGGGACGGTGCTATGGCGCGGCGTAGCACCGTCCCGCTTGTCCCGGCCCCGGACCGCGCCGCTCCCGCTCTGTGTGACTTGGGCTTTAGCCTTTAGTTCCAGCTATTTATCATCATCATTTTAGTTGAAAGACATCCACTACTCGACAAAGGCTTCCCCTTCTCTCTCTCTGGATCTCCACAAAATCTGGTCCTGCGTTGCTCTCATCCAGTGGATTCCCTATTATTTACGAGTTTTTACGGAAATATTCTTACTGTACCTACTCATGCATGGTGCTAGTTTGACGTGAATCTTTCACACGGTATCCAAGGAAGTTGAAAGTTTATATTTTATCACCCATCACCTTCAAGTCCGCGCCCGCTATATTACCACTGTTAGTAGAAATAGCTAAAAGCTGCCTAGCTGTTCTAAGTATATCACTTGGAAAAAACCCATCACCTTTTCAATGCCTATTCATCATCATTAGTATAGAATAGAATATACTTTATTGCACACAAGGATATAGCTTGAAAGTACAGAAGATAGATAAAAGGGTGTACAGATAGGCGGCATTATTAAGGGGGCCTAGCCCTCTGTCGTTACAACATTTTCCATGTCCCCGATATTAGTCCGTGTCGTCGTCGTCCTAACGTCTCGGTATATGTGGCTATAGCACCATTCTTGTATCTGCTTCATGTATTGTATTCTGGGTCTTCCTCTCCCTCTCATTTCCTCTATTTTGCCTTCCAGAATACCATCCCATTATATCATCATCATCATTATCTCAGCCGGAAGACCTATGCTATGAACATAGGCCTCCCCCATAGGTTTCCACCGTGAACCGTCCTGCGCTACTGGCATCCACCGGCACCCAGCAACTTTCACCAAGTCAGCTGTCTACCTTGTGGGAGGCCGTCCAACACTACGCCTTCCAGCACGTGATCGACATTCGAGAACCTTTCTTCCCACCTTTTTGCCCATTGCCACTTCAGCTTATTTATCCTGAAAGCTATATCGAAGACATTGGTCTTTCTACGTATTTCCTCATTTGTGATTCGTAGTGAGACTCCGAGCATAGGTCTCTCCATCGCACGTTGAGCGACCTTGAGCTTGTTCATAGACCAATAGTTAGCGACCACGTCTCTGTACCATAGGTCATTACTCCCATCATATATGGCCCGTCGACAATAACGATACCTTTTGCGATTCAAAAATAGAGTATATTATAACGCACTGGATTCTTTTAGTACAATTTGGGGGAAAATCATCCCTGGACCCAGTTCGACGTGGAGATAGGGCCACCCACACGTTCCATTATCGGCTCAATTTTATTGCCCCATGAAATTTATGATTTGGTAGGAAATCATTTCGTTTTGCTCAAATGCATAAATAAGTCCTAATTAAATGGTTCGCTCATAATTTATTTATATGTGTGTAACATAAAAAGATTATGGAAGGTAGGCAGCCAATTAGATTTTTAAAACTGTCCGGATTTAACGACGATCTGGTGAAGCTCGCGATAAGCCTTAGGATGCGTCCACTGCTCGATCCTTTGTCCAGCAGTCAACGTCTTTCGGCTGAAATGATGATGATGATGATGATGATGATGATTATATACGTAACATAAAAACGCAAATAAAAAACATTTAAATGCAATGGAATATAACAAAATTTGGTAAATAAGATAATAACGAGTCAAAACATCAAGTGTGGAGACTTGTGGGGTCATCTGGAGATAAGGAAGTTTTGGTTACCACGGATGATAGTTTGGAAGTGATAACACGTGGGTCTGAAATAGTATATAAGGTGAAATTGTCGACTAAATCAGTACAGTTGGCTTCTTGTCCCGTCACAATGAAGACTGTCATCGCATTCGCGGCCTTCGTGGCCCTTTCGCTGGCAGCTACCGTCCCACCAACCCACCATGATGTTGAACTTAAATCGGGTAAGCTGAAGTTTTTTTAATATATAAAAAAAACAATCTGAAATATTTTATTCAAATATGAGATTTTTACAAAGAATTTTTCGACGTCAAAGCTAGTAAATACCAGGACAAGAAAAGCTTGTTCATGGTTGGCACGTTTACTATGTTAGCTGTCCGACCGCAGCTACGCTCGCGTTGTGTAAGAATTTTCCCGTAGGAATAACACTTTTTTCCCGTAAAATCTCATGTGTTCCATGATATAATCTATGTTAATTCCAATTTTCATCCAAATCCGCTCAGTACTTTAGGCGTACTCGTAATCGGAACAAATATCCATACATACTTTCACATTTATAATATTAATGTGTGATGTGAATTTGTGAAAATTATCGCTTGATATTAATATTAATTCTTAATTTTATACCCAGACCCTACGCGGGGTACAGTATTATTTGAAATACAACTTTCTTATTTTTTCAGTTGATGCCGACTTTGTTGCACGTCAAAAGAAAGTTCTGTCTTTCTTCAAGCACGTAGAGCAGTTCGACCATGAGGAGGAGTGGTACAAAATCGGCAAGGAATATGACATCGAAAAGAACATCGATCAATACACAGTAAGTTCTTATGATGTAAAAAGTTATCATAATATAATAATAAATTAACCAATCCATAATTTTAATGTGCTATTTTTCATTTTTTGTTTGCAGGAGAAAGCAATTGTTGAAGAGTTCTTGAAACTTTACAAGACCGGTTTCATGCCTAAATTCGAAGTTTTCTCCATCTTTGACGAGAGGATGAAGGAGGAAGCTATGGCTCTTTTCTACGTGTTATACTCTGCCAAAGATTTTGAAACTTTCTACAAAACCGCCGCGTGGGCCCGCGTCTACATCAATGAGTACATGTTCATGTACACCTACTACATTGCCGTCTTCCAGCGTCATGACACCCAGGGCATCGTTGTTCCAGCACCCTATGAAGTATACCCTGAATTATTCACCAACTCTGAAGCTATGTTCAAGGCTTTCCGTGTAAAGATGCAGGATGGTCTTCTTGATGAGACTCTTGCCTCTCACCACGGCATTGTTAAGGAGAACAACAACTACTACTTCTACGCCAACTACTCTAACTACTGGACTTATGGAGATCACGAAACCAAAATGGCATACTTCACTGAGGATGTCGGTCTGAACGCTTACTACTACTACTTCCACTCTTACTTCCCATTCTGGTTAAATGGAGACGTGCACGGTGTCTTCAAAGAAAAGCGTGGTGAGACCTGGTTCTTCTTCTACCAACAACTTCTGGCCCGTTACTACCTTGAGCGTCTGAGCAATGGACTGGGTGAAATCCCTGACTTCTCTTTCTACGCTCCTATCAAGCATGGTTACACACCTTTCATGTCAACTTTGTACTACCCCTTCATTCAGAGGAGTGAGCACTACCAGATTCCCCAATACAAATTTAACGAGGAACTTCAACTTCTGGACAGCTACGAGAAGTCATTCCTGTCATTCCTGCAACGAGGCCACTTCAAGGCTGTAAGTATAATAAACAATAAAGATTACCTTACCTTTATTTAACCTTTTCCTATCGATAATTTGTCACGGATCAAATTATTAACATGTATTTTCAATTTGCAGTACAACCAGGAAATCGATTTCAAGAAACCTGAAAGCATTAACTTCGTTGGTAACTTCTGGCAATCCAACCCTGACCTGTTTGAGAAGACCGAGCACGAGCACTACCACCGCTCCTACGAAGTAATCGCTCGTCACCTTCTGTCTGCTGTTCCTGAGTACTCTGAGAAGTAAGTTTATACTTTAAGATACGCGCGCGTCTGTTAGGTTAAATTTATTCATAGTACGTACTGTAAAGAACAGAAATTAAGCAAAGAATTTTTTACAGGCACGCAATCGTTCCTTCGGCTCTGATGTTCTACCAGACTTCTCTTCGTGACCCCGTGTTCTACCAGCTGTACAGCAAAATCATGAAGTACTTCTTAGAGTACACGAAGTGGCTTGAACCTTACACTCAGAAGGAGCTTCACTACACTGGTGTCAAAATCAACGACGTTCATGTGGACAAACTGGTCACTTACTTCGACTTCTTTGAGTATGACATCTCCAACGGCATCTACAAGAGCAACGAGGAAATCAAGAGCGACAACACCAGGTATCTGGTCCGTCAACCTCGTCTGAACCACAAGCCCTTCACCGTCACCGTTGACGTCAAATCTGAAGTACAAGGAGAGGCTGTGTTCAAAATCTTCTTAGGTCCCAAATACGACAGTAATGGATTCCCTATTGGTCTGGAGAACAACTACATTAACTTCGTCGAGTTGGACTGGTTCAAGCACACTCTTACTGCTGGTCAGAACAAGATCGAGCGCAAATCTGAGGACTTCTTCTTCTTCAAGGATGACTCTGTGCCTATGACTGATATCTACAAGTACTTGGACCAAGGAAAAGTACCTCTTGATATGTCTGAGGACTTCGAGGCCATGCCATCTAGGCTGATGCTGCCAAGAGGTACCGAGGGTGGATTCCCTTACCAATTGTTCGTGGTCGTGTACCCGTATGAGCCTCTTGCTGAAAAGTTCACGCAGCACAAGTTTGAGTTGATTGACAACAAGCCTTTCTTGTTCCCCTTCGACCGTCCCGTTGAACATGAGCACTTCTTCGTCCAACCCAACATGTACTTCGAGGATGTTAAGATTTACTTGGAAGGTACTTACCACACTTACGAGATGAACAACCCTTACCACATCTTCTACAAAAACGAAGTCCCTAAGCACTGAAAAAAGGATGAATATCTTTAAGGATAGTATCTTTGAAGTCAATATGTATGTGATTACTTTATTTATAGTGTAAAATAAAAAATAATATTTATTATAAAATATTCGTTACTTATTGTTTAAGCCCTTCCATTTTCAATAATCAAAATGAACAACTTTTAAAGTCAAAGATCAGTGGGTACACAAAGCAAAAATTCACACATTAACTTTGGGTATTTTCAATCAATAGATCGTCATAAAAAATAGTTTTGGCAGATACTTTCAATAATCTATACACGACTCTGAAATTCGCTGCAACCAATTGTTGCGTTTGCGAAATCTGTCGAACAAATCGAAGATTTCTAATCATGATAAGTATAAAAGCACAAGTCTTTTCGTTCTTAAGGGAAAATTCAAATATTGGTTGTTTTTGCACTTAATTATGACAATAATAAATATACGTACAATGTTTTCTTTACTAATACTCCAACTTTTTAGCTATAACAACTAAAAATGAAGCGGAACTATAAATTTTTCGCTTTTATTAGTTTATACAAAATCATATATTTGTATTAATTTTAATTAATTAGTATTAATACTATTGTTTATACTCAAATCTAGTGACTAAAGTCTTCCCTAAACTCTTTGCTACAACTAAATAACAAAAACGGTATTTATTTACCAACATGAGATAATGGGTATTAATTAATTTTCAATACACCTTGTTCAAACTTACGAAGGCAGTAAACTGTGCGGTAAATGCGTTCTGCTGGTGCGAATTTATTAAAATTTATTTTTTTAATTCCTACGGTTTTCAAAATTATTATTCAGCCAGGATCATTTTGACAGTAAAAATATTTTTTAATACACCTTGCTCGAATATTGAACTAACGAAGGCAGTAAACTGTGTGGTAAATGCGTTTTACCGCACTAGTGCGATTTTATTACAAGTTTTTTAAATTCCTGTGGTCTTCAAAATTAATATTCAGCCAGGATAATTTTTACAATAAAAAATATTTAAATCGATTCATACAAAGAGAAAAGTATTTTATATTTTTTTATTCCAACAAATTGTATCAAAAATATTAACAGCCAGTAATATTTTAATTATGAGAATAAAATTACCTCGATTTAACAAAGAATCAATTCGTAGTGGCTGAATGTTCGCCAGACCCTATTCTCCGTAATTATGCTTATAAAAAAGAAACATAGCCATAGGTACTATGTTTTGTGGTTGGCGCCAAATTTGTAAAATTTTCTTTTAATGTGATCGAAGATTGAATGTTGTTTTATGAGTGATTAAGTTGTGATATTTAATGATAAATGTGAATAGTAAGGATACACAAACTGCGCGCGATATAATAAAGGTTAGTTTTTACAACTTCTACGTGATCAATTTTACCTGTGGTATCATAGCTTTTGTATGGTACTATGTACCTTTCTTAACCATAATTTGATTATTTACTATCAGTTTTCTCACAAGTGTATTGAAAAACATCGTACAACACACGGATCTTAGGTTTTATAACAAACTCGCATTGATTTACAACAGGCCAAATCAATGCAAACTCGTGACATTATAAACCCTCGCCTGCGGCTCGGGCTTACAAAAGTCACCTCGTTTATAGTATGCCACCTACGATCCTTGTATCGTAATACTATTATTAACTTATAAAAATAAAAATTCCATATCACACCTACCAATCAGAATAAGTTTAAAAGTCCGATTACATTCATCAGCACCCATTCGAATGACATTGCTGTGTTTGGGTCGCACTTGTGTTGGTGAATGTACGGACAGAGTAACAACCGGTAGGCAACATCCTATATCGTGTAAAAACTTCTACATATAGATTGTGAGGTCGATGACATACCTCACTTGACAGATTTATTGAGCCGCCAAAGGGTAACTCTGTGAGGTATATCTTAAAGGAAATATTAAGCCATAACGTAAAAAATAAATAAATATTAGGATTAAAAATACATTGCCTCCACCACACAACAATTACCACTTTTTAGTTTGTTTGACTTTTATTTAATTAAATTCTAATGAAATGAGGAATGTTTTAAGGCTGCAAAGCGAAATTTTATAAAGTAGAGTCTTTAACTAACAGTTATATCTCAGGAGTATTGAAAATCGTCTGGAGACCTTCATAAAGTTACTGAAAAGTATGTGAAAATTAATAACCAATTTACACTTAGCCAGAAAAAGAAACTACATGACAATACTGTTGTAGTACTAATTTACCGTCCTAGGTTCAATACAAACACAGCAATGTGTATCGAAATAGACTATGCATTTAAGCTGCATGACCATCTAACACGCAAGCTTTTAATAAATGATTTATTAGCAAAGGAGCAGAAGCGTCGTTAGTGGTGTATCAATTTAGGTCGCTGCCTTTCATTTATTTCTATAATTTATTTATTTTTATACGACGACGGTTTTTGAACTTCTTTTTCAGATTTTTTCGGCCCTATACTTTGCCGCAGCTACGGCGCTTTAGTGTAGATGTAGGGGCAAAACGGACAAAAGATTAAGTGTGGATGCGGCTCTCTACTCTGTTTATGCCTTTGATTACAGTGCTTCTGGTTTATGAAGCCCCATATCACAATTTTTCCCTTCACAGCAGCCAACCTAGTCTCGCAAGCGGTTTAGCGGTTATCTTTATCGTTTTATCGTAAACGAAAACATCCTACTGTCCTGCTAATAATATAAATGTTAAAACATATTTAGATATTTGGATGTTTAGATGTTTGGATGTTTGTTAGGCTGTCACGCCTAAACCACAAAACGGATTTAGACAAAATTTGGAATAGAGATAGGTTGTACCTTGGATATTTTACGGAAAAAAGTCTTAGCCTTATTCCCACGGGAAAATCTTACACAACGCGAGCGTAGCCGCAGGCGGATCGCTAGTCATAAATAAATTTGCACACACGTGCCTACGCAGAATCCAGCTATCCTCTTCATTTTTATGGCCAATGAAAGAGAGGTGATAAATTCAGATAACAACTTTCAGGAACAATCGAAAGGTGAACCCGCGAGCTGATAAAACGGTTGCAAACTGACGTATCTGTGGGCACTTATCTCTGACTTGCGATTGCGACAGTAAATGCTTCTCTATACTACATAACTAATTGGTTGTTTCTGAGGACATTAACTGAAAGGAAAAGAAAGATGAATGACCCGTGTGCGTGTCAACCAAAAGACGTCCACTGCTGGACAGAGCCTCCCCCAGGGATATCCACAACGATCGACACAGGGCAGTTTAATTTCAGTCTATTTGTGTAGATCCTTTATTAAACTTATGATAAATTATTATGTAGGTATGCTTTACCAAATAAAATAGTAAATTATTTATATAGGTAACTCAATATTAGTTTGTTGTATTGCCTTAATTCTTAACCCTAACCTTACCTAAGCCTATAAAAATATAAGTGACTAAAGTGACAAAAGAAAAGAAAAAATAAATAAAACGAACCTATAATCTCACATGACCAATTTTTTGGCGTAGAATAGTCTGAAACTCTGAACGTAGCAATAACACTTAATAATTCACAAAACCTTTTGATACATTCAAGAGACTGTTTAGTCTACACAAGAAAATAATACCAGATTTGTATGTATGAATTTAGAGCGAGCAGCAGCCACTGGTACCAGCTAAAGTAGATTGCTGAGGCACAGAAAAAGATTCAAAGTACCTACACATCATGAAACCGAATTTCCCCACTTAATTTTCATAATTCTAGATTTACGAGTAGTATCACAAAGCAAACTAAAAATACACCAACTATCAAAGTCCAAAGTTGATTTCAATCTAAGAAACTAAAAAAAATATACTTTTGAAAATTCTCCTCAATGAGGAATATAAAAAATCACTTTTAGCTACAATTCGTAAATTTAAAATCTTAAATGAGATCGAAACCCATGCCATACTTATAATATATACCATATTATGGTATGTTATATATCTTTTATCTGGGCTCTAACTAGATGAAAGTAATGGATTTTTAAAGAAGACACGTAACACACCATCTGTGAAAATTCGGTGATTTTTGGCAATATAGAAACAGGTATATTGGTCGTAGTAAAAGTGAGTCTGCACCACTATTAAATGTACCCGCTGCTGTTACAAATCAAGATATTTTATAAAAAAAAAAACTTACAAACGTAAGTAATCTATTCGCTACCGACGAGTTCCATTATACCTGCAGCATCATCTATCGACTGGGTCAAGTAATATTTATAGTGTGTTTACAGGTCTAGATTTCTGATATTATTACAGTTTTCTCGTTTTCTAGATTGTAAATTGGCCTATTTTGTCACTTATATCAGTAACATTGTTTAAATTGCTTTATTTGTATGTCCGTCATTTTGTCATTCTTTTAATCCATTTTTCGACTACAAAATCCGATAATCAAGAGAGCTGGCAAGCAGCAGAGAGGAGTGGACAAAAGGGAAAGAGGCCTTTGCCCTGCAGTGGGATACAGTAGGCTAGATAAGATTAGATAATCAAATAGAAATGAAATTTGGCATACTTATGTACGAGTAACTTCCGTGACAATATGCAATGATATGATACAATATAACTGGTCGGAAGATTAAGCCAAAAGGTGGCCAAAGCATCTCTTCATCTACAGAATCTAAAATCGTTTTTGGGCTCATTGGATTTGTCTGACTCGATAAGAGCTGTAGCCAGATGGTATACAAGGTCCGTTGATGGAGGAAAGTAGCATTTTCTTATCTAGCATAGCGTTTTCTTATCTACACAACATAACCCTACCATGATTAGGCTCATTGAATTTGTCTTGACAAGTACTGTAGTTCTAGATTGTATTCAGGGCTCATTCGCAAGGTGACAGTAGTAACTTCTCAAAAATCCAATATCAGTCCATCGCGTCTGGGGTTGTTGGATTTGTCTCGATAAACACCAATAGCCCTAGATGATATTCAAGATCTAATGATTGAGCTAAAATTTGGCTCTTGTAAGTCCTCTACAATATAAACACGACCATACTTTGTCGTGTCTTTGAGTACATAAATAAATATTTGAGGACATTTCACACAAGGCCATTTACCTATAGATTCAAAACTATTGGCAGATCCTATACTATGGTTATCAGACAGCCTGATATACATATATAAATACATACTTAGACATCCCGTTATAAGGCTATTATAAGTGCTCATCACACGAATGTTTGCCTTGGGCGGGATTTAAACCCGCGACCATGTGCTTCGTAGTAGGAGTATTACCAACTAGGCTACAAGACCGTCAATGTGGGTGCAAAGGTAAATGCGAATTACTACTTTATATCTATATATTACTAATAACTGTATTTTTTATTTTTATTTATATATATAAAATATGTACTTCTTCTTAATCGTGTGGGTTGTAAACGTATAGTTTAATAACTTATACAAATAATAGGTGTACAAAATCACACTAATCCCACTAATATTATAAATGTGAAAATATATTCGGATGTTTGGATGTTTATTCCGCCTTCACGCTCAAAGTACTCAACGGATTTACACATAGGATACTTTTTACGGAAAAAAGTCTTATTCCCACGGGAAAATCTTACACAACGCGAGCATAGCAGCGGGCGGACCGCTAGTGCTAAATCATACGGCGAACAAGATTATTAAATTTAAAGCCAAAATTAATATTTAAAGTGCTTTCTCTACAATAACATAATTTTCTTAGCAGTATAGCCTATAGAGTATTTTAGTATTGACGCGTATTTAGTAGACAAACCAACTCTCCAACTTAAGTATTATTTTATCATGGGTTGGGTTACCTTGCCACCCATAACCCTTTGTATAACCCTGAGAACGTTAAAAGGAACGCCAACAACCCGCTCCTCGTTAACGATAACTTCTCAAGTAAATGAAAGAACAACTAAAGTTGCTGTAGCGACTATAGTCATCTCAAGATGTTTAAGGATGTATTTCCATACCTACATAAAACCAAAAATTCCAGAACATGGCGAGTCTACTTACAGTATTTCGCTATCGAGAACTTGCAATATTTGCCAGAGATAAAATTGAAAAACACGCATGAAGGGGTCACCTGGGTTAGCAGATGTAGCCGATAAGGGTTGGTTACCAACACAACTGAGATAATTTGAGCATTGATGAGGTCACCATTTGGAAAAAGTATAAAAGGTGGGCTAAAAAGTTCATCGGTACAGTTGGCTTCTTGTCCTTGCACAATGAAGACTGTCATCATTTTCGCGGCCTTCCTGGCCCTCTCGCTGGCAGCTACTCTCCCACCGACTAACGATGTTGAACTTAAATCGGGTAAGAATACATCTTATTTACTATTCAGAAAAATATTTGGATTAGCGTTGCTAAACATAGGCCTATTGTGCAATTATTTCCATAAGCACTCACCGAATAGAAGTATCCATTTATTTGGTGACTGCGCCCTTCTGTGCTAAGGCCGAATTATTTTAAACTGTTGCCTTACTTTGTGGCAGAGCTCCCTGATCGTCCAATTAAGACAGCGTGTCTATTTATTATTTTTATTTACCTTTAGGCGGTATACAGTAGTCAACTCAGCATAATTTCCTTTATTCGGTAGAAGAAGAGGCGGTATTTGTAATGAGAGTGTCCAGTCCAGCCGCATGTGTTGATTATCTTCGATATACACCGTGAAATTTAACTGGTTGTTTTTCGTTCAAGGGAGTGTTCAGTCCATTAAACTGAACAACTTGGCCATGTTGGGCTGGCAATTGAAAAAAAAATATTGCTTCCCCCATAGTAAATCGATCAGCTGGCCGCGCTGTTTTGTATGAACGGGCCATTTCTTTTTTGTCGTTTTACAGCCCATGTTTTCTTGGGGAAAGTTGTTCAGTTTAATGGACTAAACACTCTATTTAACGAAAAACAACCAGTTAAATTTCACAGTGTATACATATTGCTGTTATAAAGTAAAATGATTGTTATAGTGTAGTCAGTTAGCCCGTAATTACGCTTACATAATATTTTTCTTTTTCCGGGTGTAACGCAAAATTCTAAGACCGTTTTTAAGTTAGATGCATGTGAGATTAGTATTACAAAAGTTCCTTACCTTATTTTCCAAACGAATTATTCCATTTCCATCGAGTTCCGGTAGCGTCAAGTATCTACTGAGCCTAAAATTATAAAACAGACAAAATAATAAATTTGTGTTATGTATAATAGGAAAGAAAGAACGAAACAAAATCATAGATAACCGATACAATAACAAACGATTTACTACTGTAAGGACAAACTCACATTCAAAGGTACTCGCTTGTAGTTTACACGAAAACCAAGATTTTGCTAGTACGATGGCTTTTTTTCCAAGTTCGTTTTTTTAGCAACAATTGTGGCGTGCCTAAAGTCTAACGACAGGGCAAGCCAATATTTTCGTCGGGTTTGATTTTTGTTTGACAATATTACAAAACATGAGAGAAAGTATTAATTATCCTCTTTGCATGAGAGAATATCCGCGTGTTTCTACGAGTTTAATGCCATTAGCTAAGAACCGAAAAGATATTTAAACAGTCGTAATCAAACTCTATCTGTTGCATTCGAAACTTTTTTTTGTTGAATAAAAAGACATGCAAAACCAACAATTTAATTAATAGGAATGCGAGCAGCCCGCTATCCAATAAGTTTTTACCCGGATATATTATTGAAATTGCTTTTTAGACATTACAGGTTAAATCTAAATCGAATAATATCGATTAGCCTACCAAACTAATAATTTTATTTGTATTTACAGTTGATGCCGACTTTGTTGCGCGTCAGAAGAAAGTTCTGTCTTTCTTCAAGCACGTAGAACAGTTCGACCATGAGGAGGAGTGGTACAAGATCGGTAAAGAATATAAACTGGAAGAGAACTTCGACAAGTACGAAGTAAGTACAAAATCTATTTTAATAATATTCAGAGGTTGGCTTTTGCTTAACCTTATATTGGGTGTAACGTTTTTAATAAACCACGTTTAAATGGAAGGAAATTTTATACCGAAGAAGTAAAACAAGTACAACAAGTTACCATTAGAATTGCGTCGAGATATAGCCGATACTACATTATTATAAAAAATTGCATCTGGTTCTGTGGATTGTTCAGAGATGCTGTACAAAATTAGCTTGAATGTACCCCGTGGTCAACGGCAAAAGCTTCCACTATTTACCCTTGGCCAGAACGAATTATAGGCAGAATAGTTTCCTTTAGCGAGCAAGCAAGCAATTTAATATATTATCTCTTAGTAAAGATATTGAACTTTTTAACACATTTGCACAGGCGAGAAAGCTTATGAGCGAAATTTTTTTCAACGAGGCATAATTGTGTATTGTGTGATTGTATTATGTATTTATTTATATATTTTATTTATTTATATATACATACATTAATATAAATCTAACTAGAGGGCTGTTTGTCTCGTTACATTTTTTTTACTGCTGTAGTGTTTGTAATTAAGTATTAAAATGCTTTTCTACGTGGTTCCTTATATGACGTGCAAATCTATTACATACATACATGTGATATATATTTTTAAAAGTATTTTATGTTAATTAGCTGATGATTTGCCGAATAAATAAAATAAAATAAAGCCATGTTTGTGCATACAGTCTGCGGTATCGGCGTAAATATTCGAGGTATTTTTTAATTTTATTTTTTGTTTTGCAGGACAAAAGCATCGTTGAAACTTTGGTGAAATACCAAAAGACTGGGCTACTGCCTAAGTTCGAAGTTTTCTCAATCTTCGACGACAGAATGCAAGAGGAAGCTATGGTTCTTTTCCACGTGTTCTACTTTGCTAAAGATTTTGATACCTTCTACAAAACTGCTGCGTGGGCTCGCGTCAACGTCAACGAGTACATGTTCATTTACACCTTCTACATCGCAGTCTTCCAGCGCGCTGACACCAAAGGAATCATTGTCCCAGCACCCTATGAAGTGTACCCCGAATTCTTTACTAACTCTGAAGCCTTATTCAAGGCTTTCCGCGTCAAGATGCAGGATGGTCTCCTTGATGACAAACTGGCCGCCAACCACGGTATTGTCAAGGAAAACAACAACTACTACTTCTATGCTAACTACTCTAACTACTGGACTTACGGAGACGCTGAAACAAAAATGGCGTACTTCACTGAAGATGTCGGCCTGAATGCTTACTACTACTACTTCCACTCCTACTTCCCATTCTGGATGAGCGGAAACGTGCACGGGCTCTTCAAGGAGAGGCGCGGTGAAACCTGGTTCTTCTTCTACCAACAACTGCTTGCCCGTTACTACCTTGAGCGTCTTAGCAATGGATTGGGTGAAATCCCTGATTTCTCTTTCTACGCTCCCATCAAGCACGGCTACACTCCTTTCATGTCAAATTTGTACTACCCCTTCATCCAGAGAAGTGACAACTACCAGATTCCTCTTCACAAGTTCAACGAAGAGCTCCAGCTTATTGACAGCTACGAGAAGACTTTCCTTTCGTACTTGCACCGAGGCCACTTCAAAGCTGTAAGAATAAATGAATATTGATTTTGATATTACTAATTTATACTTGGTATGTTTACATTTTTAATGACGTTTGATTCCTATTGCAGTACAACCAGGAAATTGACTTCAAAAACCCTGAAAGCGCCAACTTCGTCGGTAACTTCTGGCAGTCCAACCCTGACCTGTTTGAGAAGACCGAGCATGAACACAACCATCGCTCCTACGAATCCCTTGCTCGCCACCTTCTTTCTGCTGTTCCTGAGTACTCTGAGAAGTAAGTAACCTTTTTACAATAGTACAATTTGTACAATACTTGTGTCTAATAAAAATAATATATTTTTATTTATTGTGAGAAGTAGTTTGTGTTTGTATGTAAGTAATCTTTTTATATAAGTATAGCGGCCCGCCCCGGCTTCGCGCGGGTAGATCAACGTCAAAAACAAAAATCCTATTCTTTACATTATGGACTCTTTAATTTACATACTATATACTCAAATCAAATTAAAAACTACCCTACTCTACACCTACCCTACACCTACCCTACACCACCCTACACCACCCTACACCACCCTACACCTACCCTACACCTACCCTTCAGCTACCCTTCACCTACCCTACACTCACTCTACACCTACCCTACACCTACCCTACCCACTTTACACCCACCCTTCACCTACCTAACACCTACCCTACACCTATACTACACTTACCCTATACCTACCCTACGCTCAACCTACACTCACCCTACACCCACCCCACACCCACCCTACAACTACCCTACACCTACCCTACACCCACCCTACACCTACCCTACACCTACCCTACTCCCACCTTACACCTACCCTTCACGTACCATACACCTACCTTACATCTACCCTACACCCACCCCACACCTACCCTATACCATTGTAGAAATTTTTTTTGTTCTATCATCAATAGTTTCCGCTACGTATGCGATGAAAGAAATTTTTAAAGCAAATTTTTTTACACCTTGGTTCACCTTACTGAAGTTTTAGCAAGGACCCCTAATTTTTTCTAGTAATAAATATAGCCTATGTTACTCAGGGATAATGTAGCAATCTAATGGTGAAAGAATTTTAAAAATCGGTTCAGTAGTTTTTGAGTTTATTCGTTACAAACATACAAAAATACAAATCTTTCCTCTTTATTATATTAGTGTAGATAATATTTTATAAATAATTTGTGTTAAAGATTTTTTAATTTGCTTTTTTATCTATTAAAATAATGGGATTGCAAGAATATTAAAATTAACCTTTTTTTGCAGGCACACAATCCTTCCTTCAGCCCTTATGTTTTACCAGACTTCTCTGCGTGATCCTATCTTCTACCAGCTGTACAGCAAGATCCTGAAGTACTACCTTGAATACACCAAATGGTTCAAATCCTACACTCCAGAGCAACTTAAATTCACCGGAGTTGAAATTAACGACGTTCATGTGGATAAACTGGTCACTTACTTTGACTTCTTTGAGTATGACATCTCCAACGGCATCTACAAGAGCAACGAGGAAATCAAGAGCGACAACACCAGGTATCTGGTTCGTCAACCTCGTCTGAACCACAAACCCTTCACTGTCACCGTTGACGTCAAGTCAGTAGAAGCAGTAGAGGCCGTGGTCAAGATCTTCTTGGGACCTAAATACGACGGCAATGGATTCCCAATTGGTCTTGAAGACAACTGGATGAACTTCATCGAATTAGACTGGTTCAAACAGAAACTTACTGCTGGCCAGAACAAGATCGAGCGCAAATCTGAGGACTTCTTCTTCTTCAAGGATGACTCTGTGCCTATGACTGATATCTACAAGTACTTGGACCAAGGAAAAGTACCTCTTGATATGTCCGAAGATTTCGAGGCCATGCCCTCTAGGCTGATGCTGCCAAGAGGTACCGAGGGTGGATTCCCGTACCAGATGTTCGTGGTTGTGTACCCATATGAACCTCTTTCTGAAGAGATGGAGGAGTACAAATTTAAGCTGGTTGATGAAAAGCCTTTCCTTTACCCCATCGATCGCCCTATCGAACACGAACACTTCTTCGTACAACCCAACATGTATTTCGAGGATGTTAAAATTTACTTGGAAGGTAATCGTCATACCTTTGAGATGAACAACCCTTACCACATCTTCTACAAAAATGAAGTTTCCAAGAACTAAAAGAAAATATATAGGTTTTAAAATGATGTTTGTATATAATAGTAGAGATATATTGTATTTTTTGTGATTTTAAGTAAGTAATTATGTATGTATTTATAATAATATTATATTCATAGGTTCTTCATGTTTTGTTAAATGAAATATACTTTTTTATATAATTCAATGGTCGCTGCGTTTAATTTCGATCTTTAATTTAAACGATTTTAAATTTTGAAAAAAAAAATATAAACCAACAAAATCAAAATTACAAAAATTCTATCTAAAAATAAATAAATTAATAAATATATATATATATACAGGATGTAAGGAAAAGTCTCATTATACATTGAATCACATTACGTGTTAGTGATCTGCAATACCTATATTGACAATTTGTATGAAACAGCAGATTTTGTTTTTGTTTAGTTACAGAGTTGGCCCCATAGTAAAAGTTGTTGCACATCACTAACACGTTATGTGGTTTAAAGGATAATGAGACTTTTCCTCACGTCACCCTGTATATATATAATTACCATTTCATAATAACTGATTGGTTTCCGTCAGTAGTTTGAGAGTAAGTAGATTGCTATTTATTTTAAATAAAAATAAAATCTTATTTTTTTATTTGTAGCTTTACGATGTCAATGAATATTAAACCCTGGATAAAAACTGCTGGTTGAAAACTGTGTTACAAACTCCATGATGTACCTTGTTACATTCATAAACTTAAGAGCTATGGACATGTTTTGCAGTTTATCTAGTAATATATATAACTAGCTGGTGCCCGCGAACTTCGTTTCGCCAACTTAGAAGAAGAAACGCGGATCCTTTGTTATATATATATAACCGCGCTATGCTACGCTACTTACTTAGCAAAACCACTTGATACTGGCGAAATACTTATGTGAAACGCCATAATTAAAAATAAGATTAAGAAAGCTTACTTACCGCCAAGCGTGCATCTGCCGTACGAATCCGCTGTGATCGTAACCGAGCCTCGCGTTGGCTTGCCGTTTCAGCCGAAAGAGAGGCAGCCTGCCTGGCCCGCGCTTGGCTGAGTCTCTCATCGCGACCTTCTTCGGACTCTTGAGACCGCACTAATTGTTTATTTAAAGCATTGCGAGACTTTCTCGATAAGTTTGATTTTTTCTGTGAAGGCATTTTCTTAGAATTTGTTAAACCTTCTACGCGACAAAAAATTATTTGAAAAAAGTGCTAGGAATTTCCCGCCAAACGTATATTTTTATATAAATTTGTCTTTATTAAGGCAAATGAATTAATTTATATACAGCCATAGTCTTTTTTTATCGTATTGCCAGTTTGAATGACGTTTGACACTTGCTGCGGTGGCATTGCGATATGAAGAAAAAATTAAGTTTCACTTTATTTAATATCTGCACTTTCATGCCAAGCTATACTGAACAGGCAGTTCAAAATTACGTTCCATTTCTAAAAGATTCGTCATGATAATTATTTTAAAAATCAAAATAGGTATGTTGGTTTAGCGTATAACGAAATAACTTTGTCTACGCATGCGCAATGGATGGAGATGAAGCAAGATGGAAGCAAGAAGGACTGCGCATGTTTTATTCCTTTCATTTTTCGTAATATTATTATGGTTTTTTGGATGTTTGTGTGTATTATCATTATTTATCTTAGAAAATTATAGCATTTTTATTATTATTAGATTAGATAAGATATTAGACAGATTAATATTATAATTATGTTGGTACTTTTTCAAATCTCGGTTTCATAGTGTAGTTTGCACATCATACTACCACGCGCCCCTATGAAATTCACGTGCAAACGTATTTCAAGTTTTTGCCAACCCCCCCCCCTTTTAGGGGTTGTTTTTCTTTACCCTATAACCTGGTCCATAATTTTCTCTACATAATAGTAAAAGTTTCATCAAAATCCGTCCAGCCGTTTTCGCGTGATGCTCAGCCAAATAAACAAACAAACAGATAAACAGATAAACAGACAAAAATTCTAAAAACTATTGGAACGTGTTCTGTTATCAATTTTAAGTATCCCCAATAATTTTTTTTCGAATATCTTTTATGTACAGACTTTCCATCCTCTTCAGCTTTATTATATGTATAGATAAAAAAATTATTGCTGTTATTCAAACTGTGACACCAGCACCATCGATAGAGTTTGTAATTTAGAGGAATTAATTGAGCCGACTAAGATGAAAAGTTTATAAAAAATATACTAGTTGTCCACCAGCGTAAAATAACTCGTACTCAGTTCGGGAATTGATAGATAGATAGATAAATCGTTTATTTTGAAAATCTATTGAACACGGTCGTATTGAAAAAAAAGTTAAATACAATGCATTTTAATCATTGTAAGTTTAATTATTTCTTATTAACAATGCTGCTAATGTCAAACCGATATCAATGTGAAATACAATGCGTTTTATACATTTTAAGTATCATAATTCATAGTAACATTTACTGCTTATGACAATGGACACTGAAATAGAAATAATGTAAGTTTTTTCTTTAAAATGACCGAATTCGATTCGCAAACTAGGTATGAGATTTATTTTTTAAAATCTAAGAATGCAGTTTTTCTTGTCACCTTCCTACGTGTCACAGTTTCAGAGTTACCCATGCTAATCCATCTTTATGGGCCACCCTCAAAGTACAGAGCAAGCGCTTTGGAGTATGAACAATAGGAACGGGTATGAACATTAAATCGGTCCGTCAGAAAGCAAGCCCTTTATAGTTATTATCGAGTACCAGCAGTGGTGTGAGCGAGGTGTGAAAAATTATGAAATATTGCAAAAATTTACGACACGGGCGTCGCTGGCTAGGTCCGTTGCCGGGGAACGCGGGTTCGATCCCCACCACTTACAATATGTTTTTTCGACGCTCTTACTGTGAAGGAAAACATCGTGATGAAACCTGCACACTCCTGCGAAGAAGTTCAAAGGTTGTGCGTGAAGTCGACCAATTTGCACTGGGCCAGCTTGGTCGACTTAGGCCTAATCGCCCTAATTCAGGGTAGGCTCGAGCGCCACGGTGGGTACGTATATGGGTCAAAGTCAAAGTCAAAATCATTTATTTCCATAGGATGTTATTACATCACTTAGATCCGTCATTACATTTTTTTGGGTGAGTTCACTAACACAATGGCGGAATCTGTGGAGAAGAGCTCACCGAAGAAACTCCACAGTCGTCGCATCTTTTGCGTTTCCTTTTTTAAATGAAATATTGTCAATTACAAAATTAATGCTTATTACATATCGAAAAAGCCTGCTACTCAAACAATCTGTTCCCATGGACACCTGTCTTCTAAGTAATCAGATATCCTATAGTAGTGGGCTGTTGATGGTGGTCACGACACTTGCCTACAGTAGGAGCTGCCTACGCTGCTGCGCACTAGGTGATCCGTGCGATATGCTTGCTCTATAGGTACTTATGAATACCCTAAGCTAAGACCATCCTGTATAATATACATCGGTGTTGCAAGAGTTGTGACTGCTTCCCATCCGGGAGACGCGGGTTCGATCTTCATTGCGTACTAATGACAAATATCAAAATCTAAATTTAAATCGCTAGTGCTGGTGCAAAGAGTGCAAAACGCTTGTGCACGTTATTGTTACAATATACCACCTCGAACACATGTGACACCGTATTTAAGTGCAGCAAAAATTCTGAAAATGGGCGGACGTAAAAAATTACAATTAGCCAGCTTATTATTTGATGTAATAAAGTTTGGTCAACCTGAATATCTTGTTGATAAACTTACCTGGAGACATTCATCTGGTCAAAAACAAATCAATTCTATTCTATTCTAAATACCTGGGCGACCGAGCTTTGCTCGTGCCAGATGGCACGAAAAACTAGAAAATCTTTCGAACCACGACGAAATAAATAAGAAATTTTTATTTCTGTAATTTTTGTATTTAAATAACTAAATGAAAGAATAAAAAGTAAATAACAAATAAAAAAAAAACATGAACCTATAAAAAATTCTGTCATGATTCAAACTCAAGACTCAAAAACCAAAAGAGACATTGCAAACTCACGGTTTCCCGACTTGGCGTTGTAGATGGCGGCGAAATCACCTGTCTCTTGCTGGCGGCGGCGGCGTACCAATTCTTCTTGAAAACACGGGAAAATCACGTTTTATTAAAAATAAAACCTAGCTAGACCGATTTATCGCCCCCGAAACCCCCTATATTAGCATATATTTAATCGAAATTGCTCGCGTTGTGTTAGATTTTCCCGTGGGAATAAGACTTTTTCCCGTAAAAATCCTATGTGTTAATCCAGGGTACAAACTATCTCTAACCAAAATGGGCTAAGCCCTGAACAGCCACACCAAAAAAAATTATAATCACGAAACATTTTGAAGTAATATATGAATGAATGAAATAAAAATCTTTATGTGTATTAAATGTGGTAGATAGTTGTTAAACAATAAAGTTAGAATCACACATTCAACCAATATTAAATTGGTAAACAAATAATGAGAGGGCTAAATTTAATATACGTCATGTCAATCATAAATTAAGAAATTATATATAATGAATTTAGCTGCCTATATGGGAATATCAAAATAAATGTAAAAAAATAACGTTTTGTAAGATTTTCAATCGGTTGATAACACCAAAACTAGTGTTGCCAAATACATTCCGACGAAAATAACATGAACTTTTATTTTTTATTATTATTAGGTTGTGCTCCTGTGATACCTTAGTGTGTTTAAACATATTAATTTCAAACATTTTGATATATTTTCGCATATCAAAAAAAATACTGACAGACTTTCAATCAAAAAAGCGTAATAAGTAATGTAATATAATTTTTCTGTTTATATTTTTTTGTCTGGTAACACTAGTCAGCTATGTCAATGTATTATTTTGTTTAGTTTATGAAAAAGGCAAAGGAAACTAAGCCCATTCTGCCAACTTTGACTCGAAAATCAAAAATATTTTGTTCGAATTAAGATTTTTACAAATCATTTTTGACGCCAAAACTATCATGGATGGCAAGTACACTACCAGTGTACGCCCTCTGTGGAGAAGAACTGTGTGTGTGTGAGACTAACATCACTTTCTAAAATAAAGGCCAAGTCCATATTTTTATAGCTTGGACGATTTTTTATGGTTTTCAGGCCGACTTTATCTTTTGTCTTAACCTAATTTAGCCTAAACTATTAATTTAACTAAACCAACACAATAATAGAAACGAAAAACGAATTTACAAAAATACAAAACACGAAGCCCAGACGTAAAATATAAAATGATGAATATTGTTTTATTTAACTTCGTACTAAAATTCCAACATTTATGTGATATCCTTATTACAGACAACTCAAAACAGTCAATATTATAATAATATTTTTATGTTCATATTGAAGCCCAGAGGTCTAACATTTTGCTTTCTGTCCTTTCATCCCAATCCGTTCTGTAGTTTTTGCGTGAAAGAGTAACAAACATCCATACATACAAACTTTCGCGTTTATATTAGCAATTACTTTCTAATGTAATTACTTAGTAATGTAATGTAATTACTTAGGATAAGGATTTATTTTATTGCCTGTCGATTCCTTACGTATGCAAATATGTGATGTGTCTATTGATTATTGTCAAATCTTACGCATGATTGGTAGATTTTGCTACACATTATAGAAAATACTAATTTATTTATCTATGGATAGGACGCATGCATTAGGTCAAAGAAAATAATGATTTAGTCAATTAAAAAAGGCGTATTGCTTTTTAGTTATATCATTTCACCAATCGGATTTTAGTGCGGGCGCATGTGAGCCAAATAAAACTCTACACACTCCTTTAGGAAGAAGAGCGCGACTTTAAGTATGTATGGTCATAGTAATCTGGTTCACAATAGGTTCGAAAACAGCACGGGCCCGCAGCTGACAGCTAGTAGATAGATATGGTTATCAAAAACATCCGATCCCTAGGTTACCTACAATTTGTTCAAGGTAAACTGTTTTGATAACTCATTAGTACCAAAACATTGTTTCAGGTGTTATCACAACGATGCAGCTGTTATTTATTAGACTATTTTCAAGTGAAGGTTGTAGTTAAATTTAGGTACCTTTTAGAACAATAGACAATAGACAATAGTAGGTCTGTGAAATCGGTTGTCGACCTTACGATGAAGAATAAGAAGATCATTACCATCATCAAAGTAGTCCACTGTTGGAGGGTTTCCCATAAAGATTTACACAACGACCAGTGAAGTCCTGCGTTGCATCTAGCGGCTTCCTGCGACCTTCACCGGGTCGGTCTACCTTGAGGGGGTGGCTGTCCAAGTATCCATGATGCGTTTACCGGTACATGATCGCTAATAGAGAACTTTTCTGCTAAAGCGGCATTACTTATTCCAATTATAAAAAATATTAATACTTTATTAAATATTAGCTTCAAAAGTCGTCGTACCAATCATAGTACAAAGCGTAGTATCCCAGGTTTACATTGGCGGCGGCGCACCACATAGTCACAAAAAAAAAAATAATGTATTTTATTATCTCTTTTTGTCATACAGTATATGGACTGTGATTGGAGCCTCCTTTTAGGCTTGAACAGTCTGTGTCAGGAGGCTCCGCTCTTCCGTTACTGTTAACTAAGTACAATTAAGAAAAAATATAATTTTTTACAGCTTTAAGTACTAAAAATTAAAATTTAAATAATGTCTTCTTTCAGAAACATTTCCTATCCACAACATTCAATAAAAGGTACTTTCCAGTCATGTGGCTAGTCTTGGGATGTCCTGAAATTTGTACAATACTATACAAATAAACTTTTATACCTACCTATTCTATATATAAGGTGATTACCACACCGCCCCGCGCCGCCACCCCGCGCCCCATGTCGCATAGCACGGAGCAAGCAACCTTAGCAGCAACAGATTAGAAAAAAGTCTGTCTTTGTTTTTTTTTAGTATTATCCACTTCATATTTAAAAAGGTACATTACTTATCAAATACTTTTTTATTTCGCTACTTATATTACAGTGATTCACACAAGTAACTTAGACTTACAACAAGATAACTCTGAGCTCTACTTTAAAGGGCTAAATTAATCAATCAATCAATCAATCAATCAATTTATTTATTGCATTCCACAATGTTATGGTAGAGTAGATGTTATAAAAGGTAAATAGAAGGTACGTACATCATGGACCCTGTTGGGCAGCAACTTGAAATAGGATAGAGGAGGACGCTTCTTATTATAGGTGCAAATGTATTTATTATTTAAATGTTATTTATTAAATATCAATATTCTTGTTTCCCCAGTGAGAAACAAAACAATATATATATATATAATATAGAATAAATAAAATCTAACAAATTAAAATATTATCAAAAAGTAATAGAAAATACAAATTAATATATATATATATTCTTGTTTCCCCAGTGAGAAACAAAACAATATATATATATATATATTAATTTGTATTTTCTATTACTTTTTGATAATATTTTAATTTGTTAGATTTTACTTATTCTAGCACAACTTTAATTTAATTTAGTTTTAGTCCACTCCAGCTCCAGCTGTTTTGGCTTACACTCGTTTACTAATGGCACTCTCTTTCCTCAAGGGACAGTGAGTAAGTAGCCTTAGAAGACAGTTTTATGTATTACGTTACGAGTTAACGTGGGCTACAAATCATGTATTTTTTTGTCTAATAGGGATTTCACTGTAACACAGAAAACGCTCTACATAAAAAAAATAAAAAAAAAACAAAAACTAAAAAAAATATATAATTATTCACTCAAATATCTCTGCTATGACTTGACGAGATTTTCCACCTCGCCACAAACTTGGCTTTTTCATATTATTTAATAGACCCCGTGTCAACAAAAGAAAAAAATGCATCCACAAAAAAAAAAAACAAAAATTATTTATTTCCATAGGATATTATGTTATTACATCACTTAATTACATTTTTTAGGTGAGATCACTCGATATGGTTTAACTTGACAACGAAACAAATGATAACGATTCGCAGGGTCAAGAAAGATATTGGATAAAGAAATGTTTGTTTAATAGGTACTATCGCCTTAAAAAAAAGTTGTTGATAACATATGGCCAGTATATAAGGTGATAGTGGAAAACGCACCGGTACAGTTGGCTTCTTGTCTCGTCACAATGAAGACTGTCATCGTATTCGCGGCCCTCGTGGCGCTCTCGCTGGCAGCTACCGTCCCACCAACCCATGATGTTGAACTCAAGTCGAGTAAGTACCAGTGTAAGATAGAATTAAATAACATTTACGAGACATTTTACGGACTTACCGCGGTAATATTTTTGTTGAGGAGACCCGATATTTACCCGTAAAATGTCTCATAAATATTATGATAATGACCGCGAAAGTTTAAAATTATGTATTAGAAATAAAACAAATAGTTTTTAAAACTTCCTCTTTTTTAATTTGAAGCAACTTTTAGAAAGTAATTTTAAGAAGTGTCGATATTAGCTCTTTTAGGTATATCACACTGTTGCGCAAAGACTTTCCCTTCTCCACTGGTCACGCACAATTTTAGCATCACTATGTCTATAATTTTCTTTAAAAATATCTGTTTCGCCGCGCCATCGCGCGTCGCGCCTTTTTTAGGCTTCCCTCTTCCACGTCGACTGTCGTTCTTTCGTGGGTCTAGAGACTTTCAGTATGCCCCACGATAGTTTCAGGGTGCATCTTGCATACGTGCCCCGCCCACTTCCACAAGAGTTTTGCGGCTTTTCTTCTTACATCAGCAATGCAGATTTTAGAGCGCAAAGTAGTAATGCGGACTCAATTTATCCTCCTCCAAAAGCTAACAATGTGATATATACAAAAAATACATCACAAAACCACTGATCATTTATTTCGCAGCTCATATTACATAATTCTATGGCTTTGACAGGTTTTATCTTAACAGTACATTACGATACGAGGATCATATAGGTGGAAATTATAAACGAGCTTACTATTGTAAACCCGAGCCGCAGGCGAGGGTTTTTCATGTCTCGTTGTTATAAAATCTAAGATCCGTGTTTTGTACGACGCTTTTCAATACATTTGTGAGAAAACAGATAAAAAATTATTGAAATGGTTAAGAAAGGTAACCTAAAACTACATAAGATGATACTACAGGTAAAATTATTCATGTTATAAAAACTAACCTTTATTGTATCTCGCGCACTTTTTGTTGCTGTAGTATCATAAAATATCGACACTTGAACACTCTTAAAACAACAAATTAAAGTTTTACTTAGCGCCAACCTCAAAACAACAATAGGTACCTTTTTACCCGACTGCTTTAGAAGGAGGGTTATGTTTTTATGAGCATATATGAAGAAAAGGCTCTCGCAAACATTCAGCCTCAATTCGTTAAATTGACATAATTTTATTTTTATGATTAAACTGGCTGATAATATTTTTGATACAATTTGTTGAAATAAAAATATATTTTTTTGTATCATAAAATGATCCTGGCTAAATAATAATTATGGAGACCGTAGAAATAATAAAAAATGTAATGAAAATCGCACTATTGCGGTGAAACGCATTTACCGCACACGTTACTGCCTTTGTAAGTTCAATTTTCGAGCAGGGTGTATTGAAAAACATGTTCCATAGTACTATTTATAATATCATATTTATAATAGGTATAATTTATATTTACAGTTGACGCCGATTTCGTTGCGCGTCAAAAGAAAGTTTTATCTTTCTTCAAGCACGTAGAACAATTCGACCATGAGGAGGAGTGGTACAAGATTGGCAAAGAATACGATCTTGAAAAGAGCGTAGAGAACTACTCGGTAAGAATTAAATAAATATACTTATGATTCAGAATCCTGAATTGAATCATTTTGTGAAAATATTAGTTAGTAAAGAATTTTCGACTATTTATTGTAAACAATGCTGACATTAAATAACATAACTAATTTTATTGTTGTTGTATGTTATAGACATTAAATAACATAACTAATTTTATTTACAGAACAAGGAAGTTTTTAGTAAGTTCTTGAAACTTTACAAGACTGGATTCATGCCCAAATTTGAAGTATTCTCTGTCTTCGATGAAAGAATGAAAGAGGAAGCAGAAGCTCTCTTCACCATATTCTATTTTGCCAAAGACTTTGACACCTTCTTCAAGACTGCCGCCTGGGCTCGTGTTTACATCAACGAATATATGTTTATGTACACTTTCTACATCGCCATCTTGCAGCGCCCTGATACTCAAGGTATCGTCGTCCCAGCCCCCTATGAAGTGTACCCTGAATTCTTCACCAACTCTGAAGCCTTGTTCAAGGCATTCCGTGTTAAGATGCAAGATGGTCTTCTTGATGAGGAACTTGCCAAATTCCACGGTATTGTCAAGGAAAACAACAACTACTACTTCTACGCCAACTATTCTAACCACTGGACTTACGGAAATGAAGAACAGAAGATTGCCTACTTCACCGAGGACGTCGGTCTGAACTCATACTACTACTACTTCCACTCTTACTTCCCATTCTGGATGCCCGGTGAGGTTCATGGTGCTTTCAAAGAAAAGCGTGGTGAAACTTGGTACTACTTCTACCAGCAACTGCTGGCCCGTTACTACTTGGAGCGCCTGAGCAATGGATTGGGTGAAATCCCTGACTTCTCATACTACACACCTATCAAACACGGATACACTCCTTTCATGTCCACGCTGTACTACCCCTTCATTCAGAGGAGCGACAACTACCAGATTCCACTTTACAAGTTCAACGAAGAACTGCAGCTACTGGACAACTATGAGAAGTCTTTCCTCTCATTCCTGCAGCGTGGCCACTTCAAGGCTGTAAGCATAATTTCTAAGATTTATTAAATATTAGACGTATTGGTATCTTTTGATGGCTTGTACTAATTTTACGATTTTAATTTCAGTTCAACCAAGAAATCGACTTCAAGAACCCCGAGGCTATTAACTTCGTTGGTAACTTCTGGCAATCCAACCCTGACCTGTTTGAGAAGACCGAGCACGAGCACTACCACCGCTCCTACGAAGTAATCGCTCGTCACCTTTTGTCTGCTGTTCCTGAGTACTCTGAGAAGTATGTACAAATTTATCATCATTGATAATAATTGATATTTTTATTTGTATTTTATTTAAATGAAGGTGCCTAGTTTTTGCTCTGATAAAGATTTTGAGTTCCCGAATCACATTTGGTACAAACTCAATTATTGTATCAATGTTTATACTATAATAGCGACTCACTCCAGCTTCGCACGGGTGTAATTTAGAAATTATTGTATTAGATATTTTAATCAGCGTAAGCTATGAAAGCGCCAAAATACTGATCCTTTGGCGACTTGATGAGAAAACATGGAATTTTCTCTTCTATATTAAAACTTATTTAGAATGTAATGTACATATAAACCTTCGTCGTGAATCACGTCGTCCATTCGTCGTTGCGTGGTTAAGGAAAAGTTAGCGTATATACAGACAGACAGACGCGGAAAGGGACTTTGTTTGATATTATGTACTTAAAGAAAAGAAAATATATCTGTTATTATTAGTTATACACAACGATCTCAATAAGAATTAAAATAACACTGAGTACTTTTGTGTTTTTTACAGGCACGCCATTGTTCCATCTGCTCTTATGTTCTACCAAACTTCTCTGCGTGACCCAGTCTTCTACCAGCTGTACAGCAAAATCATGAAGTACTTCCAAGAGTATAAGAAATGGCTTGAACCTTACACTCAGAAGGAGCTGTACTACACTGGTGTTAAGATCAACGATGTTACGGTCGACAAGCTGGTGACCTACTTTGACTTCTTTGAGTATGACATCACCAACGGCATCTACAAGAGCAACGAGGAAATCAAAAGCGACAACACCAGGTATCTGGTCCGCCAACCTCGTCTTAACCACAAGCCCTTCAGCGTCACCGTTGACGTCAAGTCAGAAGTAGAGGGAGAGGCTGTATTCAAGATTTTCTTAGGTCCCAAATACGACGGTAACGGATTCCCTATCGGTCTAGAAAACAACTGGATGAACTTCGTTGAACTGGACTGGTTCAAGCACAAGATTACCCCAGGACAGAACAAGATTGTCCGCAAGTCTGAGGACTTCTTTAACTTCAAGGAAGACTCTGTTCCCATGACTGAGATATACAAGTACTTGGAACAAGGAAAACTTCCTCGTGATATGTCAGAAGACTTCGAATCTATGCCTTCCAGGTTAATGCTGCCCAGAGGTACTGAGGGAGGTTTCCCCTACCAGTTGTTTGTTGTTGTGTACCCATATGAGCCTCTTGCCAAGGAATTGCAGGAGTACAATAGTGTTATTATTGACAACAAACCTTTCGGCTATCCTTTGGAACGGCCTATCGAACATGAGCACTTCTTCGTGCAACCTAACATGCACTTCGAGGATGTGAAAGTATACTTCCAAGGCCCCCACTACCCCTATCAGTTGAACAACCCTTTCTACGTGCCTGCCAAGGACGAGATTGTCGAGCATTGAGAGGAGAGAGAAATTGAATAAATTAATTAAATGAATATAATCGCGTTTTGTGGTTCTGGTATTTATAGCGTAATAAAAAATAATATTTATTTTTATTTTGTGTTTGTCCATTATTTATTTTTCCTTTAAATCAAATGGTTACATTTTTTAAGATTTTTGGGTACCGGATTTCATTATTTTAACTTAAGGTACTAATTAATGTATTTGGAAAAAGTCTGCTTATATTTCAGAGAAAAAACTATTTCCATACCTTTAAAAATTTTTTTACTCTATTTTGGTACTCACGTATTCGGAATAAAAATGTTTATAGATTTTAGAGAAATAGATTAAAAAGTATTTCCTTACCTTTCTAGTTCATAGTTCTCATTGACTAATTTAACATCAACACGATAAGAGCCAACCGGGCAATTTCAATATTTATTTAAAAAAAACAGCAGACGTTCAAGCGTTCATGCGATGTGCGTATAGTTTTTTGCCCTTGAGAGGGATTTTCTAAAGAGGGAATAGTGAAATAATCCTAAATAACCAACCTCATAAAGTACTTATACATCTTAATAAAATGATGTAAAGAGAAACGACGGTCATAATACGTAGGTCCGTAAGTGACCACCTACTTTAAAAATAATGCTTGCTATATTTTCCAAAACTCCTACGAAACAGAAAAACCTACAGTATTCCTGTAATCTATGGCCTCTACTAACTCTGTTAATATCAAAATCTCAGCTTTAGAAACAAAGAAGAACAGGAGATATTTATACTGTACTTTTTTTGAAATATGATATTTTGAGAATCTGTGCAGTACGTTCTTTCAATTTTTATTTAATTCAACCATTTTTTTTTTTAGTGATTTCTTATAATAATTTTAAACTTATCCAATGGTAAGTTTTTTATGTCAATAGAGACCTAATTTTATAATCTCTAATTTTATGCAGTCTGCTGATATAAGAAGCCAACTTGTTTTTATTTCTAGTATTCATCATCAATTATCAGAGTAGAATACATTTGTCACCAACCCCTACTCTTCCCGCGCGGGTGGGTGTCGTAAGAGTCGACTTAGGGACTACACATTTGAACAGGGAACGGGCAGCAGCGCTCTCTGATACAGTAACCTTTTAATCTGCGATCTCCAACCCGCCTGCCAAGCGTGGAGATTATGGCAAAACCCTCCAATTAAGTGGAGGAAGCTCATAGTCCAGCAGTGGGCTGTAACGGGCCATTGATTTGTTTTTGATTTTCATCAATCATCATCATGTGGGTTGTAAGGTCGACAAACGACTTCACAAACCCTGGCGTCAGTGTTATAGAGCCGCCAAAGGCTTTGGCTCGTGTAACGACTAGATAGTACCCGAGACCAACGGCTTAACGTGCATTCCGAAGCACGGAATCATCTTTCTTTTCGGATAATCAGGTGATTGAGCCTGCAATGTCCTAACCAAACTGGGGAAAGTCTCACAAAGAGATTTTTGTTTGACAGTATCTCCACCGGTAATCGAACCCGGAACTTCCATATTGGGCGTCGAAGTCTCGACCACTCGGCCACGGAGGAGGTTTCTAGTATTAAAATTGTGTTTGTCACTGTTCAAGCTCTTACAGCACAATAAAAGAAAAAAATGAAATCAGAAAAAATAATATACTTACCTATTTACAAACAAACAGCAGCGTAAGGTAACCTTTAGTGCGCGAGTTAGATTCGCACTTGGACGGTTTTTTATTTCAAAATATCAATCATCAATTATAATTAGTAGGTACCAATATAAAGATAAGAAATAATAAAATAGTTTCCAAAAATTTTTATTTTTATAATAAATATATAAAAACTATCTACTTAATAACAAAGTTGTTTTGAAGAAAAACTGTAAGCAGAACACAACTAATATAAATGCGAAGAAAAATAGCCACTTTTGTCTACGGGACGTTTCTTATGAAAGATAGTAATATCGTAGAACCTGTAGTTAGTAGCAAAATGTTTATAGTTTATCGCTAGTCTGTGAAATGGAAAGCCCAACGGTTTTTCATCCAATTCGAAATAAATAACATTATAATAAGAACTACGATCGGTAATGGGTGATATACTCATATCAGTTTTAGGAGTTACTATGATAAATAATGTCATATTTAAACCCTCCTCCAAACCTTTGGGTAACAATAAATTTGCGGGAAATTTAAATATATTACAGGCGTCAGTATCGGGACGGGTTGATCGATTTTCCATATTAAATGATGAATCAGACGAATACTTATGTGACACACCAGGCGACCATCTAATCAAGTTTTCACCAGAGTCTAATACACCATTAAAAGCATCCAGTAGATAAAATTTATTATGATGGTAAAAACAATCCTCATTTGCGCATTGGGGTCCAATGAATAATCTTACTATTACGTCTTGTTCAAGATTGGACAAAACATTAAAATCAAACGTTATAGGTAAATGATTCAACCTTCTTTGTCTAGCAGCAAAAGATACTGTTGGAAAATCATTATCACTTTCCGTAGCTTTGTCGATGATGAACTGATAGTAGTCGAAAAAAGTTGTAAGCTTTGTAAAATTGGCATGAGTTATAATAATATCTTTGGTTTCATACTGCGAAAGATCCAAGGGCTCAAGAGTCTTTTGGAAATCATTAAAATAGCTTAACGTATATAGAATGAGATACCAATATATAGGATCCCTTAGGGCAGTTTCAGGCTGATGTACAAGTGATGGGGCTGGATTGTACCTAAACAAATACAAATAGTTACATAATGAACAATTATTTTTAGTTATTACTAGCTTTCCGCCCGCGGTTTCACGCGTTAAATGAGCTTTCTGTTTTACCGCAGTAGAAAGTAGCTTATGTCCTATTCCAGGGCGTAACCTAAATGTGTGCCAAGTTTTATCCCGATCTGTCCAGTGGTTCGACAACAAGCATACAAACATCCAAACATCCCAACTTATTTTTTTTTTTTTTTAGGGTTAACTTTCGCTTTTATAATATTAGTAGGATTATTATTATTCATCAAGTTACCAATGTTAAATAAAGGGGATTATAACATCACACTAATATTATAAAAGAAATGATTTGGATGAAACTTGGAATTGAGATAGTTAATACATAGGATACTTTTTACGAGAAAAAATCTTATTCCCAAATCTGACACAACGCGAGCTTAGCCGCGGGCGGATAGCTATTTTAACATAACTAATGGATAAAAACATTTTAGTTTAAATCCCTTCTTCGTGTGTACGAAGGCCGAACTCACAAATCCTAGTATCAATGTTATAAAGCCGCCAAAGGCCATTGACATGGCTCGCGTAACGACTAAATAGCCGGGACCAACAACGGCTTAACGTGCCTTCTGAAGCACGGAAGCATCTTTCTTTTTGACAATCAGGTGGATTCAGCCTGCAATGTTCTAACCAAACTAGGGAAAGTCTCACAGAGAGATTTTTGCTTGACAGTGTACCAACCGGGAATCGAACCCGGAACCTCCGCAATGAGCGTCGAAAACTCGACCACTAAAAATTAAATATTTACTTACTTATATAAAGCCTATAATTAAATATTTACTTACTTAAAGAAAGCGCCTATTAACATAAGTACCGTCTCACAAAAATTGCAAATAAATGAAGTTAATACATGTTCACTATTGGGATTTAAATTAGAATCGCATTTAAATTGGAAAATTCATGTAGACAGTATTAAGAAAAAACTATCACAATTTATCTATGCACTAAGTGTATTAAAATTCAATACGAATTCGGAGTGCGCACTGTCAGCATACTATGCTTATGCGTTCTCATGGCTGCGATATGGGGTTTGCTTGTGGGGCCATAGCACGGATGCTGGTGATCTCTTTATTCTCCAAAAAAAATGTATACGTATCATCTATAACATTCGGCGAAGAGCTAGTTGCAAACCAATATTTATTAAGAATAAAATCCTTAGCTTCCCATCCATATATATATTAGAAACAGCAATGTTTGTCAGGAAACATTTACATTTATATGAGTGTATAAGAAGCGCCCGACGGAATAAACTTCTAAACCTCCCTGCACCCAAACTACAATTATATAAATCAAGCCCTTATTATAGATCCATAATGATATACAATAAAATACCCAGCACAATCAGAGACGAAGAGAAAGATGTTTCATTTTGCAGACAACTTAAAAAATTACTGTTACTCAAGTGCTACTATACTATCAATGATTATTTAAATGACAAAGAACTACCTCGATAGGAATTCCGGTGCACAATTGAATTAAATAGACTTATTGCATGTTATTATATCTTATTGTTTAGAACATAAGTAAAAGACTATGATTTTAATTAAATTTTATTTTGTTATTTTTATTTTGTTATTAAGATAATATGATTAAAATTTTGATGCATGTTTAATAATATACTGACATTGTAATTAATAATTTTGACTAACGCAAAATTGAATGTTTTATAATACCTGCTTTACTGCTAATCCTAATTATGATAGGTGTGTCATTTTATTAATTTTGCTACACCCTAGCAGGGTTCATGTACGTCACTTATTCACATATGAACATCTCTTGTAAACTTACTATTTAAGTACATGATTGCAATAAATGAATTATGAATTATGAATTATGAATTAAACTGTATGTTATTACCTGTCTTTTGGGTAGCCGTCTTTGCCATATCCATACAAAGATCTTATGATTTTTGCTGTTTGAATTTCTTCATAATTGGCTCTTATTAATTTTGAAATTATGTTTATGTAGTTATCCGCGGTTAAATTCACGAACGTTGATCCGTTTTCCTAAAAATAATGATACAATGGATTTGTTGGAAATACAAGGTCAAATCTCGCAGGTTAAAATATACTATGATTTTACCATAAAAAAGAATTTTCTCGATATGAATTCCTTAATACCAATATCTATTCTTTTTAGCTTAGCTTTATCTTCATTCCATTCCCCTAGATAATTGGCTCTGGTTGGAAATGGTAGCCCACTTTCGTAAATTAGATATGGATTGAAATAATCATAGCATGTTTCATTTGTTGAAACCTTTCTTTGTTTCATGTTCTCTTTTTCTAACTGATATCGTGCTGAAAGTTGTTGATGACTGAAATGGTAATGCTCCGCTTGTCTCGGATTTATTTCATCCAATTCATTATTTGACATCCAGAAAGGATGTAAAAGGTGTATACCATAATAGTAAGCGTTTAATGATATATCTTCAGTAAAATAATCAACTTTTTCTTCACATCCTTGTTGAGGTTCATTCCATCCTGAATAGTTCGTGTTGATAGTAATAAGTTTATCTGTTTTATAATATTGGTTTACTTTAGCTTCTTGATTATTAAATCGTTCCAAATTGCTTTTTAGTTTCAAAGCTTTTACTATTGTCTCACCGTTTACGTAAAAATTGGGCCTGAGTAAGAATGGCGGTTCATGAGTTCTCCAATTAAAATTGTAAGTATGTGGTCCGTACAGTGCACACAATCTCACGGCGTAGTCAAACATGCGATCATTGATATTTTGTTTAGCCCATTCTTTAACCTTTTTGAAATTTTCGGGATCAACGCCACGAATCATATGGAATAAAGCAATTGTAGCTTCTCTCATGTTGTCATCGTAAATATTGAAGGTTAAACCTTTTAAAGTGTACCCTTTTTCCATATAACTTATAAATTTTCTGTAATCTTCATCATCCTGAAACAACAATTTAAAAATAAATAAATAAAAACATTTCATGCAATAAAGCACTAAGATAATATCCTGTAGGGTGTGAGGTAGATTATTAATATAGTTCATGTTAAAAATATATATTTTAATCTAAACATGTTATTTAAAAAAGTACTTACAGAGTCGAAAATGTCAGACAGCTGGGTCTTACGAAGTTTATGCATCTTCTTCGTCATCATTCCAGATGGTACGATACGCATAAGAAAAGTTTCATCGTCCATAGTGATCTCGCCGATTGAAGCCTCATCTGGATCAAAAACTAAATTATGTCGCAGTGAAATCATAAAAACGGAGATGTGATCATAATCTTATTTTAAATTTCTAATGTTAAATAATTACTCCATTCGATTTTGCTAGAAGAAATAATCAAATCCTTAAAAACAGTTTAAGTGAAAATATGAAACTGTCGCTGTGTTTTCCTTGACTTCAGAATTGGGTAATGATACATATAATGTAACTGTAGCAGCCATATCGTATAATACGCCGTATTACAAATAAAATAAAAATAAATAAAAAATAAAATACTTTTATTTCAGGCCAATAAGGGACCCATAGTTCAATACAATACAAGTATAAATTTACAAATTATAAATTTTAACTATTATTAAAATAAAATAGAAATTTAAAAATTTCATAATATTAAAAATAAATTACATAATTCTATTAATTATTAAATTAATAAATTTTTGGTAGTTCTATTATATGAAGTTTGTATGGGCCAACACCAAATGAATATATACTCCTTCATTTAGCATCATAATAATTCGACTCGTTCTTGGCCAAAAAATGAAAAAAGTCAGTTCAAAAATTTGCCGTGAGTGAGAGGTTATGAAAATTGTCGCGGATTGTAGAGTTTATTGTTAGTTTTTACTGTAATTTGAAATGTTGGGATGTAATAATATGTTTTTTTACGTTAGTTTATGTATTTTACCGTGAAAATATTTAAGTTTTTCCATAAAAAATACAAGGTATTAAAAAATATATTTTATATGAAAGGGTAGTACTTTGACCTCGGTCTATATTTTGAAGTAAAAAATGGTTATTCAAGATGATAAATACAGTTTGTCTCAATAATAAAAACCAAAAAATATAATTGAAAATAGATATCTTTTTATTTCATGTAAAATAAAACAGTAGTACCAGAGTTATCTTCAGATTTATAAATCAATATGATTTGTTTACATCGCCGCCATTTTCATCTCCGAGCTTAGGGGATAAACCTTTCTCATGAATCACGTAGTCTATTGGTGAAAACCGTATCAAAATCCTTTATGTGGTTTATAGGAGCTAGCGGATATACAGACAGGCAGACGCGGAAAGCTACTTTGTTTTTGTAGAGGTATTTCTTTACGAATACGTAGGTCCTTACTATCTCATTTTATTCATATCCTATCATCAATAGTCTCGTAAATTGCTCCAGCCTTAAATTAGGACGATCAGACCTTCGAACACGCAAAAAAAATACGCGTCGAATTGAGAACGTCCTTCTTTTTGAAAAAGGAAAAAAAAAAAACAAAGAAAAATTACTTAAAACAAAGTCACTTCTACAAACTTATCGTAAATAATAAAGATGAAACGAAAACTAAAAATGTTCGCCTACATATTATATTTGATGTTTTCTATGTTATGTGTTTAATTCTCTATGACTACAATAAAGTAGGAATGTTCACAAAAAAAAATGGACAAATTCAAAATTGTTACCTGTTTCTGATTTATTAATGAAGTCCTGAATATCTTGAGAATCAGCCGAAAAAGCTGCTCCAAATAATAATAATAATAATAAAATCAACATTATAATTTTCTATTAAATTTGCTTTGTCTCTACTGTTGTTCTCCCGTTAGAGAAACGTACACATCTCTGCGCACAAGCAAGACTGTTCTGTTTCTCTCGATCCAATTGAGATCCTGGAGTCAATTTAGTGGGAATAAATTTTCATTGTACATTCTTGCAGAGAAGTCTTCTTTCATCTGTTGATAAACTCGCTAAATTTTATCTACCTACTCAAATTGTTATTGTCGGTTGGTCGGTCGGTTGTCGACCTTACAACCCACACGATGATAATGATGATGATGAATTGTTATTTTCCTGACTGAAATATGAAATATTTTCAGAGAATACTTGCAAGAAAATGTTTTTAATGAAAGCAAGAAATTACCTCACTTCTTCATAATAAGCGCAGAGACCTAATCGTGAATATAAAATTGACATTCTTCAAGATTTTATTACGTTATTTGATGAAAACTATTTCGATGCGAGTGTACAGTGCTCTCAGGAAACAAAATGCAATTGGACAATTTTCCAATTGCGCATGATTAAGATGACAAATTTTAGTCAAGAGATGTAATTTGTCACTTTCAAGCTATTATAGTGTTGACCACGTGTTAACGGCGCACTAGGAGTGGGGTTGTTTTGATTTGTTTATGTAACTTTGGAACAGGACGTATAAATCAGAGCATTGTAGGCTATTTGCTATTTCTGCTCTAACTCTATCATCACGGTCTATGTCATTACTTCCTCCTGCGATGTTGCAGAAGCTGTAATGATTTATAAGAACGTATATTTTGCAATCATCAGGGATCTAAACATATTTCAGGATCAGAAATAAAAAAATTGTAGCTGTTTAAAATAATTTGTTTATTTTTTTACTATATCTCGGGATTTAGCACCATACATTCCAAGAAAATTTTATTACAATATAAAAATAGTCAACAGTTTATGTAAATAGTTTTCCGCTATGAGTGAAATTATCTTGGAAATAATTGCTTAGAACGAACACCGACTGGCCTACTAGCGTAGACTAAAACAAACTGAACAAGTGCCTATCTATAAGATAGATTCCATATAAACAATGATAAATTTAAAATTTGCTCAAACAAATATGCCATCGCAAATATCGTTTTGTACTAACACCGAAGTCTTGAACTTATAGTACTTATACAGTAATAAAAATCTAATTAAGTATAACAATATATATAACTTTTAATACTATGGAAAATCCGAAGATGTTTTTAATCTCCAGTCATCATCTCCATGAATTCTGGAAAGAAAATTAAAATATATTTTATTGACGTTGTCGTATTTTCATATAGCTATTTATCCAACCTATTTTCTCTCTCTCGTGCCAAGTTAATATGCAAATTATTGCCGGAGAGTAGCAATTACATCATTTTTTACTGGAGTTACATTGAAAGAGGAAGTCTTTATTAGCCAACTTTCGACTACTGACTCTGAGTCATTTAGGTAAAATTAATTGCGTGGAATATTTGATGCACGTTTTATTTATTTATGCTTTTTCGTTTCCTGTTTCATAAATTATAATTATATGATAAAATAAAGATAACTGATAAAAAAAAAGATGGAAAATAAGATGGAACAACTTTTAAAACAGAAAAATATTTTTTAAATCTTCATTTCATAACGTGTTTCTCCCAATAGCTCAATGCCCAGTAAAACCTTTTTCCGTATATACTAGTGATAACTTGGTGTGACTACGAGTCGGCAATGAATAAAACAACTTACCATCAAAGTCGACGGTGCCAGAGCCGTCAGTGTCAATCTCGGCAATGATGCCGTCGAGGTCAGAGTTGCTCAATTTGTCATCAAGAGCCGCTAAGATCTCCTTAAGGGTGGAAGTGGTGATGTAACCGTTACCTTCGCGATCGTATAATCTGGAAAGTGCATAAATAGTGTATAAAGTATAGCTGCGAGTAATCTTGCCTGATAGGCGTGACATGCAATAAACACTTTTGTTGTTTCGATGGTACGAGTACTCTGCGTTTTAAACAAATCTTATTAGTAAACATGAGAAAACAACAAAATTATTGTAATTGATCTTGACTCGCTTAATTTTTATTTTTTTGAAAGAAACGACATAAAAATTAAATCACAATAAACAGCAGAGATAATTATTGTTACTGACAAAAGTTTTCAAATATTTGTGTGTACAAAAGCGCAAGTCGAAGGTATTGTTCTGTTTCTTACCTGAAAGCTTCCTTCAGTTCTTGTTGCATGGCCTCTGCGTCCTGATCTTCTTCAAGGAAGTGGGACGCGATGTTACAGAACCCATCGAAGTTGATCTTGCCAGAGCCTGCGTACACGCAAAACATTTGGTTTAAAATTAGAAACAAATGTATCAGCTAGCGCACCTTGAGCATTCCTAGAAGGCAGCCCTTCTCAAACTTTGTATTTGATTTCACAGAATATGGAAAATAAAAAAAGTAAGTTTATTTTCCAATTTTTTTACAAAGAATTGTACAATTTTGACGGAATGACAACAATGAACTTAACTCCCAAACTAGGATTTAACCTGTATATTGGGGACAGTGTTCTTTTTCGAAAAAGGTTTACTTACAATGATTGTAATTCTTATTCTGATTCTTATTTTTTTTTTTTGAGTACTGACCGACGCATAAATGTGACATGTATAAATTGAAGTGAATTTAACTATTGGAAAAAAAACATTAACGAAATGTAAAGAAAAATAAAAGAAAAGGAAAAAATAATAATCTTAAATATAACAAGAAAATTTATGTGTGTGTATGTGTGTGTGTGTGTGTGTGTGTGTGTGTGTGTGTGTGTGTGTGTGAGTGTGGGAGAAGAAGGAATGAAATGTGTAAGTATGGTGAGTGTGCAGAATACGTCAAGTGATGAAGCCAATGAGTACATGTGTGGAATGAGTGTAAGTAATGAATGTAAGAAGGTTTTCCGTTTTGTAGTAGTCTTGTGTGAGGAGCCAATTTATTAGTTTTTGATTAGTTTTACTCGAACTTATTTAGCTTAGAGATTTGTAGGGTTTTATAAAGAAATACTTTGTTGAATGTATTGTAAATGTTAGAAATATCTTCCTTTATTTCATGAACTACTACGTGCTTGTAGCATCACATGCTACTGGCTGCGTTTTACCTATTAAAATGTTTATTGTCAGTAGAACAACGACTTTATTACTCAATACTGTATTTCTATTAAAGTTTCTTCACGAATGTGAAATACAAAAATTCTCACAAACACATTCACGCCAATAATATTGGTTAGTCGTTACGCAACTATTTACGTGCGGGTGTGAAAATGCGCGGTAGAAAAATAGCGTTTGTCTGTCAACACACCTAAGAAGTTTACCAAGGCGACGCCGATATTTCCAAGGAGTAGGTACATAGGAATGCGACGCGTACGGAAATAACTTCATTAGACTCGGCTTAGAAAAAAACATAATAAAAATGTTCTCGAATTATGTACACGTGGCATCTTAGGTTTCACATGATTAATTGGAAACTCGTTAGTGTCATCCTTGAATCGACAGTAATTATGCTTCTATTTCTCTGGCAGTTGTTGGCGTGAAGAAAGATTTTCAAGTCATTAATCTTGGCATGTTGTTTGTAAGGTGTGTATAGTTAAATTAAGGTAAACACATTCCTTCTCGAGAAATTTAAATAATACAACGTTATAAATTGTTCGTTGATAACTGACCACGAGTTTAACGGAATAAGGGCAAGCAATTAATGATGAGTTAAAATTTAAACCTTGTAATTTTAAATCATTTACAGCTAAAAAGATAAGTATAGAACAATGTAACTGAATAAACCTTAGGCAGCATAGGTCAAACAGAGAATAATAAAATGCGGACCTCCCACACAAAGTGGTGAAAAACGTTAACACTAATAACTAAGTATATTTATTTTACACTTCAATAAATAATCCTTGGGATCAATAAAAAAAAAGCTTTTTGAATGCTTTAAATGTAAAAAGTAGGTACATCACAATAATAAAAATATCAATAAAGGTGTCATTTGAAACACATAGAAATACTTACTTTCAGGGTCATTCTCTCTGATAAGCTCCTGAAGTTCAGAGTCGTCGAATAGCTGGCCCATGGTGTTCAGAATGGTAGAGATCTTCATGACTTCGATGTAGCCCGATTTGGTGGTGTCGAACATTTGGAAGGCCTTGCGGAGCATGGCCATCTTCTGTTCGTCGTCAGTATCCTTAGAGAAGAGAGGCAGATGGTTAATTAAATGCATTTAAAGATTGAAAAAAGTAATTAAGTAAGAGATGAGATTATATCAAGTAATAAACAAATTAGTATTATAGCGGAAATCACTGAAAAAAGGTTTTTCATTTTCTTGTCTTGTGTAATTCAATCTATATGACTAGGAAAAGGTATAGCAGAAGTGAGTTTTAGATAACACCTACAATCATCTATCACATATTATCTGTTATTGCATGCTCAGTACGTTAATGCTAAGTAATGAGAAGTTATTTGGAGTGTGTTGCTTTTTTTCTTTATCCTTTTCCACGACACTGACACAAATACATTGCTACATTTCACATAAATTTTACACTTAAACTCTCACAAACACTTCACTTAGATATATTTTAACAGATCCTCACCATGTTATTAGTATAGGGTTGGCAGTGGTAACAAGAACCGAATGCGAGTGCGACTGTTGTTACACTGAAATTTACTCCAGCGCTCCACCCCTATTTATAGAGTTTATTTCTCCCCACGGAAGTGTGAGAATACGAAAATAAGTAAAAACCTACTGTCTTCTTCTTCCACGTGGCTTTTTATTTATAGGTTTCGCTGAAGATTCAATGAGCTGTAGGTATACTGTGAAGCTTTGTTAGCATAATCTCAAAACGAATCAAAATACATAAACACTTGGAATAGTAACACAGTTCTACATGAAGCAGTTACGTAGGTTGGCTACATCAATGTTCCTTTTTAAATGGAACAAACACTGGTTTGTTGATCATACCACCTCCTTAATTTATCTATGATCATACCTTACATATACATACACAAATTTTCATTCTTATCCCTAAAGGGGTGAGGAGAACATTAGTTGGCTCACAAGGAGTATGTTATAAAAACAATGTTTGATAATTGTTGGGTGTAAAACACAATGTACGACTTAAAACCTCTTGGGTCAGCCAAAGCTCAGCCAATGAAACTAAATAGGACCGATTCAATTTGAAAAAAAAAAAACTTTATTCATAAAATTTCCAATTTCTGTAGTTCTATGGTCGACCACGTCAGCCTAGTGCGGGTTGATGTTGGTAGTCTTGAATTAATCTGATCTGATCTAATGTCTAATAAGTGAAATTTATAAAAAAAAAATAAGAACATATTATTTTTGTTGTATAGAAGTGAGGAGAGTATACATTTTTCCTCAACATTTTGTCAAAATTTTATGCATGCAAACGAAAACGCAGTAACGTGACCGTTTGAGTCGCTTCAAATTTCTGGGTAAAATCACTACTCTGAGTGGAAGCAGAGCGTGTTCTTTATTAGATAAATGCGTTCCAGAGATCATCACACGAGTATACGGATACCAAAGCGCCAGTTGATTAAGAACAGGAAATTCCTTTGAAGCGGACGTAACAATCCAGTGAAAATATTACACATGGCTACGTCACGACTTATTGGGATGAGATATTTTAGCAGAAGTCCGCAACACTTGGTTTAGATACCGTAGTCAATTTTTTTGACAAATTTTCATATAATACACATAGAGTTAGACCGCAAAAATATGAATAGTACCTAATAGGTTATGAATCAATCAAGTGTCCTCTTTCATTGATAGAGTACAAAATAAGCTTCAAAGAATAATTTTAGTATTTAGGCCTATATTAATAACCAATTAATATTTCTTAAACGTGAATGAAATTCTTAACAATCAAAACAATGACGCAGCGTGATTAAAAACTAAAATAGACACATTGAAATATAGCGCGCTTGAATAAGAATTTACTCTAGCCAAAACCTACCTAGTACCAAAAATTTATAATGAATAAAAGAAAATAAATTATCAAAGTATGCATTTATAAGCGAAAAATTCAACAATTGTTATTGTTGTTGTCCATTAAAATACTAAAATATTTTCTTATGTATGATCCGATCCAAATATTACAAGTAAACTACTAAATAGATTATAATATAACTTGGCATATATGTACCTATATGTTAATGCCAGTTTGTGTCTCCGCCAACAAACTACTGTGCAAATGCCTGTTAATTTTGGAAAAAAATAATTTTATTATTATTATTATTACTAAAATAGTCGTTCATAAATTTTTAACTTGAATCGCCTTTTCAGCACGTATAATAAAATTCTTCCAGGATTGGGCGTGTTGCCGTCATTGATTGGCGACTACTGGCGCGTGAAACGGGTTATACGGCGGCGGCGCGGACGCAGGCGCACGCAGATATAGAATGCCGGTGATCGACTATAAATTTTTGTGTTCCCGCGCAAACCACACTGACAGAAACGTCTCTCGCACCGTGATGCTCGTTTTCTTGTGAATTATTGTGGAAAAACGAAAATGGGTCATATTTTTAAAGTGACTTTGTACTGAATTGTTAATGTCATATTTTATCGCGCTAATTAGAGCTGTTTATTTTGTTTACTTATACAAGAAACATGGCAAAAAACTGTTTTAAATTAAAAGTAAATGAGATTTAAGGACCCCTTAATTCTGACTAAATATTCGATGTCCATCGAAAAACAAGCTTTTCTAGGCTTCTGTCGCCATAAAATTCCGCCAACATTCCAACACGGCAACCACGAAGTCTAAGCCCGAACATACAGCTAATTACTCATCCCAAATACCAAAGCCGCTTGCGTATTATAGTGATTCATGAATGAGTTTAAGATTTGTAATCACGAGGATCATTTTGTGTACGACACGAGGCGGCTTTACGAGAGAACAAAAAATAAGTTTTTTTTTCTGTGGGAAATTTTCGTTTCACATAATCTTTTTTAATTTACGTGTCTATTCTCTTATAATCAAATAAAAAAAAAATCAACGGCCCGTTACAGTCCACTGCTGGACTCTGAGCCTCCTCCTCTCTCTTATAATATTATAATGTATTAAGTCCTAATCTAACAATAGAAAATACTGAAGACGTTTTTGGCAGTGCATAAGATTTTTTTTTAAATCAATAAATAATAATATATACTTATTTATTTATCGTCGAGCACGTATGCTGTCAGAGATTTTACTATTCATATAAAATAAATGCTGACTTTTTATAAAGTAGCAACAAAGAATTTCAAATTTGATATTGATTATTGTTTATGTAATTGTGATAAGTTTTACTATTTTTATCTGAAGCGAATTGGTGCTCAGAAAGGCGCCTCTAGGTCCGTTTTTAATTTTATAAAGAATAATAATAAAATATCTATAATAATTATTATTTATATATATTATAAGGATTATTACGTGTGGTGACGGCAGAGTAGACTACATTTTGTCACCAACCCCTCTTCTTCCCGTGGGTGTCGTAAGAGGCGACTTAGGGACTGCACATTGAACAGGGAACGGGCAGCAGCGCTCTCTGATACAGTAACCTTTTAATCTGCGATCTCCAACCCGCCTGCCAAGCGTGGAGATTATGGCAAAACCCTCCACTTAAGTGGAGGAGGCTCATAGTCCATCAGTAGACTGTAACGGGCCGTTGATGTTGATATAATAAGGATTATAATCCATTCTGAATCACGAGATTAGAGGATCGCAGTCCATGGCACGCCACGCATGACTGGGCAGAGCCGTCTCAAGATTTGACGTGATTCCTCACTGTGATCATGTGCTTAATGCAACATCACTATTTGTCATTTCATATTCTAATCCCTTCTTCTAGACACACTTTAATACCCCGTCCAGATCTTACTAGTATTAATATAATATTAATTTCTTGTCCTACGTGTGAAGTTTATTTAGATTTATTTGCCGATCCGTAACCGACAGGCGAGCAATTTACTGCGTATGCATTCATAAACCGAAAATAATTGGCTATCACAGCCAACAGCAATGTTTGGATAGTTACCATTGCTAGGAACCTGAATCATCGGTGTCAATGGTATGGAAATATAACTCCTGGCACTGAAACAGCAATCTTACTTGATTGCACACGAAGGGTATGTAAGTTCACCAAGAATAATTCATGCCATTTTCTAGAAAGACAGTTCTCAAAGTGACACATTTACATTTACATGGTGTACTACAACATCAAAGTTTCGAATAAATTAAAATATCCTTTCTATTTGCTGATGAAAGACAGGCCTGTTTTTAACGATGTACGAAAAGATCAAGAAAGATTCCACAAAACAAACATTTATTTATCATTAGTATCTAGTTGTGTTAGTAATATTATGTTAAATTACAATTTATCATGTGTTATGTTTATTTATGAAATGTCATAATTTTATTACAATTTTTAAAAACTGACTGACGTTAACGATTATAGGCTACATCCTACAGGCATTAATTTAATAAAACAAGACAGGTAATTTTATTCTACTTATTTTATTTGAATATTCATTGTCATGGACATCTGAACCTTGACAGGTTAAAGACTGAATCATAGTTATCAAAACATAGAAGACTTTATTGTTTTGAAGGTTAGGCTGATTTATTGAAACTTGCGTGGAAAAAATGTTACAGACATTATGCCTATTTGTTTTTTTTACGTTTTTTTTTTCGTTTAGAATAAATAATAATGCCTTAAAATTATTTTAAAAAGTCATTGAAGTATTATTTTTATATATTTATGGAAAGTAAGAGTTACGAATACACATACCCTGAAATAGGCATATTTTTTTTTATGTAGCAACAAAAAGTATTGTTTTGCAATTTTTTTCATTTTCATGCTCAACGTCACGTTATATCAGATGTTCTATCACCTTGGTGGACAAATCATACATCTCTTTTGATAAATGGGAACGTCAACAATCTAGATTGTTCATTCATCATATGTGTAATAACAAAATGATATCGATATTATGCTTTCGACAAATCTATAGACCGCAGAAACCTTGCAACCGACTATAAAAGTATTTCTATTTGTATTCTAGCTGTTGTCACAGTAGTGAGCGATGGTTTTTAAATTTTCAACGATGAAAATAGGGAAAACGAAGCGTTCGTTGTAAACTTTTGGACCCATTCCAGAAATAATGATAGAAAACCGAGTGAAATAGCAATAATGTGCATTCGTTTCTTTTGTTTGAGTAACAATGATAATAATGATAAAAATAAAGAAGTTACTTATCAGATTTTGACAAAAGTTCTCATTTTAGGTTTACTCAACAGCCTCAGGAGGAGGTAGGGTTTTTTGTTTAAAACTATACCTACCGCCTATCCTACGTATACATTGTGTTTTGCTACTCAGTTTTACATAATCAATTATTGTTAGATTAGTGTGCAAAAAAGTAGTGGAAGATATATTTTCTTTAAAATTAAGTATGCTTGTTGTGTCGTTGTTTATTGTGTATTTTTGTTTATTCATTAATTAAAATTTCCTTAAAGTAGGTACCTAGGTAATGTGCTTAACAATGTGCAGCATTATATTTATACATATAGATAGTAAAGTCTGTTATATTATATGGGACTAAATTAATCCCAGTGCGGCTTGGTCAACTTAAAAAAAAATTTTTTTTTTTCTATGCAGGCGTGTGCAGGTTTCCTCGCGAAGTTTTCCTTCACCGTAAAATTATCATATGAATTCAAAATACGAAAACACATTGGAACGCTCGAACGTGGTGAAGACCGAACTCGCGACCCCGGACGGGGACGCGGCCCTAGCCAATACACTATCGCTTTACTTTTTGTATTTTTATATATTTAGTTCCGAATATGTTTGTTTTGAACAAGCCCGTTAAGCATTTTTTAAACAGGGAAATAAATTAATCACAACATTACATAATACACTTTTATTAAAATAATATAATTAACAAATTATTTATTGTTTACTAATAATAAATATATACCATAACTAACTACTCATATACTTTATCATCAATATCGACCTCATCGTAGTTATAATAATTTGGATTAACAATGTAATCGAAAACCGTTGGTTTCCTTGCGCTCGGTGAAAATGAGTACAAATTTGCTTCTGGCTCATCAGGATTCTCTGATACAATCACTGCTTCTTCAATGGGCTTGAGATTTTTGAAATCATTTGTAAATTGATAACTGACATCGTTTGTTTCAAAATCTGTTTTTTCAGTTAAAACAACATCTGATACGTCAGGATGTAGTGGTATCATAGTGTCGTATTTTTTTTCAGTATTATCTTTTTCTGTGTAGTATTCTCGTTTTCCTGTGTAGTCTTCTTGCTTACCATACGTTCTCTCTTTTGCTCCATACTGTGCCTTTTTGGCAGTATAGTCAAAAGGTTCTTTTCTAAAAGCTCCATACTCAGGTTGTGAGGAAGGTTCGTAGTTCCCTTTAGACCAATTCTTTGAACCCTCAGCACCTCCATAACTCGAAACCTTATCACCTTTATGAGTTACAAGAACGTCTTTTACCATTGCATTAGGAAGTTCAAATAGATGGCTATTAGAGATATCTAGGTCTAAAGGATAACCAGGTGACAAGATAGCAGAATTAAACTCTACGTTAGGTACAGAATAACTTTCACCGAATGTTGATTTCACGAAAGGTGCAACAAATACGAATATTTGAAGTGGAAGACCATCAGGAGTACCCTTTGGAAGAATAAGCCTTTGTGGAAATCCCATGAAAGATTCTACATTTTTAAGCGGCAACGCATCTAAACCAAATTCAGCATCTTCAACATTTTTACGTATAGTTTTTAGTGAAGTGAAATCTTCAGATAAGTCAGCCATTTCTACTGATGATCTTGATATAACGTTACTACCAACTTTGAAATTACATTCAAAGTTGTCTAGCAGCATAAAATCATTTTTCTTGTAAATTAGTTCACCAGGAGCAGCCTTGGGTCCCAAATATATTTTAACCAAGCCTTTTTGTGTAACAAGAGAGGATATGTTTAGTTTGACGGAAAATGGTTTGTGATTTAATCTTTGCTGACCTATTTTAACTTGGAATGCAGTATTAGTGCTGTCTGTTTTTAATGCATCGGAGACATCGAATTGGAAATAATCGAAGTTTGTCATAACTTTCTTGACATCTATGTTTAAAACTTCAACTCCGGGAAAATATAGCTCATTCCTTGTGTAAACAGGAACTGCTTTAAGTGCGTCATCTACTAAATCAACCATTTTTTTGGTAATCCTCCAGAACATGGGATCCCGTGGAGACGTCATGTAATGATCCAAAACTGATGGTTGGCTGAAATCAAATTTTGTTTTAATTTTAACCAGCTCATGGCCGTCTTTCCAAGTAAACTAAGTTATTAGTGCAATAATCTAAACTTAGGTACAGAATAATTCAATAAATTGTATTGCAGCATCTAACAATGCAACAGATGTAATGATATTGTTTTACAAACCTAGGAGTAAAAGAGTCATCTTTTCCAATGGAAGCTCTCAGTAGAGTTTCAAAGCTCCGTTCTCCAGTGACGAGAATGTCCATCAGATTGTTTAATATTTGAGTCTTGTTATATCCAGACTCCTTCTGTAAATATTTAAACTTATTGAATTAAAATTTAAAAAATAGAAACTTAATAAAATGGTAGGTAGGTAATTAATATAACATTTGGGTGGTATAGGAATAATACAAATTAAAAAAAAGTTTTCTTAGGTTTGTTTTCCTTTAACAAAATAACAAAGCTACGTATCATAGTGATTTTTATTTTTAGAAAAATACAAACCACAACCACCCGGGTGATCAGCTTAACAATAAAATGTTACTCTTACCATGTGAGTAAGGACAGAGATTATACTATTTTCAATAGTATGCAGCGTTTCATCATTTGCCGAATAAATTAAAGTCGTTCTATGTCCAAATTCATTTCCGTTTGAGTAAATAAGGTCTGGGTCGTAAGGTCTAGCTTCAAAGTTTTCCAACTGAGTGTATTTTATATCAGGTAAGGTATTCGCATAACGTTCCAAGCTATATCTAGCTGATAGCTGTTTCATCATATGGTACAAATACTCTCCATATCTGTTGCTTATATCCGTAGACGTGTTGAACCAAGGAGATCTCTTGAGCTTTTGCAAAAAGTAGTAAGTGTTTAAGCCAACGTCTTCGTGAAAGTAAGCTAGTTTTGATTCCTCATCATTATCTATATAATTAGCTGTATAATTAGCATCCAGTACATAAGAATTGCCATCATCGCGTACGTTATCGAGATCTATTTCTTGACCGGCTAGTAAAGCTGAAGCTTTAACTATTACGTCTTTTTTAATAAAATAGTTAGGAAGTAGATCATAAGGAGCCGGCACAGAGAGCTTTCCTGTGTCTCGTCTGTTGATGACTGCTAAATAAATAGCCCTAACAAACAGTCCACAGTTGACGTTCTGCCTTGCCCAAGAAGCAGCTTTATAGAATGTATCGAAATCCTTAGCATAGAAAAGTACTTCGTATATTGTGCGTAGTTCATTAAGATGATTGGTATTATAATCTGTAAAAATTTCTCCTTTTGGTAGTAAGCCCTTGGTTCTAAGACTTTGAAAATTCGATAAAACTTCAGGTTTCTGAAAATTAAACTAAATATAAATAACTACATATAAATAAAGAATAAAATATAAACAATGCATAAGCTTTGATAGTTATGTTGGATATCATCTCAGCTATTAAATTTTTTAGTCTGGTCCTGGTGAATTTCGCTTACCAAATAGGCTCCGTTTGAAGAATCTAGTGCAAACTCTTGAGCCAGTCTAACGATGATCGGGTTGACGCTTTCTTCGCATACGTTCTCAAAGAGCGGCAATATGAGCTTTTGAAGATGAACCCATCCTACTGGCCCTGAAATGAAATCAATGATTGAATTAGGATATTCAAGAATAGAACTAAAACTACAAAACCCAACTCGCTTGATAAAACACTTGCAATAACGTTATACGTATCACGTGTTTTACATCTTACGTTATTATAAAATGACGTCACACTATTGACTCAATATTTTTTAGTTCATATGGTTTTAACCAAGTTAACACATCCTTGAGTTTTAAAGCAAAGGTCAATGAACAACCGACCTCACAAATCCTGGTATTAGTTTTATAGAGCTGCCCAAGTCGACTACGTGACTGACCAAGTTAAAGCCGCTTTACACTTTGTCTAAAACAGAGTGTTAATGCACACAATACCCAAAAACAATAATGTCATTGCTGTTGTAATTTTACCGTCCCCAGTGCAACTCAAACGCAGCAATGCATACCAAATTACACTCCATTTAGCCATGTCTAAAGGCGCTCTTACAACTCTATAAACTACACTAAAAATAACACATCAGAGCGTCAGTTCAGTGGCACAGTAGTTATGAGCGAAGTGGGTGTTACACGGATGTTTGTGGATTCAGGAACCAATCAGCTTTAAAATTTCGACAGAGCAATAATTATGAAAGTTTATCCGTAGTAAAACATCGTAAATAATATGCACTTGCCTAATACCTTACAATGATAGCAGGTTGATCCAATTGCAATAGGCCCTAAATTAGAGTGGGCTCGATCTCTTCCAAAATAGAAAAAAAAGGACACTTACCTAATCTTGGTTGTGTAGGAACCGTAGGAACTTTTATGAGGTAGCTGGAGCTTCCAACAACCAACACCACTAATAAAACTGTTAGCTCTTTCATTTTTGCTAAAATACTGATTCATAAATTCGATTCTGTCCAATTTATACTAGTGGGCAAAATAATTTCAAAGTTCATAGACATAGAAATTCGATAAGTAGTTGAATGTGCTCCTGTTATGCGAGATTACAACATTGAAGGATGACATAAAGTTACTCGGTCAGTAATCCTAAATATTACCAGATAGCGATGTAGTACAGTCAGTTTCCCTTGTAAGCGGACCTCTCGAAACTGATGAAGGTTTTTCAAGTTCAATCTAATGTGTAAAAGATTTTAAGTATGGAAAATTAATAGTTTTAGACATAATATCCTGCATACTAATTTAAGAGAACTAACTTTATCTCGATCAATGGCGAAGTGCTCGAAGTTATCCAAGAATATGTCTACCTCGGGCAGACATTGCAGTTGGGTACGTGTAGAGACAACTTTGAGCGTGAAATCGCAAGAAGAGTCGCCACTACCGCAATGCCTGAAAAGCAGGGTTTGTAACCAGTGTGTCCTACCCGTTTTGACATACGGAGCCGAGACGTGGAACATGACGGTGAAGCTGGCCCACCGGCTACATGTCACTCAGCGAGCTATGGAAAGATCTATGCTTGGTACTTCGCTACGGGATAAAATTTTTGATTTTATATACGTTAAATCAGGCTCTGTATCTTTTTGTAGAGTCTAAACAGAGCTTCTATGGTCTCGCGGTTGAGACGTTGGTCCTCGATCCGAAGTTTCTGGGTTCGAGACCGGGAACTTAAAAAGCTCCCAACGCAGCGCCATTTTGAATGATAACAAAATGAAAATCAATTTATATATTTTTTTAAATCATTTGGAGTAGTGAACATTTTTGTAATAGGTAATTATTAATTTAATTATTTAGTTTCTATAATTAAGTTTTATTTTCTTATCCAGCATGTGATAGTAAATAAGTACCTAATTATGTTTCATCATATAGGTATATGACCCGGACTCACCTGATGCGATAATATATTATTGATAAAAAGCTGTACAGCTCAGTATAGTTCTAGAAAAAACAAAAGGTTTTCTATGCATTTTTAAACTGGTAATGGGTCTAATCTCTACATTAAATTTTAGGTAAAACAAATAATATTTATTTACCTTGGTTTTCCTATGGCTATTCATCGATGTCCGTTCGGTAGACACGTCGTCGTCTTCGACCCATGGAAAATATGCAGAGTAGAGATTACTTTAAATTGTTTTAAATTGTCCGATTTGCAAAATTCATTTGGACTCCTTTACTAAAGCACACACTCACGCACATACACTTTCTCTAAGATTGTCTAGAAGGACTTGCTCCTCAGCAATAAGTCTCTGTACACTCTATACGTCTTGTGTGTATGTTTTTTCTGTGTTTTTCTTGTGTGAAATAAATATTTTTATATTAGTATATTGGATGCCAACTACCGGTCATTGCTCTTGCAGTTCTAATTCCCCAAAACAAGTGTGACCCAAATACAGCAATGCAATTCGAATTAGATTCTAAAAGCAGAGACATGAAATCGGTCTTTAAATGCTTGTGTATTTTGTAACCTTGCAGTATTTATGGTGTATGTTTGTAACATTTTGCTCACCCCTTTGGAGACAAAAGCGTGTTTTTTTATACTGGTGTATTTTATATTAAATTTATTTATACAGGGCGTCCCACGACTGTGTCACGTGAAGGGGAAGAACGTTAAATATTGTAGTTTTTTTTTTACAAACAAAGACTTCGCTTTTATTTTAAAAATAATTTTATCAACATTCTGAGATTTAAAAAAAAGCCAACCTGAGTCGGGAATTCCACCCGAAAATTATGATAAAGTTCTCTTTTGTGGTTTCTTTTAGTTTTAGACAGTAAAAATAAAAATTATCGTCACGATTTACTCCTTCGATTATTACCATAGAAATACAGGATGTGTTTTTTTTTCATGTAAGACGGGATTCTCGGTTCAGGCGGGTGTTTTTCTTTAAATCCTCCAATGTAATTCCAATTATTTTATTAATCAATGTGAAGTCTTCTTTTAGTAAAAACCCCAACTAAAGTATTTGAAGTTGTTTCCCTTTACACATCCCTTCCTTTCAGGTATTTTAATGGTTCTACAGGAGTCACTGTACCATCAAAAATTAAATCATAACAAAAGAAATAATATTTGTAGTAAGTTATATAATTATCGCGAAAACACGTATAACTGTAGTTACATAATTATTTCGCCATCGCTATGCTTGCAATTTCTTTCCATTAAATATTAGTAAATAAATACTTTATTTTACGAAGGACCACTAATAAAGTTTCAAGTAAACCTTAGGGAAAATATTCTGTATGCATAATATGCATACCTTATTTTCGGTAACTCTATTTGTAATATTTTTTATATACAAGTTCAAGATCAAGAGGGGATATCAAACTGTTACATAATCATGCCCGAAATAAAATGACTCGAAGATAAATTTGTTGATTTGACACCATACACAAGTTTACGAGTATATTATTATGTAATGAAGTAGGCAGATACAAATAGTACATTACTGCCACGGCCGCAAAATTTGTTATTGTTGGACGAGGGCGAGGACTTTTATCGTGTACGAGTCCAGCAAGAGTTATTGCGGCCGAGGCCTGTATAGTGCTTTTCTCTGAAATATGCGCTGAAATTATAAAATACTAAAAAAATACCGAACCTTGGATTTGGATGTCTACTCGTATCGTACTAAACTTATAGTTCTCACCTTTATCACTTTAACCTCTACTTCGACTACTTGAACCATTCATTCTTATAATATTTCCCTAATTCAATGATAAGTTAACTCTATCATGAAAAATAAGTAACAAAATAGTACGATAAAATTAAGAGATGAAAATTACAAACCGCCATATTGCGCGCTTTTCTTTTTTTTATTCTGTGCCAGTGTCATACAGAGCATACAACCAACTCCAATCACTACGATTCGTGTACGATTCATATAAAATTTGAATTTAGAACATAAGAGTATGCTGTTAAAAGACTCGAAAACATAGAAATTTCTAGACGAAAGTTACTTTGCTGGCCTAGGCCGTTTGAGGGCACATTCCTGACCGCTGTTTTGTATGGGGCAATGTTTCGTCCAAAAATGAGTCACTTCGCGTATTGTTTTTTGGTAGTAATGATCACATTTTCGAGCGAGTCGGAGAAAAAACATTGTTTATACTTGAGTATCAAAGTAACAAAAAACATTTCATCATGTCAGAGGTTGTTGAGCCAAAATTCAAAGTTACACTGGATCAGTAGGTATTGTACCCTTTGAGTATGGCATTAATTTGTACCATTATTTGAGCTTTTGATATGGTTCATGTAATAAGTTTAATTAAGTTTTCTGCATGTCATAGGTTCCAAATAAAAAATAGAAGTTTAAAAGTAACTTTTGGACAAAATCCTCTATGTACTCCAGTAGCGTCAAGGGTTTACTTGTTTACCCTCTATTATATTTAACGGTGTTCCTTTTAGTAATAGGGTGAAGAATATTGGGGTAATCTTTGATAGCACTTTCTCTTGGAGGCCTCAAATAGCTGAGGTTATCAGGAAGGTGTTTGCTGCGTACAGTTCTCTGAAACGTTTCAAGAACTTCTTGCCGACTAAGACTAAAATCTTATTAGCTCAGACATTGCTCCTACCTCTGCTAGATTATGCGGACGTTTGCTATCCTGATTTGCACATAGGACATCTCAATAAACTGGAGCGCCAACAGAATCTCTGTATACGATTTATCTTTGGCCTTCGGAAATTTGACCATGTTTCAATCTATCGTACTAAACTTCAATGGCTACCTATTCGCCGCCGTAGGGACTGTCATATTCTATCCCTTCTCTAATCTGTCCTTACAAAACCCAATACCCCACCCTATTACAAGGAACTGTTTAAGTTCAGCTGTAACCTAAATCTGCGTTCAGGTAAAAACCTTACTCTGAACATCCCCTCTCACACCGATTTTTTAAATCCTTTACTCTTCAAGCTGTCCGCCTATGGAACAATCTTCCCGAGTCTATAAGACGCGCTCCTACGCCAGAATCTTTCAAAGCGAGAGTCAAAGCGTTTTGTCTAATACTGTCATCTATTTCCTTCTAATATAGTAGATATGATATATATTAGTTTATAATATTATAATTATATATAAATAATAATAATTTTATTATATTCTAGTCTACGTAATGATGATCTAAGTATTTTATGTAGTGCTAAGTAACTTATTATTTGTATTTAGTTTATTATATTTTTAGCCACCAACCCGCTGCGCTTTAACTTTTAAATATCGTTTTCCTGCATCCTAAGGTTGCCTGGAAGAGATTGCTACCCTAGCAATAAGGTCGCCTGTTGACCTCCATTGTTTCAATTATCTTGTTATGTATGTTTTATGTTTTTGGTGTCAATAAAGTATATTTATATTGTATTGTTTACAGAAATTGTACTTAATTTATACGCAACAGCCTCCGTAGTCGAAATTTCGCTGCTCCCTACGGAGGTTCCGAGTTCAAATCTGGTGGGAACACTGCCAAGCAAAAATCTCATTGTGAGACTTTCCGTAGTATGGTTAGGACATTGCAGGCTGAATTATCTGATTGTCCGAAAATAAAAATGATTCCGTGCCTCGGAAGGCACATTAAACTGTTGGTTCCGGCGAGTAGTGGACTTTGGAGGCTTGATAATACTGGCAGCAGGGTTTGTGAGGTCGGTTGTCGACTTTACAACCCACACGCCAAAGGAAGGTTTATAGGCCAATCGTATATATGATAGTAATTTATTTACCAAACTCAAAATATAGTTTTCTTTTAACGTTCTATGAGAGATGATAATAATATGGCTATAATTTTCTAAGACTACGGTCACAAGAGAGTGTTAAAGCAAATATGATCATCATGATGCAGAAAAATACCGAGACTTTTGATAAAATGCTCTTGCCATCAGCTCGAGCTCTCGGCCCTAGCTCTACTTAGCTGACATTTACTTTACACACAGACACACAATAAATAGAACACGGGCAAGGAGGAAATCTAACGTATCATACTGGATAAGTAAGTAACGCGAGGAAAAGCATATTGCTATTGAACATTTTAAAAGAAAACGAGTAGGTATGTACTTAATAATTATTTTTTTACTTATATTCTTAGATACCTAGTAGGTACGAGTACGTGTATGCAAATACTTTATTGCTGCGTTATTAAGGGCTTCAATACAACCGGCTATAAAACTACTACTAATACTGGCGAAATCGTATTGGGAACGCTAAAAAATGATTCCAGTAGTTATCACATACAAAATAGTCTAGAGCTAACAGTCGCATTAGCTATTACAGTAAACAATACATGCGGCAAGATACTTTAAAACTGAGAGCGCCTCTATTTCGTAGCAGTAGAAGAGGTATTTGTAAAGCGAGTGTCCGGTTCAATAAGCTGGCTACTGTACAGGTATACCTAGAAAAAATAAAACTTAGTTTACTATCGTCATTGACGTCGGAAATAAATCAAAGGGCGAAAGTATAGGTAATAACTACTGATCCGCGAGGAATTTGTAAAATAATTAATTAGAACTTTATAGCAACATTATGTTAGTACCTAACTAAGATAGCATTAATTATTTCGTCGGCTCCGCAACTCATTTGTAAATACGTCTACTTGTGAAACTCGGTATCGCGGATTCGAATCCCGCCTAGCAAATATTTGAACACTAATTTGTGTTTTCCTTTGTCTGGATGATATTTATCTGTCACATTCATCTTTTGTGAGGCACATGCTGTAAAAAAGTTATGTCAGTGTGTAAAAAAATATTAGAGAATAATTTTACTTACTCGTATTTCTATAGACTGTACCTACCTGATACCTATGTACTGTTATTGGCTCACGCGAGACGCGGGGTCAAAGTCAGCTTTATCGTAAAAATTGTTGACAAAACACTAGTGTTCTCTACATTGTACCCGCAAGGTTGGCAGTCGTTGACATTTCCTAATTACATCGTCATCAACCGGGGTGCGTGATGTTTGGTGCGTCATCAAATGTCCTTATATTTCCACTTGCATATCTGACCCTCAGAGTAACGATAGAAGAGTTTCTATGTCGACGAAGATGTTATTTATTTAACCATTTATGTTGTCCTTTATCCGCTTTTATGCAGTCATATGCCTGTTAAACCCTCACTGAGGGGCTTGAGCCTATCCTGTATTAGATTGATAAGGCCTAGTTAGTGGACGTTTCCCCTGAAAACCGTTCGCCCGAACGGGGGAAACAACTAATTTTACAAAGCCGTAATTTTTGATGCGTCGTTTCACCCGAAAGTATTTTTATTACTGGTTTTGTACAGACAGCATAAAAAATATATATTAATAAGTAATTTTTTACATACATTTTTCAATCAACAACTTTTTTTAGAATTTGAAATTATGTTAGTACTAAATACTATTTAAATCACTTAGGTCTCGTTCTCTATTGGTTTAAAACGAAACACTAATGACCGGTCGGTAAGTACCTAGTGAAAAAAAAGAAAACCATTTATTTCCTTTTTGAGATCTAGAATATTACAAGATTTTGTTGCTGATGTTACTTTGTGTGTAAATGATAAAAAAAAAATCCTATCGGGTGAAACAACCAAAAGAAAATAGATATTTTTAACATGTAGTCGTTTCCCCCGTTCGGGCGAACGGGTCTCGGGGGAAACGTCCACTAACTCATAAGGCCAGTCGATCACGCTGGCCCACTACCCACAGGCTGATTGTCCTTTTTTCGTGACAATGTTTACCTTTACCGTAGGAGCACATAGGAGAAGCTCCCATTTTGTTCTATGCAAAATGACGTCATCAGACAAAACGACACACATTTCCGTATTTATTTCATAGTACCTTTTTGTTTACCAATTTTATTAAACATGAATTAAACACTATTCTTTTATTGGGTACTCTATTTACAATACAATACAATATGCTTTATTGACACCAGATAGAAACAACATTTGCTGTATTCGTCATGCTAATACTCTAATCTTTTTAAATTTAACCTAAAGCTCTAGCTCGTACATAGGTACGTCGCTATAGTCTTCTTAGCGTATCTAGTACATTTTATTTCAGTAGGTATATAGGCGAAAGCGCCGGTGGTCTTGTGGCCGCTACCTCCCGTCCGGAAGACGCGGGTTCGATCCCCACCACGTACCAATGTGATTCATACGTTTAATCGACGCTCTTACGGTGAAGGAAAACATCATGATGAAACCTGCACACTCCTGCGAAGAAATTCAAAGGTTGTGGGTGAAGTCGACCAACCCGCACTGGGCAAGCGTGGTCGACTAAGGCCGGATCGCCCTAATTCATCGCAGGCTCGAGCCTCTCGGTGGGGACGTATATGAGCTGTTGATGAGTTATATAGGGTGTTAACAAATAAGTTCCAAATATTTGAAGGGTAGGTTATATCATTGATAAGAATCACATTCCACATACAATTTAATTTTCAATCACGTTATTATGTTTTAAATAAATTAACAAATCACTCCAGTTTGCTCCAACAGTCACATCCATAATCTCTAGATCTACGACTTCAGGTAATATGAAAATCTCTCTTTGCTATTTATTACTGTCAACTGTCACACAATAAAAAGATACAATTTCAAAGGAATTGCAACATTTTTTTATTTTTATTTTGTTTATAATTTTTTAATGCCGAGTATGCAGCATGGACTGTAACGGGCCGTTGATGATGATGATGTAGTATGCTACATCATCATCATCAACGGCCTATGGTTATGACCTACCTTTAAAATATGTGGATCTATTTGTTAATAGCTTATAATATATAGCTACTTATTATATTAATGTTTGTTAATATTTTAAGTTTTGTATTTTATTTTGAAGTCGTCGGTGCCAGCCAAAAAATCGCGGGCAACTTGTTGGTAGTATAGAGTAGAAACTAAATGGAAATTCAAGTGCAAATCATTATGTATGTAGCAAATCATTATGTACCGCGCGGCTACATACTGAAAAGATTTTTGGAAATTCTATATCTAATGGGGAAAACGCGAGGTAGAAGTTTGTATGAAAATTCTTTGTTTTGAACGAAATCCTCGCGGACAAAGTCGCAGATGGAATGCTAATATAAGATAAAATTGATGCTCTTGCGGTTGAGGAAAGAGCCCCCTTGAAAGTCAGTTATGAGGACTTCCAAAGGGATCTCGAAATTTTACCTAGAACGTTATGTTTCGGCAGATCAATAACTAATTTTCTAGTTTGTCACCTGATTTATGTTTTATTCAATTCGTCCTATTTGGTATTTATCGAAACTATTGAACTATTTAAGAAAGTTTGTAAACATCAGACACGTCCCAGAATCCTTTTTGTGGTTAAATTACACCCTAGCTAATAAAACCCTTTAGACCCTTTCGATATAATTATTAAGTTACTTATCATCATCGCGGAGACAGCTTAGTAACACATAACTGGACACGTAGAAGTGAAACGTAGCAAAACAAGTAAAGAAATTAAAAACAATGATAATAGCTTTATCTGAGTTCAGTTTTGCTGCAGCTGCAAAATAAAAACAAATAGATAACGATGGATGGGTATAAAAGGGGGATGTGCAGCTAGAGAAAGTACAGTTGGTCACTCTTCGAACAGTTGTCACAATGCAGGTGATTTGCCTATTTGTGCTCGGCCTGGCCGCCATGGCCTCGGCTCGTCCAGACACGGACACCATGACGATGACTGATACCACCACCATGGTGCTCACCGGTAAGATACTTTTTTATTAATATTCCTTCCTTCATCTAAGTATTTGTTAATTATGTAAAGCGAAACCCCTTTGGTCTAGTTTGGTCAGCCCATGAAACTGAACAACTTTTATTCCACAATGTCCACAACTTTAGATAATATTTTTAACTCTCATACTAATTAACATGGCCAGTCTACTAAGTATCTAGTTCATATAAAATTTTTAAAAACTCCTGGAAGTAAAATTGTTCAGTATTAGGACTGTAACCAATAACATTTACTTAATATTTTTTCTAAGCATTAATAGGCTTTCTTTTGAGCCCGGTCATTGATGGAATTTTCAAGCCTATTCATAATAGTGTGGATGAAAACTAACTAGTTGTTCAAGCAAAGTTAACGGCTTTAGCTTTCCAAGACCAAACAGTAAAAAGTTAGCATGGAATATACCTAGCTCTCTGTCCACTTGGATCCACCGGAAAGTTTTACAAATAAGTTATTTATTTTGTTCTTAAATATTTTAGACAACATGGACATCAAGATGAGGCAGATCGTGATCTTGAAATTACTGAACCACATCATGGAACCACTTATGTACAAGGAACTCGTAGAAATCGGCAGGAACTTCAAGATTGAAGAAAACGTCAACCTTTATACGGTAAGCAATGAATAAAAATAAAGATATGTTAAAACAACAGAACTGACCGCCTTATATCTTTTTCCAACCACAAAGTCGTGAAAAGTATATAAACAGTCACGCATGCAGGATTTTACATTACGTTGTATTGCATTTTTAATTTACAGAAACCTGATGTCGCGAAGATGTTTATCAGAAATTTGAAGACCGGTTTTCTACCAAGAGGTGAGATCTTCACCCTTCACGTCGACCGTCAACTGAAGGAAGTCATTACCATGTTCCATATGCTGTACTATGCTAAGGACTTCTCCACTTTCATCAAGACTGCCTGCTGGATGCGCCTTTACCTCAACGAAGGCATGTTCGTGTACGCACTTACTGTCGCTTGCAGACACCGTGAAGACTGCAAAGGAATCATACTGCCACCTCCTTATGAAATTTATCCGTACTACTTCGTGCGTGCTGATGTTATCCAGAAGGCTTACATGTTAAAGATGAAGAGAGGTCTCCTTGACACCAAGCTCTGCGATTTCTATGGCATCAGAAAAACTGACAAGGACGTATACATCATTGATGAGAACATTTATGACACTCGTGTATACTTAAACGATGAGGACAGACTCCGCTATTTCACTGAAGATATTGGTCTCAACACTTATTACTACTACTTCCACATTGACTATCCATTCTGGATGAGGGATGATGTCTTTGACAAATTGAGGTGCAGGCGATTTGAGCTCACCATGTACATTTATCAGCAAATTCTGGCTAGGTACTACTTGGAACGCCTGTCTGTCGGTCTTGGAGAAATTAAAACTTTGAGCTTCCATAAGACAGTCAAGACGGGATACTGGCCTTGGATGATGTTGCACAACGGTGTAGAACTAACAAAGAGATCGAACAACCACGTTCTTATTCATGACGAAAACATTGACGTACTTCGCTTGGTTGAAGACTACGAAATGATCATCAAGGAAGCTATTGTCAAGGGTTTCATTGAGGTAAGGCATTTCATTTATTTAACATAATAATATCATATACCATTGTTTTTCTTTTAATTAAAAAAAGTAAAAATTTACTGATGATACAGGTATAGAAATAGTTTAAAATGATGTTCAATTATTAAGTCAAAGTGTTTTGTTATTTTTTTAAACTAATTATTATTTTTTGACCGCAGATTAATGGCATGAGGCTCGAATTGACCAAGACTGATGACATCGAGACTCTTGGAAAAATGATTTATGGCAAGATCGACAAGATGGACAGGATCACCGTTGACGCTTACCGCTACCTTCTAATCATCTGCAAGTCGGTTCTTGGTCTTAACACCATGAGGAGCGACAAGTAAGTTGTTATACCTACTTATTTTACCTATCATACATAATATAATTCATCATACCTACTAGTATTAAAAATACCAAAATATGGTTTTTGGTTTGACCGTATTTTGCGCAGCAGCAGACCAATATAGATCTACAAGATTTTTTGCAAAATAATGGTTAATGTATTGATTGAGTGACATAATGTCATTGCTGTAGCAAATCTTCTTATCCTTAATAGAAAAATTGTGAACAAAGCAGAAGTAAAAAATACAGGTGTACAACTGTGAGTGAAAAATTCTTGAAAATTCATATTTAACACGTACCAATTTTGTTTCCAGATACTTCGTTATGCCTACGGTTTTGGACATGTACCAGACTGCTCTCCGTGACCCTGTTTTCTACATGCTGCAGAAACGTCTTTGTGACTTCGTTTGGTTGTTCAAGAAGCGCTTGCCCGTGTACACCAAAGAGGAACTGCTCTTCCCCGGTGTTAAGATCGACACCATTGTTGTTGACAAGATGGTGACCTTCTTTGATGACTATTTCATGGACATGACCAACGCTGTCATGATGACTGAAGAAGAAATGAAAAAGACCCACACAGACATGAAGTTCATGGTCCGTAAACGTCGCCTTAATCACACGCCCTTCAAAGTCACCGTAGACGTCATGTCTGACAAAGCTGCTGACTGTGTTGTTCGCATGTTCCTTGGACCTAAAGAGGACCACATGGGCCGTACTATTGATATCAACAAGAACCGCTGGAACTTTGTGGAAATCGACACCTTTATGTACAAGCTGGTCACCGGCAAGAACTCCATTGTAAGAGACTCAATGGATATGCACAACGTTGTTCGCGACAGAATGATGACACGTGATATGTGGAAGAAGATTGAAGGCATGACTGACATGCGTGACATGCTCATGAAGGACCTCAGGAACTACCACACTGGTTTCCCCACCAGGTTGCTGCTGCCTAAGGGTCGCGTTGGAGGTATGAAAATGATGCTCTACGTGATTGTAACACCTCTGAGATTAGTGGACGGCGTTGATTTGACTATCTTAGACCAAACACGCAAGGACATGATGGTGGACTTCAGATCGACTGTCTTGCTCGACAAGATGCCTCTTGGTTTCCCTCTTGACCGTCACATCGATGTTGCTAGATTCTTTACTCCCAACATGAAGTTTGTTGACGTAACGATCTTCCACAAGAAGATGATGTGCGACATGAAAACTCGCTGGGAACGCTGGGTGCTGAAGAACTACAAGATGATGGACATGAACCACATTGAAAACGACACCTACTTTGTTGACGTTGACATCAACACGATGCAAGACCGCGAAGTCAGAATGATGGATATGGTTGACATGAAAATGTAAAAAAATTAGTTACAGGACCTGAGCATTACTAGTTAGACCTGCTACTGATTTACAATCAGTAATAGGTCTGCCTAGCCAACATTACTTAAATAAGCAATTACTGTAGAAAAATGTGCAAAAATAAGAATAATAAATGATATTCATTTTAACTTTATTTTTTATTCAGTCTAAAAAAATAATAAAAAGACAATGGATATTTTACCTGGACAGGTGGCCAAAAGAAGGTTGGTGGAGATAAGTAAAAGTGTCAATGAAAATGGAACTGCAACGTTAGAGCGTATGCGCAGACCACCTCTGCTATGACTTTGCAGTTCAAACTTCACACACCCGCCGAAAATATTAATTCGTTCTTCATAGTTTCTTTTCAAAATAAGCAAAAAATAAAACAAAATCCCTTTTTTGTGACCAGTGTCGGAAAAAAGAAAAAAAGCTAATAAGTCTACATAAATACGTAACAAATATGACACTTGCTTGATAAGTTTAAGACACCATGTATTTTACAAAATCATCCTTAGAACAATAATCGATAGGTCCATGACCTCAGTCAGCGTTTTATTTTTCAAAATTTATTTTTCTGGGATTACAACTTCTAGAAAGATTCAATGTCTTTTAATAAATACTTTTTATACAACGTAGGTAAAGCGGCGCGGGGCCCCACTTATACTTTTCATTTTCAAATCGCTTCTTTTCCGACCTCACCTCGTCACTCACATCACACTTTGATCAAAGTGTTTCTGCTCAAGAGCACCATATTGCTAAACAAAGCTATAAAAACGTTCTATAAATATGCCTGCATGCATTTAAAATCGATTTTACCTATTCTTTAGAAATGTACAAAAATGTACGTAAGCTCCACTGGGCGCCGCTTATTTAAATGTTTATTTCCACTGTCACTACTTAACCAGAAAAAAAAAACAGGTTTTACTGTCTATCTTACTACTAACTTTGGCCAGTACAAACTGCTTCTAAGGTGGGTATTCAGTTTCAATGTTCACTGTAATGTTTTTTTCAATACACCTTGCTCGAAAATTAAACTTACGAAGGCAGTAAACTGTGCGGTAAATGCGTTTTACCGCACTAGTGCGATTTATTACAATTATTTTTTTAATTTCTACGGTCCTCAAAGTTATTACAAGCAAGCTTTGCTTTGCTTAGTTTGGGATCAGCTGGCCGTGTGTGAAGACGTACCCACATATTTATTCATTTATTTATTTATTATTCAGCCAGGATAATTTTGACAATAAAAAAAATTTTAATCAATTCATACGAAGAGAAAAGTATATTATATTTTTTATTTCAACAAATTGTATGAAAAATATTCTTGGCCAGTAACTAAAAAAAAATAAAAGCCAGTAATTACAAAAATAAAATTATCTCGATTTAACTAACAATCAATTCGTAGAGGCTGAATGTTTGCCAGAACCTTTTCTCCGTAATTATGTTTATAAAAAAGAAACATACTAGCGTTTGTGGTTGGCGCCAAGTTTGTAAAATTTTCTTTCAATTGTTTCACATTGAATGTCGTTTTATGAGTGATTAGTGGTGATATTTATTAATAAATGTGAATAGTAAGGATACTAAAACTGCGCGCGATATAATAAAGGTTAGTTTTTACAACTTCTACATGATCAATTTTACCTGTAGTATCTTAGCTTTTGTAGGGTACCTTTCTTAACCATTTCAATTTAATTATTTACTATCAGTTTTCTCACAAGTGTATTGAAAAACGTCCTACAATACACGGATCTTAGGTTTTATAACAAACTCGTGACATTATAAATCCTCGCCTGCGGCTCGGGATAACGAAAGTCAGTTCGTTTGTAATTTGCCACCCACGATCCTTGTATCGTTATGTACTATTGCTCGAAAATTGAACTTACGACAGCAGTAAATAGCTGTACGTACGGTAATGTCATTTACCGAACAAGTGTGATTTTATAAAATTTTTTTTTATTTCTACATAATCTAACAGAAATATTTTCAGCCAGGAACATTCGAGTATCAAAAAACAAAATGGAATCGATTCTTAAACAGAAAAAAGCATTTATAGTTTTTTATTTCAACAAATTATGTAAGTATAAAAAATATTATCAGTATCAAATATTATCATTTTCAATAATAAAAATAAAATTTGCTTGGTTTTTAACGAAGAATCGATCAATGATAATCGCATAACGTAGAGGCTGAATGTTCGCGAGTGCCTTTTCACAATAATTATGCTTTTAGAAAGGAAACCAACTTTTAGTACGTGTTTGGCGCAAATTTTGTAGAATTTGCATTGTTTTTCATGTTGTGTTACCTGTTTTCTCACAACTGTTTTCTTACAACATGCGGATCTTAGGTTTTATAACAAACTCCCTCGCCTACGGCTCACAGTAGCTCGAATGACTGTTTTAGACGCGTAAAATACCCCATTACTCACTTCAAAGAATCTTTAATTGACGTACTAGTACTTATTAAGGAATAATGAGGGAAAACAAAAATGTATTCCTTAATCACCTACCCCTATATTACAATGAATAAAGACCCGTCGAAGTCAGTGTATAAGCGAGGAGTTAAATTTAAAAATTACATTTGCGTACAGCACGTTCCTGAATTATAATTATTTTCTTACTAGTGAAGTGCGTGAATATTTTGTAAAAAATGGGAGACAATTGCCAAGGTATGTACTATTTTATGCTTAAACTACATACACGATAATCTTTGTTAGTTAAGTAATAAAAAAATTGAAATTGTCTTATTTTTAGTAGCTGAATTTTTTGAGTACAAAACTTTGATTAGACAATCTAAACATGTGTATCCCATTATTAGGCTACAATTTATACCTTTTTTGAAAGGTATAACTGTAAGCTTTTCAAAAGTAAAGTTCGTTGGCTTCGCACGAATTTGCAAGTAAACGCTCAGAAAATTTTGAAGTTTGGTGTTTTGCGCCGAAAATAACCCGCAATGAGGCTAACTTAGAGCATTTTAATACGAAATCGGGTTCTCCAAAGCTGATTCATGAAGAATTGAGCAGTAGAAATCCAAAATTTGCCTAATACCTCTCAAAATTGAGCAAAAATGGTTGTCGTCCGGTGCTCGCCGGGAGAGGTACGTAAATACATTTTGAAGTGAATATAAATGAAGCTTGTCATACGCATACATACATTTATAGTGTATTTGTCTAAGTTATCTACGCATTTAATTTAATAATATTTTTTTTATAGATTTTTGAACAACTATGGCACGTGGCTTGGCAAGATGATTTTGGGCGTGGTGAAGAAAGCCACTATAAGCTTGCAACTACACCTGAAAGCATACAGAAGATATTTGAAGAAAGTTCCATCTCTTCTAGGCGAAGAAAAGTTCATGATCTGCTGCAGACGCATTTTATCTACTGCTGAACTTACATTTGCACACATGGCTGTTCGGGCAAGTGGTAGTCGAATAGCTGCAGCTATGATGAAAGTGTTATTGGAATCTTCTGAAGATGCTGTTGACATCAGCCAGAAATTAAGACTGTAGACGTTTTCAGCTATCTTATACTAAAAACACGTTAAAAGCCTCGAATAGGAACCTATTAACCATGCTTATGATTTTATTAGATTCACTAATAAATTCTTTTAGTTAGAGAAACTCTTCTTGTGTAATGTTTTTAACATTAGAAATATTGCTTCTGTTTTTTTTTTTATTGAACATGTAGTGCCAGTATCTGCACCCTTCTTATCTCAATTTACAAACCTGCTTGACGACGACTATACAAATCTGGATAGCTCTGTATATTCAGATTTAGATGATAATAATAATAATGTAATTATAAGTATGGTTAGTTTCGGTCTAGAACTAATTATACAAGATTTTATTTTATTTTATTAAGATCTAGTATTAGTCGTTGGTTGGTTTAATTGAGTTCGTTAATTAAGTTAAGCTAGATATAAATTATTTTTCTTTTATAAATAAGACCATTACAAATAAATTATTTATGAGATTCCCAGGATAATTTTTTTATTTCCGTAAACTTCCTTTATTAGGTAATTGGGTAATAGTCTAACATTAAATCTTATTCATCTCGAAACTGATAATAAATAATAAATATGTGGGGACATCTTCACACACGGCCATCTGATCCCAAACTAAGCAGAACTTGTACTATGGATACCAGACAGCTGATATACATTACATAAATAGATAAATACATACTTAAATAGATAAACAACAACCAGACACAAGGCAAACACAAGTACTCATCACACGAATGTTTGCCCTGGGCGGGATTCGAATCCGCGACCCTGTGCGTCGGAGGCAGATACACTACCACCTGGGCAACGGAGCCGGTGATGCTTATTAACATGATATAATGACTAACTGGAATCATTAAGTGTAGTTATGACTCGAAATAATTTCACGCGTCTAAAACACTCATTCGCGCCACTACTGTGGGCTCAGGCTTACAAAAAGTCACCTCGTTTGTAATATGCCATGCCACCTACGATCCTTGTATCCTAATGTACTATTGCCCCTCCATCTCCTGTCAAAAGAATTATAGCAACTTTACATAGGAAGGAATTAATTTTTTTTAGGAGCGAAAGTCAAGACCGCCTGTGAAAATATTAATCGCAACTTAACTTAAAATACAAAATCAACATTTGACGAGATATTCTAGCTGCACTACGCCACAGAATAATAACTACGTGCTGTGCCAGGGTTTTTTTTTCAAATCCGCGTCCGCTATACAATCAACTACTACTTTGATATAAATAGCGATTAAAATAAATAATTAAAAAAATTACATATTTATTATGCTTAAGTAAATAGTAATACAAAGTAAGATGTCAAGACAGCAATGAAACGATGCAAGAGAAATTTATCTGTTTTACATGTATACTAAGTATGTCAATGAAAGCGCGCTGATTTTCTGTACTTTCCGAAGCTACGCGGGTGACCTAAATTGAGTTTGAGTTTTCGAGTTGGGCCTTGCCTTAAAAATCAATATATGCATTGGTACTCTCGGACAGCTTGTCAGTACTACAAGCCCTCAACAGCAACGTCTACACGTCATTTACGAATCCCACCTAAAGCTGATGGAGGTATGTACAAACAACCACATAATACTTCAGTGGATCAAAGGACACAGCAGCAGCTCTAGTGGTAATGATGCAGCAGGCCAGACGGGGATCGGGCCTAAAAGTGCTGGGCCTTGAACCCATTGTACCCATTCCTTCAGAACATCTCCGCACTATGCTCAGAAACTGCACTAAGGACCAACACAGCAGCTACTGGGCTGAACACGAGCATTGCAGGCAGGCTAAAGAGGCCTTACCAGCAATCAATTACCGGCTATCACGCGCACTTCTCAAACTGAAAAGGATGCATGGAGGCAGAGGAAACGGCCGCCCACGTGCTATTGGAGTGTCAAGAGGTGGCTTCGTACCGGGCAAAGTACCTCGGATCCCCGGGGTTTCTGAGGTCCTCAACGAGATTAATGGCTTGCTGAGTTTCTTTGAGGAGATCGAGTGGCTCGAATAATCATTCCACCCTTTACTCAAAATAGGCGCAAACAGTCGTCGAGTTGCGGATACTGACCCGCTTTTACCATTACCATGTCATTGTATTGGTATAATGAACTTATTAATATGTTGGGACATTCTGTACTAAGGAACTTGAAAATCAGTATCCAACTAAAAATACAAGTGATTAAGCAATTTTTTTTATTTCGTTATCTAAATTTTAAGGTCTTGTAAATTGGTTTTCAGATTATAATGAAAAAGTAAGTATTCTACATCCCGTATCCATGTGAAGCTAGACTTTCATAAAATTTAATTTTTGGTACGATTCATACTTTTTAATTTTACTTAAGTACTACCTAGTTTAAAACAAGAAGTTGATATTGGTGACAAAACTTTCAGTTATACCTTAATTATTATGGGACTAAAACAACATCAATATTATTCTGGGTCACTGATAGCCCACGCCCATAAAACTTTGCCTATTTCAATAAAATGGCAGTTATCACAGTAGTATAATGAATAATCCATCCATATTTAATGTCATATATTTTTAAATAAAAAAAAAAACAAACTACAGAAATAATCCTATTCGAATCCGATGTTCTGAGTCATATATTGTGGCGTTGTTGGTTAAATTCTAATTTGGAAGCCCGGATCTGCTCACCCCTTCGAGGATAGAGGCGGGATCTTATATGTATGTTGGTAGGGTTCTATTTAATTTACTTGATTTGAATATAAAAAATAATAATTATATTTCTAAATTGTGGATCATACACCTAATGATCTAATTACAATTTAGAAATATAATTCTTTTCGTTTTTGGTACCGTTTTTTTTAAGCTCATGTAAAATTAAAAAATAACAGATAATAAATAATATTAATTTTATTAAAACTTCTTTTATTTACATTTTTGTAATTGCTAATTTGTTTGCCATTGTCCTTATTAGTTTATTCCTTATAGGTAGATACGTAATCTTCACAAGCCGTTTAAGACATTAACGTTACGGTAAACCTTGGTGTCGATGTCTACGTCAACGAAGTAAGTGTCATCGGTGATGTGATTCACACCTGCAAGGTTGTAGTTTTTCAACACCCAGCGGTTCCAGCGGGTCTTCATGTCGCAATCCATCTTTTTGTGGAAAAGAACCACATCAACAAACTTCATGTTGGGAGTGAAAAACTTGGCAACGTCGATGTGACGGTCCAGAGGGTAGCCAAGAGGCATCTTGTCCAGCAGTACCGTCGATCTGAAGTCAACAACCAAATCCTTGCGGTTCACATCTAGAATGTTCAGATCAACACCATCGACTAATCTCAAAGGAGTGATAATTACATAGAGCATCATTTTCAGACCACCAACACGACCTTTAGGAAGAAGCAGCCTAGCAGGGAATCCAGTGTGGAAGTTTCTCAAGTCCTTGACGAGCAGATCTCTGATATCAGTGATACCATCGAGTTTCTTCCATAAATCACGAGTCATAATACGGTCACGTACAAGATTGTGCATGTCAATGGAGTTTCGTACAATGGTGTTCTTGCCACTTTGCAATTTGTACAGGAAGGAGTCCAGTTCAACAAAGTTCAGGCGGTTCTTGTTGATGTCAGTCACGCGCCCCATCTGGTCTTCTTTAGGTCCAAGGAACACGCGAACAACACTGTCAGCAGCCTTGTCGGATAAAACGTCAATGACGACCTTGAAGGGTTGGTGATTAAGACGACGCTTGCGAACAAAAAATTTCATGTCTGTGGTACCCTTTTTAACTTCATCTTCATTCATAACAATTGCATTTGTCATGTCCATAAGGTAATGATCGAAGTAAGTGACTAGTTTGTCAACAACTACATTGTCGATTTTGACGCCTGGGAAGAGCAAGTCTTCCTTGTTGTAGCAGGGCAAACGTTTTTTGAAGAGAATCACGAAGTCTAACAGGCGTTTTTGCAGCTTGTAGAAGACAGGATCACGAAGAGCGGTCTGGTATTGGTCGAGGACGGTGGGGACAACGAAGTATCTGCAATATAAGTTTAATATTAAATTACTCACGCATTCCGTTTCCAACTCATTTTTTCTTCCAATGATTTTCGGACGTAGGTATAGCTTTAGTCAAATAATTCCGATTTTGGAATCTAGAGAGTTAATAACTGAATAAAAAAAGATTTAAATAAATCTGTATAAATAAAAATAGAGAGTCTTAAACGTACGCTCAGTCCATACAAATTATGAACGGACTCTTAAGAAAAAAATAAAAACCAAACTAACTTGTCACTGTGGATAGTGTGAAGCCCAAGAATAGACTTGCAGATAATAAGCAGGTAGCGGTAAGCATCAATACGCAGCTTGTCTTCATCCATTTTGTCAATTTTGCCGTAGATAAGTCTGCCAAGTAGTTCAATATCTTCGGTTTTGGTAAGCATGAACCTCTTGCCACCAATCTGTTAAAATAGTAGAGCTCATTGAAAATCATTTTAAAACTAAGATAATAATTTCAGAGAAATATTACATACCTCAACATGTCCTTTGATGATGGCTTCTTTGATGATCATTTCATAGTCTTCAACAAGACGAAGAACATCAATATTGTGGTCGTGTACCATCACGTAGTTGTTGCCTCTTTTTGGTAGCTCAACGCCATTGTGTAGTTTCATCCAAGGCCAGTAACCCTTTTTAAGAGGCTTGGCCCAGGAAAGAGTCTTAATTTCTCCAAGACCCACCGAAAGGCGTTCCAAATAATACCTAGCCAGGATCTGCTGGTAAAAGTAGAGAGTAAGTTCAAATCGCCTGGATCTGTGCTTGTCGTAGACCTCATCCTTCATCCAGAATGGATAATCAACATGGAAATAGTAATGGTAGGTGTTGAGACCGATATCTTCAGTAAAGTAGCGAAGTTTGTCTTCGTGGTTGAGGTAAACACGCGTGTCAAAAATGTTCTCATCAATTATGTAAACATCTTTGTCGGTCTTTCTGATTCCATAAAGGTCACAAAGTTTTGTGTCAAGGAGGCCTTTCTTCATTTTTAGCATATAAGCCTTTTGGATGACGTCAGCACGAACAAAATAGTAGGGGTAGATTTCATAAGGAGGAGGCAGAATGAGGCCTTTGCAGTCCTCACGGTGTCTGACAGCGACGGTCAAAGCGTATACAAACATACCTTCGTTAAGGTAAAGACGCATCCAGCAGGCAGTTTTGATAAAAGTAGTAAAGTCCTTGGCATAATACAGCATATGGAACATGCTGACCACTTCCTTCAGTTGGCGGTCAACATGGAGAGTAAAGATCTCACCACGCGGCAACATACCTACTTTGAGGTTGTTTAAGAATACCTTGACGACGTCTGTTCTCTGCAAACATGATGAAAATTATTCAAAATATTGTTTAGCTACTTCATAATATTTAAGTTGCAATATAATAAAATCTATTAACTTACAGTAAACATATCGGTGTTAACCTCAATGTCAAAATTCTTCCCAACTTCTTCGACATCTTTATGAATGACTGGTTCCATGATGTGGTGTAATAGCTTCAAGATAGTAATTTGCTTCTGTTTGATGTCCATAGTGCCTGAAAAAAACAAATATTACGAAAAGACGTCTTAAAATATATCTAAAAAATAAGTTAATGCTTTCTATGACTAGCACTCCCAAAACCTTCCCTATAAATGTGATTCAAAGTATTATTCACAAAAATACTTACGAAGTGTGTCGTCATTGATGACGAGTTTAGTAGAATCAGGGTAGGCCGAAGCCATAGCGGCCAGGCCGAAAATCACTGCCAAGACAACCCTCATCTTGCTGACCCGTTGGGAGACCAACTGTAATTTCTTCGAACCATTCCAGGCTTTTTATACTTGCATAGCCCGCAGATATTGACCTCACTGATATACCTACGTATGGCAGCTAGTAATAGGGGTCAGTATTAATATCATTAAAAAGTAACGAAAGGGTTATCATATGTATAACAATGTGCAATTAAAAGAACTTTCAACTACAAAGTAACGTAACAACAACGTAAGATTACTGGTATAAAGGGTGGCGGAAGGCAATCAAAGTAAGGAAAAAGTGTTGATAAAAATTACATCCTTCCAATTTGAGAGCAACTGAGCGAAAAGAAAGATTAAACGTATACGTACGTTTTGTACGTTAGCCAAAGAAAAAAAAAATGTGATCCAGTGATATAGTACTCTACTTATCATACTTTTCTACAAAAAATAAGAAGCAGTAGTAAAGTGGAGAGAAGGGTAAAATAACACTGTTATGAGGCAACCAGAAAACTCATTGACAGGTTTCTTTTTTTAATCAGTGAGCATACAGTCATGGTCATTAGTCCATATACCTACAATAAATTTGAACATGGGTCAAACGACGACAACAACGACAAGGATTTTGTGTATTTTCGAAATTTTATTATTCGACTATTAAATTCTAAGAAAGTGGTACTCGTCTGACCGCGGCTTAGCTCATCGACTCTTATGGTTGGTTTACACGTATTAAGTTGTTTAGTAGTTAACTAAATTTTAACTTAATTTTAAGCAACTTAATGCGTGTAAACAGCGAATTTAGTAGTAAGTTGCAAGTTAAAATTTAGTGTGCAAGTAAACAAGTAGATTAGAACTTTTTCTATTTTTCGGGTAAGTTGGTGGGCGTGGCCTGTCACTTGACACGTTTGGAAAGGCGCGATTTAGTTAATTTTAAGTTAAATGCGAAGTGCGAAGTTAAGTGCGAGTGTTTTATGTTTATTTTTTGGATATATTTTAATATATATTATTATATAGGTATAAAAACATGAATGATTAATATATTATTAATATTAAATATTCATCATTAATAAAATATATATTATAATGTAAAAAATAAATAATAATATAATATTAATTATATAAAAATAAATATTTATTATAATTTATTATTTTATTTATTATAATTATAGATTTGAATTCGCTGTTGATCGTCAATCTTGGGCTAACTTAACTAAAGAGCTTAACTACTAAAATGACGTGTAAACACTTACTTTGCTACTTGACAACTTAATACGTGTAAACCAGCCATTAGTACTAGAAGGTTCTAATTAGGCATAAAAACACATATTAATCATGCCAACAAAGTTGTAGGGTCAAATCTAAAAAAAAAATTTTACAGTTCCTCTAGTACACGTGAAGTGGGGGTAATTTTTTTTCTTGACTCCCCTAATTAGGAGATGTAACGTTGGATAGGTTTTTAAAAATACTAGAGGCTTGCTAAAATTATTTTTCGACTTACCTTACGTTTGAGAAATATATTTTTTTAAAGTGCTCATTTTTGTTAGAGTCAACTGTCCCCCTACCCCCCCTATCCAACGAAACTATTGTATTGAGAATAAATTTAAAAACAAAGATATCAAAATAAAGTAGGCTTTACAGGTTAACGTGTAAGTAATAGATCAACTTATAAAATGTACTTATATAAATAAGAAATTCCGTACAAAATATATCTTAGAAAATTACTTTGATGAACGTTAACTGTCTAAAACAGGTATCTACCTAAATAGTATTGGGAAACTATGGAACCCTACACTTTGCGTGGCTTGACACGTACTTGGCCGTTTTTATTGTTAAACAAAATCTTATTGATAAAGGTTTTTGGGTTTAAATAATACCTCAACAAATTTACAGTAGCATGAATTTCACAAACATTGTGAGTAAAGTATTTGTCTTGCCATCGCCTTGAATCAGTAGGGGTCCTATTGAGCTCTAGGAATAGGTAAGATGCTAACAAAGTTCAGAAACAAACCCGTCGGAAAGCATGGCGAGTCGTTAGTTTCTTTGATAAAAGTTCAATGATATAATAAAAAGTAGCCAAGTGATAGGCAAACAATTAAGTACATATGTACTAAGTGTTATCTTTAAGGTATCTCAATGGCCATTCTATTAATGTCGTAAAGAACCTGCTATCTTTCACGATATGAGGTGTTGTTGTTACCAGTTAATATAAGTCCCCATTGAGGGCCTCCAGACTGAATTACGCAGCGAGTGTCGATTCGTCGGTAAAGGTACTGCAGACCTATGATTAGGTACAGTGTTAAAGAAAGTACTAAAAGTGTGGATTCTACCCTAAGCTTCTCGGGCTGGTCTGGTTTTTCACCACCTTAGCATTATGACCGCTAATATTGTATTTGTATATTATATGGCTCCGTAGCCCAGGCGGTAGTGTATCTGCCTCCGACGCACAGGGTCGCGGGTTCGAATCCCGCCCAGGGCAAACATTTGTGTGATGAACACTTGTGTTTGCCTTGTGTCTGGTTGTTATCTATATAAGTATGTATTTATTTATTTGTGTAATATATATCAGCTGTCTGGTACCCATAGTACAAGCTCTGCTTAGTTTGGGATCAGATGGCCGTGTGTGAGATGTCCCCACATGTTTATTATTATTTATTACGAGCTGTTACCCGCGACTTCGTCTGCGTGGACTCCAGGATCGGGTGTTCGTTTATTTAATCGTCATTCTTCTGGTTTTCATCAATCTTGCTTTTTCACGAATTTCTCCGAAAGTGCACGAATTTTGCTTTTGACGCACAATTACTCTCTCATGGAGAACTATTTGCCTATCATACTCTCATTCTTCTCAAGCGCAACATTTTGCTGGGGTTACACACACAATTCCATTGCCTTATATTTAATATCACGTACGTTGAATAAATTATGAGAATGGAATGAGTCATGGACAATTCTGGGTAGAGAAAGACAAAGGATTGATGCATTAGAAATGTGGTGCTGGAGACGAATGCTAATGAATACCTTGGACAGCTAAGTGCACCAATGCATCGATCTTGTCCCAGCTCCAAATTAAAACCAGATTATCCATCATATGTCATCAACGCATCCTTTCTTATTTCGGCCACATAGTGCGAAGAGACAGTGATTGCCTCGAAAAATTATTGTCGTTGGGACACGGAAGGGAGACGTTAACGAGGCCGTTCACCAACAAGATGGACTGATCAGCTGAAGGAATCATCGTCTTCCAAATTCTACACAATTGTAAGGGAAGCACTGGACAGAAACCGGTGGAGGCAGATCATCCGCTCCAGAAGCAAACCCGAAGCTGACCACGATCCTCAGACATGAGGGAGTGACTACAGAGAGAGAATAAATTATATCATTGCTTTTTTACCGTTATTATAAAATTAATTGCTTGCCTAGAAACAACTTCGATAATATTTACGAAAGAAACTTCCCCGTACTTACCTCCCAGTTCCTTTTATTAGGATTTATTAGTCTTACGTGTAAGGTTACAGGCTCTTATTTTATATGCGGCAAAACACTGCGTTCTTGAGATAAAGTCACCATTTAAGTAACTAGGTAGATGTACCTTTTTTTCTTTGTAGAAAATGAAAGAAAAACAATGTAGGCTGATGTTATGATATTTCCCACTTCACGGCTGCGGCGACCATGTGCCGCGATGAGGTCCATTTACCTTGCACAAGTACAGTGGTGAGTCTTAATCCGTCAACTATACCCACTCGACAAGTAGTAGTAGCTGTCAAAATAGATCGGGCTTCTAATTTGTGTTTTGTTTCTACTTACGACTTGACTGGGTTAAGCTTAAGTATAAATTGGCCCTTATACACATCAACGAATAATGAAGAAAGTAACAGTATTCCAGAAGAGACAATGAGAATATAATGAATACAGAGACAATGTAAACAAGTTGCCGTTTACGTTTTGAGAAGTTGCCCTTATGTGAATAACAACGCTTGGAGCACCCGTATACAGCACAGCGCTTATCAGCAGATTGATTATGGCAATACCGATTATAGTATTAATAATAAAAATTTGTTTAAAATTTATATCTTTCTAATGGCTACATGGAATTTAGCTAGTTAGTTTTATCATGTTGGTAGACCGTCTGTTTTTAAACCAATCAGAGTAATTCCCGCTAGAAATATTGTTATGACAATAAGGGATGAGACTGTCCCTACATTTACCATATTTTATGAATAATTTAAAAAATATAGATTAGTAGCAGACGATTCGCGAAGAAAAAAACAGAATTGGTTGAAAACTGAATTCACAGTGATATTTAAATTTGCAATATGTCTGTCTCTTTCAAAAACGATTTTTTGTATGGAGATTATATGGCGTTACTAACAAATGACGTCACAAGTGGGTTGTGCCTCTCTGTTTAATCTTGAACTTCAAACCTTTATAACTCGGTCAATTTTGAAGAAAGAACAAAAATTCTTTTAGTGTTCGATAGCAGAAACTAAGAAGTTTGTATTTATAAAATTTTAAAAAACTAGTCCGATCCCCTATTTTTCAAACCAATAGGAATCAATATTTTTAGTATGTAAGGTAGGGATCAGTGCGAATTTTGGAGGATTTGTGCTTTTATTTAGCAGTTTAGACTTTCCTTTGCATTGTTCTTATTTAAGTTTAGTGAAATTATGGGTTATTGTGGTTTAGGTTATTTTGTATATTATTTAATCTACTAAAATTTGTAGCCTTTTAGAGTTTGCTGGCTTCGGAAAAGTCGGCGTTGCTTAAAATAGTTTTGTTAGAAAACGTGACGTGATGTTTTAAAACAATTGTTGTTAAAATGGATAAGTTTACAATAAATGAGTGTAATTCAGTGGTAAAGGACTTGGATCATAATGAATTGATATTATTTTATTTGTTATATTCTAATAGTTTAACACTTATGCGAGCAAAAGTTGAGTAATGCAGCAGAGTTTGGAGAGTATATCGAGATAATACTATCACAAACCCGTATTACAAGTTCGTATAATATAGGTATAATTGCTTGTAATGTAAGCACACCAAATTTAGAGGTAATATAAAAAATAAATTTAAAATTTAAAAACCCCCGAAGCAAAAAAAGCATACAATTAAAAAGTCAAAAATAATAATACCTATCGTTGAATTGAGTAGCTCAATCGGTACCCCAACAATACATTATAGCGCCATTTCAACAAGCAAACTGTATCGTGCCATCCATCAATTTCTAATGGTGTTACTCAATCGAATTTGATAGCTCAACGATAGGTATTATTTTTGACTTTTTAATTGTTTGCTTCGGGGGTTTTTAACTTTTTAATTTAGTTTTAATTTTATAATTTACTTAATTATAAATTATTATAAGTAATTATAAACTATTATAAGTTATCTAAAAGGATCACTAAATCATTATGCAAAATATATTTGGTAGTTTGCCTAACTAAACATCTGAAATTGTTGATTGGCCCCTTTTTACTGCAGAATGTTATATTTCTCGGCTCAGGGGGCAACTCGGGCGAAATAAAACTCTGGCTTGTCCGAGTCTACTACAAGTACTACAACCTAATTTTGTTGTAGTTTTTTTGGGTAGTGTGTGTAAGGCGGCAAGTCGTCCTCTAAAATGTCAGGCTATCTGCGAGTCATCAAAGCTATCTTAGTACAGTTTGCAATCTGATATTACACGAGGGTGTGGGTGGAATTTTATGGACTATAATAAAATCATTCTTTTTATGGACAATAAAATCAATTTACGACTCTGTATACAGTTTTTGATTAATCTACTTGCTTGCTTCTATAAAAAAATGCTAATAATAAACACATTAAATTACAACAATAAACAGCATTTTTTTTTTCATTACTGCCGAATTTTTCATTTCAGGCCCTTGACACCACCGGCTCGCACAACCGCACCATTGGTGGTGCAAAAGGTATTTTCTACAAAATGCTAAGAAAATGCCTGCTAGTCCTATATGTCCCATTAAATAGGGAGGGTGGGGTATAATTGTGACGAATTTCAAAGTTTATTAAAATATATCATTTGTGAAAATGTGTAAGCTGAATGAATAGTACAGCCATAGCATAAAATTAAAAACCCCACTATCTAATTTCTACTCAAGTATCAGGAGATCAGCTCATGTTAGAGGGTTGAAAGACAAACTTTGGTCAAACTAGTTTTAACTTGAGCACTGTATTGTGTTAACGGTTGGTTCTTGGGCAATATAAAGTTTTAGTTGAACAGTGGGTAACATTGTTGTCCATTAAGTTCTGAAGAGCAAGTGTTAGAAGGTACCTAAATAGATTCACAACTGGTATTGTAAATATGCCTAGTTAACATAAAGGAATGCAATTTTCAAGTAGCCAAGTCACAGCCAAGTCATGCTCTAGTTCTAATTTTAAAATCTAGCTATCCTTTTCGTTTTTATGACCAATAAAAGAGGATGAAAGAATAATAATATTCTGAAATTATAACCTTAAATAAAGATGTAGAAGTCATGATAAGAGATTTTTAAGTCGGATATTTTAGTCCTCTCTAAAATTGTGCAATCAACGCGTTCATAAGGTTCGATGTTTGTCAGTTCTAATATCAGGATGTCCATCTCCCTTCCCTTTTTAATCTTTAAAATGTGAAAAGGACTTAAATTAAGAATTACAGCGCGACGGTGACGACGACGCGAGCGCCGACACGGTGAGAATGAGCCCCAATTAAATTTATTTTGACCTCAGCAATGTACGCATTGTTGTTAATTACTAATATCATTATTGTATTTTTCCTATCAATAATATCATGGCTTACTCTACACGTTAACTGTAATCTGTCTGGGTCTATGAACTGACGAATGACGGAATTTTACTACAGATATGAAATACAATGTATGTTAAAGGTAGGTAAATAACGAAGATAACTAGAAATAAATGTACCTATATAGATCGTTTTTATTTGCTGGATTTTTCTTACAAGACACAAGATTACAGGTTACAAGAAGATGAATTAGAAAATGGATTACAAGTACTTTATAACTACGAGTACAAATAGCCTATTTGTAAAAACGTGGTTTAAGTAGGTATATTTTTAAAATTTTGAGTATGTAATATTACTTTTTGCATTTTTGTCTAATTTTTGAAACACTTACTACAGCAGGCAGACATTGCAGTTGGGTAGAGACAACTTCGAGCGTGAAATCGCAAGAAGAGTACAGTTGAGCTGGGCAGCATTCGGCAAACTGCGTCATATCTTCTCGTCGCCACTACCGCAATGCCTGAAAAGCAGGGTTTACAACCAGTGTGCCCTACCCGTTTTGACATAAGGAGCCGAGATGTGGAACATGACGGTGAAGCTGGCCCACCGGCTACATGTCACTCAGCGAGCTATGGAAAGATCTATGCTTGGTATTTCGCTGCCGGATAAAATCCGAAACGAAATCATCCGGCACAGGGCCAAGGTGGTTGATATCGTCCAGAAATGTAGCAAGCTGAAGTGGCAGTAGGCTGGCCACGTCTGTCGCAGACCGATGAGCGTTGGAGCAGATGGGTTCTCGAATGCAGACCGCGTCTCGGGAAACGTAGTGTGGGACGTCCCCTTGCCAGATGATGACCTGAGGAAGGTCGCTGGTGGTGGCTGGATGAGGAAAGCGGGTGATCGTGCGCTTTGGCGTACCCCCAAGAAGGCCTACGTCCAGCAGTGGACTGCAATAGGCTGATTGATTGCCGTACTTCCGCCTAGTCAAACTTAGTAGTCAAACTGATTTGAATACGAGGAATTTTTACATTCATCGTAGACAAACTACAAGTATCTAATTTAATATTACTTACCCTATATAACAGTCTTAAAATAAAATTGTAGCCAAAAAGTTGTTTAACGTAATCTATTTAGAAAGTTACCTACATCTATTTCGTCATGTATTAATTGCATTTGACACTTTATTATAAATTTATCTCGCAATATCTGTTCTTGGCGACGAGGAGATGGTTTTGGATCAGTATTTTCTTTTTTCATTAAAATTCCCAATACTTAAACGAGCAACCGTGATAGGATGATATTGTTTCATCGACTTGTTCAGTTGTCCATTCCATGATTCGACAATGTTGATGTCTCTGGCCTTAAACTGACCATTGTTTTCGGAAAAATTTGTAGTAGTGCACTGCTGGAAGCTGCTTCGAAGTCCAGGTGAAAAATTTTTGGTGACCAGTTATTCAATCGTGATTTTAATGCCATGCCATCTGAAATGATGATCTCGTCGAGACCTATCATTTTTCCATTAACACTACCAACCAAAACATGGAACTTTAGTTTCAAAATTTGCGTCCTGGTTTACTAGTGACGATTTCATTTTAGCATACATCCCTGGAATGGGGGCTACTTTACGCTTTACGGATCTGAATCCAAGTTCCCGTGACACCCCTGGGGAGCTTTGAGCCCGGAAGGATTTATTTGAGGCAAACGCACGCTGCGGCGCTTTTCTTGTGAACGCTTAAATTGTATGTTTACCTTCAGAGTAATTGACCCCCGACGACGTTTATCTTTTTTCAGACGGCTACAAGTTGAGAAAGTGGATCCATTTTTGTACGTTCTCAATTTAAAGTACTGCCGCCCACTGACTGAATAGCAATACCGTCCCTCTTTAACGCTTTATGTATTTTATGTTCATATTAATAAGCTATTTAGTTCAGCTTGCAAATTACCATTGAAAAAGCAAACTCAAACCAAACAAGACAGGAAAATAAAACAAGTCATTTTATTTTTTCTTTTTGCCTGTACAATATGATTGCGTTGTATATAGTATGTTAAGGGAGATTTTATAGGTAACACTGTCTACGAGGAATGTCAAAATTCCTCGTGTTCAAATCAGTTTGACTAGTAAGTTTGACTAAGCGGAAAGAGCCCCAAAACAATTTTGTTATATATATAGGTAGATTAGTGGCAAAGTGGGTTTAATTTGTCCCTTTATTCGTTTGTTTTATTGTAATGAGAGCGATATTCGCGTACATTTACGAGCCGAACGTTAAGCCTTGTTGTGTAACGACATAATAAAATTAATTGTAATCCCTAGTAAAACAGTAACTTACACGCTTTTCAATTAGCAATTCTAGGAAAGCCAAGTAAGAAAAAGGTAAGAGCGTCGTCAATGATGTAACGAAAATGTTATACCTACAACAAATCAATGTATTTTTAATTAATTATGTACGGTTGTTCGACGGTTACCGCCGTGTGGTGAGGTGACGGCAGAGTAGAATACATTTGTCACCAACCCCTACTCTTCCCGTGGGTGTCGTAAGAAGCGACTTAGGGACTACATATTGAACAGGGAACGGGCAGCAGCGCTCTCTGATACAGTAACCTTTTAATCTGCGATCTCCAACCCGCCTGCCAAGCGTGGAGATTATGGCAAAACCCTCCACTTAAGTGGAGGAAGCTCATAGTCCAGCAGTGGACTGTAACGGGCCGTTGATTTTGATTTGATTCGACGCTCTAAGGGTAAACAGAATAACGATATTGTAAGGAAATCTGCACACGCTTGCAAGGAAATTTAAAGGGTGTGTGTAACAGTAGCATGGTAGACAGGCCTGGAGACGCATTTTTGTTTCACTCGTAGTGAATATTTACTATCTGCATTGGAAAACAATTCACACACGCAATTCACTCCGCATTTTAAAACCATTCGAATACTGTTTTGCTATTATAACTTAAGAGGAAAGAATAGCTTCGCGATCCTAACGAAATAGGTATTTAGAAAAACATTTGCTATCGCTTAATCATGCGACCCAATCGTGCAATAGAGAGCGTTGCAGCTTGCGACTGAAAATAAGTACTTTTTTGATGAAATTCCCATTTCAGGAGAATACTGTTTCCACTGACTAAATTTCAAGAAATCACTTTGATTTTGATGTCGATCGTTTCAGCACAATATGTTCTAGGTTTATAGGTTTCGCTTTAAAAAAAAAAAACATTTTTTTTGTTCTACAAACAGCTTAATTCGATACAGTTATCACAAAAAATACGTTACTTGAGGTGTCTTTAAGTTTGAATCTACAACGTGTTACAAATAATACCAAAAAAAAGAATATTCTTCATCACAGGCATTTAATAAAAAAATTCCCATCTCTAGTGTCATTTGACACCTAAAATATAGACTATCGATTCTCAGAACGGAAAAGTGTTTGTGCACCATTTGTGCCTACATTTTTAAAAGAGATGTACTTAAATCAATTTATGTTAGAAAACATTTTCTTTTTTGCCTTAATTATCTTGTTTACGTATTTACAAACATAAATATTATTTTGAAATATTTAGTTCATTATTTCATTAATTTATTATTTCATAACAATGATTTAACAAAGCTTTTTTTATTTATTTGTAGTTTTTTTATTTTGAAATTAATTGTTCTAATGTGAATGTTGTGGTACAAGTAGTACGTAAACATTTTTAACCATAGCGGTAAAAATAGGCACATTGACCTAAAATTACATATCTGGTCCGAATATTCTTTGACACAGCTGATCACTAGAGATGGGAAAATTTTAATTAATTGCCTATGATAAAAATATTCTTTTTTTTGGTATTTTTTGTAACACGTTGTATAGCAAATTTTGAAAAAAGGAAAAGCTATAAACCTCGTCATTCATTGTGTCAATAACATAATAATATCATTGATATTGGAAAATATTTAGAAGTGGAAAAACGTTTTCTCTTTTTGTATGGACGAGCACGTACTATTCTTCCCTCTTAATTATAACTATATCTCCAAACATATAATATTAAATTTTAGGCATAAAATTCAAAAACGGTAAACTGACATTCCATACAAATTTTAAAAACTGATTTATGCTCTGGATTCAATATCAGTTCTCTGAGGAAAAATCAACATTCCTCTCTTACCTAACAAATAACTATTAATTACCATTATTCTAAATGCTTACATACACCAACACGCACTAGCCGCCCAAAATACAAACTAAACCCTGATTTTTAATTAGATGGACTAAAGTGACGTTTGGAGTGTTGCCACTTAACGCAAAAAAATGGTGATGTAATCTGAGTGATCCAAAGACCATGAGTAAGTGACTTGTAACAGTATGATAAATTTTGAGTTCATCAAATTTTACTGTATTCAATCAACGTAACGAAAGTCGGCGTTGAAAGCGCAAGGAATGTTCGTACGACCAATCGCGAGCGAAGTGGAAAGACGAATGACGCACGCGCCGGTTATAGAGCATGATCCATCTACCCTTCTATTAATTACATTCCGCGGGTAATTGTACTCTATTCGGCTAATTCAAGAGTATTAGGTGCTCTCACACAGGTGACAGGAGTTATGTTGCAATAATATATTTTTTGTATAACTTTAGGTTTGTATGCCCTAAGTATAAGTAGTTTGTTTATGTAACTCTGATTAATAGTATTAAATTGCTTATCTTATCCTGTTTTTCTTGTGTGCACCGTCCCACAGTTCCAATGAAGTTTTCTTGTACCCTAAGATTGCCTGGAAGAAATGCTACCTTAGCAATAAGGCCGCCTATCTATACACCCTTTTATCTATTTTCTGTACTTTCAAGCTATATCCTTGTGTGCAATAAAGTATATACTATTCTATTCTAAATATTTGTTACAGAAGTTTTCTATAAATCAGTTCAATTTATTTGTTAAATAGTTAATTAACATGTGAAAAGTTATAAAATACATTACGTATACCTACCCATACCTATATTCATATTACAACTATATTAAGTAAATTTAAATCCAGGTTTCTTGTTGCAACGATACAGTCAGTCAGTCAGTTTAATGAGTCATGTCACATCCCTATGATCTTCAGCTTGCAACATTAAAAAAAAACTACCTTTGCAGCCTTGTTTGCAGCAGTCACTTTAGTCCATCTAATTAAAAATCAGGGTATAGGGATGTGACACATTATGAAACTGTATAGGGATGTCCTAGTCGATCGGTTTATTTTTCCCGGCTAATTACTACTTACAACGAAAACGAAGCTAACATCCAAAAGTGAAAATATGCGATAATTTTAATTACACACTAGCTGTACCCGCAATTTATGGAGTTAAATGGGGGTTAAAATATTCTAAAATTTATAACTACTATTGTCTACTTTCTACCTATTGTTTACACTTTGTGATTTTGATAAACGTACTGTACTCATACCTAAACGAACAATCAAAAACATTAATCACACTAATATTATAAATGTGAAAATATATTTGGATGTTTGTTCCGCCTTCAGGCTAAAAGTATTTAACGCATTTGGATAAAATTTGAAATAGAGATAGTTTGTAACCTGGATTAAGAATACTTTTTACGGGAAAAAGTCTTATTCTCACGGGGAAATCTTACGCGAGCGAAGCCGCGGGCGGACCGCTAGTCGAATCTAATTTTGATGATATTATTTTGTAAGCGATTTTCAGAGTGCCGTAAAGTTTCTACATTTTGCAATACCATAAGTATTTTATAGGGGAACTTCCATTGAAACCGAAGAGCTCCATATATTTTCTACGATCTCATGTGTTCTCCCACTACCGTTACATAAAAGTTTTTTATGTTTGTTGGCACTTCAGAAAGATGGGAAGCAACACGTATCGTCGTTTTACCAACTTCTTGAGTGCTTTTAGCTGTAGTATGTTTTGTAAGGTAAGTAAGTTCGTTGGTTACTTGTCATGTTTTAAAAAAATATATATATAAAGTAAGCAAGTAACTTTATTCTTCAGTTCAGTCACGGTCTTACTCGAATAATTTGATTTGCACCGACCCGATAATAACATAATAAATACCAACATTAAAACAATTACGTTTGACCCGACATGCCATTTACTACATAAGCATACCTACTTCAATAACAAGAGATTTTTTATCTTCATCTAAATAAAAGAGTTAACACATTATTTGTGATTGATGTTATTTACGAATAAACTATTGATTTTATTTAAAATAATTATCTAGATAGGAAATCATCTAGATAATGCCCAACCCTGCTTTGAAGTAAACAAACAGGTTATACCTATATATATACATATATATATAGGTAATGTATATTTAGAAAAGAATAGGATATTCATTAAAAACATGAAATAGTTAACTAATAACTCAATATAATTAAATATTTATGCTACATTGTTAAAATTTCACAACGTTGAATACAAAAGGATATTACCGTGAGCGTTTATGTTTATGAATGAAACCAAAAATATTTTATTCATATTAGCGGCAGCTAGAATTATTAACCAGTAAGTATACGTCTCCATTCAAAGTAATTATTAAACCTATATCTACATAAAATTACATGTTTATTTCAATGTAGTTTGCGAACATTTTGTCATTGACCAAAACTTTATTTAAGCATTGTCGGCTTTGTCGTATCACCATTATAACATAGCATGGGGTTAGAAACTCAAATCCCATTAAAAGTAAAAACATGCAACTGAGCTTTTCTTATCAAGACAAGACATAAAAACTTTTCTCGTACTCGTATCATAGTAGGGTACAAACACACTGTGACCAACTAAGTGAATAAAACCCTAACAAATGAGTTGTTAACTTTTGTTGAATGTCACAATGACAAAACACTGTAGGTAGACCTAGGAACAAGAAAAAGGCATCCTTGAGGTAGACGCATACAATACGAGTATAAGGCCCGGTTTCCACCAAAGCGGAGAGGAGAGGAGATGTGTCGAGCTGAGCTGCGAAGCTGGCTGGTTATTTCCACCAAAGCGGAGAGGAGATGTGAGCTGTGCGTCCGTAACGGCGAAACGCGGGCATCAGCGGGGCGGGGAGTGGGAGCGCGGTCGCCGTCGCGAGGCCTCGCACGCCGCTCGCCGCGCGCATCTCGCCACTCGCCGCCCGGCTACACACATCTACGCACAGCCGCGCCTCGCTTAGCTTCAGTGGAAATGGATCGAGCGGAGCGGAGAGGAGATGTCTAATTTTTCTATAGCAAGCGAGGCGCGGCTGTGCGAAGATGTGTGCAGCCGGGCGGCGAGCGGCGAGATGCGCGCGGCGAGCGGCGTGCGAGGCCTCGCGACGGCGTCCGCGCTCCCACTCCCCACCACGCTGATGCCCGCGCTTCGCCGCTACGGACGCACAGCTCACATCTCCTCTCCGCTTTGGTGGAAATAACCAGCCAGCTTCGCAGCTCAGCTAGACTCATCTCTCCTCTCCGCTTTGGTGGAAACCAGGCCTTAGGCTTGTTATTATCTTATGACATAGGAGGACATGATATTATTGGAATGAGATATACATAAATAGGTGTTAGGTAAGATGATGAAGATGAAATATGTTAGCCATACTTAGCACGAATACTTGGTACTTAGCCCGTACTACTTGAATCGGTAAATAATTACCGGTAACGTTTTATAAGAATAAAAGGAAAACCACGTGATCTTAATCTGACTAGGCTTTATTTATGAGTTGAATGTGTAACATAAAAAATAATTCTCATAAAGCTCTGTTGCAAGTAAAATAATGTAAGCAATTCATAAACTTAATAATGACATTATAATGGTTTGAATAAAAATTATTGGTTTAATTCTCTACACACAAATACTTATTTATTATACTTACGAGTACATTGACTCATACACAATTTTATTATTTAAAGTTAATGAAGTTATTACAAGAAAGTTCTTAGAGGTATTTTGCAGTAACAATACGGATTTAGACGAGGGTAGATAGCGCTTATACAGTGCGGTTCAGTATTATAGCTAAAAAAAAACACCATTATAAACAATATAAACGCCAATTAAGTAGGCTGAATAGAACATAATTGTAATTATTTTCCGACATGAAAAGCAGTCTTTTCAAACTGCGGAGGTGAAAAGGATATTTTAATTGGAACTTAAAAGATTAGGTTAGGTTAGGAAGGTGAATGAATAGGATATTTTTAATGGGATTTTGAAAGGTTTTTTAATTGTTATTACATTTTAAATGGGATCAGGATTCAGGTTTGAGGGAGGAAACCTGCAAACTATTTCTATTTCTTTCTTAAACGATCTGCAAGCGAAAATAATTTTTTCACCTCTCTACCTCGGAACGTTGGCTTTGAATGCCCGAAAACAGGGCCGATAATCGCTTATTCATTTCTAGACATGCAAACCATTCTCATGTCTAGAGGAAAATTTGTTTGAATTTCGAACATTATGGAAAAAGCTTTCGTATATCCGCGCGTAAAATAATGGACGTGTGCCATTTTTTTTATAGATTTTCATTTCAAATAAAATTTTGGAACGCACCCTAAAAAAACATAACCTAAAAAGTTTGTTTATTGTCTTAGTTGTTTATTTTAAATCTTATTAGTAAAAATTAAAAAGTTTTATGTTAAAATACAGTAATTAAGTCTTAACTTATAGAGTTAAATCTAAAAATAAATGAACTCTAGTACATTTATAGTAATACATATTTACGTAGGTAAGTAAATAGTTAATGATTTCCTTGCCGAAAAAGGTAAAAAATAATGTGTTGGGTTTGAGAGGAATCTTATTCTTACCTCGAACCTGAGAATCCCTCGCGAGCTTCAGGAGTTTATTTTGAAAAACACTCGCTTCGCTCGTGCTTCTATTATGGACTCCTTTGCAAGCTCTGGATTTAATATCAGTTCTCTGAGAAAAAAACAACATTCCTCTCTTACCCAACAATAGTTATTTGTTACCCAACAATAGTTATTTGTACGCACCCTGCGTTCCAAAATTGTATGAAAACCTATCCCTGCGTTCCGAGACGCGCTGAAATCAATTTTAGCGTACTCAAAGGCAGGCGAAACCCGTACTAATCTTTTGGTTTTCTGATCGCTGACAACGCTGACAGTTTGATTCGGAACACATCCAATAAAAAAAATGTGGCATACGTCAATTATTTTACTCGCCTATATACGAAAACTTTTTTCCTGTGTAAGATAATGTTCAAAATTCAAACTAATTTATCTCTCTAGACATGAGAATGGTTTGCATGTCTAGAAATGATTAAGCGATTTTCGGCCCTGTTTTCGGGCATTAAAATCCAACTTTCCGAGGTGAAGAGGTGAAAATAAATATTGTTGTTCTTTGAATGACACCTATAATTCATCCAACCTTAACGGTGGTTAACTAATTTTCTGGCCTGATACATAAAGGCGAAAGATACCCGTACCCGTTTGTCCTGGATATTTCCCTTGTATTCACATGAAACTTGTCTTCTTTAAAGTAATAGATAACTGCAGCTTCAAAGTCAGCCTGTTTTGGCCGAACTGATATCTGCAAGTAATCGAAATATAGGTAAGTAATTTTTCAACAAATACCAGAAATACTATAAATATCGTACTTGCATTATTTCATAGAATTTTCTATAACAATTTGTTAATATTTCAAATGATAATTTATTTTATAAGACAAAATTTTACGGGCTTATCACAATCAAACAATCAATTATAATCGTAAATGTGATGTTATACGAGGCTGCTATTTATGTATCCGGAATAACAAAAAATAACAAACATCTATAACCAAATATACTTTTATTGATTTTCAAAATATTCCCCGTGATGATCGATGCATTTTTTCATACGTTGAAACCAACTTTCGTAGCAATTTTTCCATTCTGTATCGGGTATCTCCAAAACGTGCATTTTGAAAGCATCAACGGCTTCTTCCCGGGTCGAAAATCGGTGTCCACGTAATTTGTTCTTCACGCTTGGGAATAAATAAAAGTCGTTGGGTGCCAAGTCGGGACTGTAAGGCGGACGACCCGTCAATTCGATCATTTGACTATTTAAATACTCCGTTGTTGCGGCCGAGTTGTGACAGCTGGCGTTATCGTGGTGAAGGATTATTCTTCGTTGTTGATTGTTCTTGCGTATTTCTCCAAAGACTTCTGGCAAGCAAATTGTGGTGTATCATTCAGAATTAACCGTTTTACGATTCTCTAGTGGTACTGTAGCCACATGTCCACTAATACCAAAAAAGCAGGCAACCATTTGCTTCAAAGTGCTTTTTGCACGAACAACTTTAGTTGGGTTTGGCTCATTTTGGAACAACCAAACCGTTGACTGCTGTTTAGTTTCGGGATCATACGCATATATCCAAGATTTGTCTCCTGTGTAGATATTATGAACAGCTTTTGATGTACCAAATTTGTATTTTTCTATCATTTTTTTGCATCAATCAACACAAGCCTGTTTTTGTTCAACTGTTAAATTGTGCGGGATCCAACGAGAACAAATTTTTTTTACAGCCAAATGTTCGTGTAATATTTTATAAATACTCATCATACTAATGCCCAGAAATACCTCTTTCTCGCGATATGTAACATGACGGTCTTGCATTATTAGTTCGCGCACAGCATCAATATTTTGTGGTTTCAACAGCCGATTTAGGGCGACCTTCTTTAAAATCGTCCGCAAGCATACGACGACCACGATTAAACTCACTGAACCAGTGATACACAGTGGTTTTCAATGGGGCTTCCTCCCTAAAAGTCGACAAAAGTTGATCCATGCACTGTTTTTGAGTTAATCCACGCCGAAAGTTGTAATAAATCATAGCACGAAAAATTTCACTAGTCAAATCCATGGTGATGATAGACAATGAATTTTAAAAATGGCGCCACAATGTAAAAACAATTGACAGATGAATGAAACAAACTTTATTTTACAGCCAAAGAGTTCTATTTTTAAATGTTATAATTTCTTTTTAAATATTGTTTATGTAAGTGGCCTGTTCCGGATACATAAATAGCAGCCCTTGTATAACATTTGAAACTAACCTTTACTTGATATATTTTCACAACTTCGCTAACGTTTCCTTTTGTTACCATGCCATGCATCTTCATCTCCCATTCTATTGATGACAGTGTCCGTAAGACACATTTTGACCTATGATGAAAAAAAACGACAAAACAACGAACAGCAGTTTTTAACAATGAATAGGCTCGCGCTTGACCACTACTTACAGCAGACGGATACCGTTGATAAGGTCAAAGATAAAGGCTCTATCATAGAGCACGCTCGACTAGAAGATTCCTACTTTTTTTAAAAGAGTAATAGATATTATAGCCATTAATCACTGCATCAATGATTTAAGCAACTGCTATGGAACTTGGTACCCATTTAGATCTTACTTCTTTTATTTACGAACCCCATACCATACTCCAACTTGGTACCCAAGTCAAGTGTATGTTTATGGTGAGATTACTCTATGATTTAACTCTATTTGGAATAAATATGCTGTGATTATTTTTGACTTGTGACAAACGGACAAGACAGAATTGTTTTCATCAGACGGATGGATTATTATTACGTTATTACCTTAAAAAATCTGTCAGGCGATTGATATGATCGACCAGTGCCTGCGCAGTTCTGTTATAAAGAGGATCGTCAGGCTGCACTATACTCCATTGTGTACAAGCACACCAATAAGGACTAATACCAGCATCAGTACAGGACCTTTTTTTAGGTATCTGTAAAATAAGCTCCTTATAAATAATTATGCTACAAATACTGCCTACAGTGAGAAATTATCAAACTTACCGGATTCAAAAGCGTCATTCCCCTTGTAAAATTAGAGCCTGTTACTTTGTAGTCATTCCACTGATTCTTCATGTTAATAACATCTAATATTGTGGCATAAATGTCATGTGGAGAGGTCAAAGCATTTACATTGCTTTTTAAGTTGATGTGTGCTTTTGGAAGCTTAAATGTTAAGTCATCGGGTAATCGAATGGCCATGAATGGCAAACGCTCTTCTATTCTACCTTGATAAGTATTTCGTAGTTCAGATATTCTAAGACCCCAAAATAATAAGAACTATTATTGTTTAGTAAGAATCTAAAGGAGCCACGAATTTTTGTGTGTAAATTTAAATTTTTAGTTATAAGGAATCACCTTACGTTAAAGCCTCGACAATAATTTGTAGTATTATGTACTTTGAGAAATATATAGGTATATTATGAACAAAAGGTTATGTACTTTGCGAAGATTATAAAAATACTGACCTAGTACCGTGGTCGCCCATCACTATCAAAAGTGTATTATTGAACCATCCCTTGTTCCAAAACCTTTCAAGCAATTCCTTCAATGGTTTATCAGCATTAAACACGTGATCAAAATCATCATGAGAAATGTCACTAATGAAAGTAAATATAAACTTCTTGCCAGTTAAATAAAAGAACTGAAAATTACCAGAAAACAAAATATTAACATTAAAAATTGAGTAGTTCTTCCTAACCCATTTTAAGCTCGGCGCGCGGCGGCTCCTCAAGTTTTAACTCAGTGTCATACCATCGTTCAAATGTTAATTTATATAAGCATTTTTTTTGTCTCGGTTTTTCTCTTTGATCACAGAAGGGACTAGATAAAGCAAGTAGGTTCTAACCGTGTTCCACTAAAACGAAAAGTACAAGTGAATTAAAATTGCTTCTCTATTGTCTCATCATCGTCGGTCGTATCTTTGCCTATTAAACACAGTAATTCAAAGGAAACAAATAATAACCTGATCAGTAATATTCATCATGAGCTTGAATCTTGGTGTATCTCCAACACAATACGCGGTTTTGTCACGGTTTATCTCATTTTTACGAAAAAGATTTTCTGCTTCCATGAAGAAAGGTCTAGCGTAGTGATCCGTTGGTGAATGCCGAAAACCATTGAAACGATACTGAAAAGTGCCAATATTTGGGCAGTCTTCGAAATATGCAGTACGATATCTGGTAAAAGGTATTGACGTTTTTTTGTAGGTATTACTAATAGCATTATTTACAAAAATTATAAAGGTTACACCAAAAGCTTACTTATGATTATGATTACTAAAATTTTAAAATATCTGATTGATTTTTGTTCAAACTCATCGGAATATATTCTAATAGGGATGATGCCTGAGTAAAGAAAACGAAATTTTAATATTTAGTCCGTCAGTCAGGTAATATAAAAATATTAAACACGTATTTTTTGTTTCCTCAAATTAACAAAAATGACTTACAATTAGTTAAACCGCATTAAAGTTCGAGAGTGGGAGCTGATGACGTCACAACTCGGTATAAAATCGACTCAAGCGTGACGTCGCAGGTTCGCTTTTTGAACTTAATAATAAAGACCTCCGTAATCTTCTAATTACGTGAAAAAAAATCTTGTCCAATAATTTTGAATAATCTACCTAAATGAAAAATAAAAAGAAACTAGTGTCATCCCTGACTTACGTATTATTCTTAATAAAATAATACAAAAAAAAAGTACAGATTATACGATTCCTGTGGAATGTTTTTCAGCCGGAAATGTGTAGAAAATAAATATACACGTATATAAACGTGCCAGCTTACTATGAAAAAAAATTCTTATCCTTGATATTTGGTAGCTTTGCCACCGAAAAATAAATTTGTAAATTCGAATAAAAGCTTTCTGATTTTTAAGTACCAATTTCTTATTCATTTATTCATTCTTTTTTGTTCGGTTAATTAGTCTGTTTGTCAAACACATACTATTTCAATGGTTAGTAGTATGAATAGTAAAATGCACTCACCCAACTTTTTTTACTTTATGAAATATAAAAGGTTCAGTATCGTCGAGGTACTGATTTCCATCTTTACCACAATAAGGTAGTTCTGGCTCCGTCTTACCAGTTAGAATGGGGAATAGAGCGGCTGGCGTACCGTCACCTACTATGTTATACCTGCGTAAATGTAAATACAACTTAGCACAACAAGAGTATTTATTAGCAACCAATGACATTTTAAGAAACTTCATACTGCACGCACAACTTAAATTGTTCCGCGACACAGACACGCTATAAGTGCGACAGAAAATAGGCAAAGCGTAAGAGTGAAAGAGACAGCGATCACAGCTCGACTGACTGCAATGGTCAAAATTAGGACCAATTCACGGCACGCGTTTGGTGCGTTGGTGGCATATATACCTCTTGTATGTATCATTGTTAGCAACCACAACCACTCATCATCATCATCATCCACTCACTGCTGGGTCTACTGCGCTACTCCTTACGATTCTGAGCTATCCACTTCCAGCCTGATCCTGTCAGTTTGGCAATGTCGTCGTACTCGGACCATCGGGCTGGTGGTCTGCCTACTGGCCTTGTAGTTCCCCTTGGCCACCACTCTGTGACTGCTTCGGTCCACCGGCCGTCATCCCGTCTAACCAAGGATCCCGTCCATCTCCACCTCAATCTCGTGATGCGTTTACTGTGGAGTTTGTATGCTCTGTGCGCAAACTCCGCGATATTTTCTTCTTTTGAATGGATACTTTTTTGTTATTACTGGCACTTGAGATATTTTTCCGACTGTACACAATGCTTTAAGAATAATCGTAACAAAATTCATCGCAAAGTGGAGTCACTGCAGAGAGAAAGCGACAACGACGCAACAAGAAATCGATGCTAGGGCAACAACTCGCCTTATGTTGGTGAAAAATGGAGTTTGAGGTTTGTGAAGTCAGAAAATGATCTGCAGACGATAGATGTTGTAGGGAGGATAAAAAAATGAATTAAATCATTTGCAAAGTCAAGCTGAAGTATTTAATCGCGAGTGACGCCCCCTGGCCATTAAGTGGCCGCCTGATGCGAGATTACTTACGTCGTCGACTTTCGTTTTTCATCGAATTTCAACGTTAGTCTATTATTATTATTTATTTATTTATTTCTGAACAATATATTTTGTGTTAAAAATACAACACAAAATATAAAGTACAATTTTAAAGTAGGTAGGTATAACAATTTTAAACAATTTTAGATTTTAATTTCGATATTGTGCTACATTAACAAACAATACATTTTAGTCAAAGCGCATTTCGTCATTGTGCATGGAAAAATTATGTTAGAATTAATAAACATGGCAATTAAAGAAGATAAATTTAAATAAGACGTCACAATAAAAATAAAATAAAAATGTCAGTTAAATAAAAAAATTCGTCAATATTATAGAAACATAATCCTTCAATAAAAACTCTCTAAGCGCTCTTTTAAATTGGACTTGGCTTACGTTTCTAAGCTCAGTTAGCAGACCGTTCAATAACTTAATAGACTGATACTGAACACAATGCTCTACCACTTTCAGTTTCGGGACTATCACGCAACGCAGATTGTGATTGAGTCAACTAGTATTCTTTTGATTCGTCTCATTTTAGTTTTTGGATCTCTATAACAACTAATACCTTGCTATGTAGCCAAATTTACCCGTTTAACACAACAGCTCCCAGCTTCTTAAGGTATTTGTGACTTCTTCGCATTTTTCGAATGAATCCATTTTTTGACGCAGAATCGATACCTAATATCAAAACATTAAAAGAGTCGCTTTTATTCATTTCTGTGAAATTTTCGGTCTCAATCTGCCTGTACCCAACTCCATGGCCTAACCAAGAGGACGTATCTGAAAAACTGAAAAAAAAAAGTTTACAATTTTTACTTTCAATCCTTACTTATTCTTATTGTACAGAAGGGCTCATTTAAACGGATCCGTATGAGTAACTTTGAAATTATAAGTTATAGAAAGATCTGTTCTAAGAACCATGTCATTCTGTAAGTTTGTTATGTATTCACAGCTAAATTATTATACCGAGTTTATTATTATATAAAGATCTGGACAAATATAGGCTACTTTTTACCGCTATAAAATCTTAACACCTTATTGCAATAAGATGACTAAAAATGACAAAACACTGTGGTCAAAACCTTCATGATCATAAATAAATATGTGGGGACATCTTCACACACGGCCATCTGATCCCAACTAAGCAGCAGAGCTTGTACTATGGGTACCAGACAGCTGATATACATTACATTACATGAATAGATAAATATATACATATATAGATAAACAACAACCAGACACAAGGCAAACACAAGTGCTCATCACACAAATGTTTGCCCTGGGCGGGATTCGAACCCGCAACCCTGTGCGTCGGAGGCAGATACACTACCACCTGGGCTACGGAGCCGTCAAATGGAGCTGTTAGTTTTAGAAACAGAAAAAAAAAAACATTAGAAACGCGGGGGTAGCCGCGGGCGGATAGCAGGATGCTCTTTAGACACGCGATTACAGCAGGTCGGTCGACATTTTTATTAGCTGGATATTAGATTATGCCAATCCTCACGCTCGCTATGTTATCGTATTATCACACACACATCGGCTAATTCTTTCCTACTCGCTCTTCCTGACTGCGCCTTTAACTCCAAGTTTATTATTAGATAAATGTTATAATTTGTTGCTTCTAAGTATAAGAGTAATACTATTTAAAAAAAGAAAGTTATATATGTAGTTTATTGTTCTGTATATATATATATATATATATATATATATATATAGTCAGTCAGTATATATATATATATATATATATATATATTGTTCTGTTATATATATATTTATTTTAATTGTATCTAGTTTAAGTTTGTATTGTTTGTATTACGTAATATATTATATTACATTTAAATTATTGTGCACGTTTTATCCGCTTTCTTGTACCAGATTTCTCTCTTCCTAGGTCTGCTGGAAGACATTTCGTTAGAAATAAGCAGTGCCTGTTGTGTCGTTTTTCTTTATGTTCGTATTTTCTTTTGTAATGTTCTTGTGTACAATAAATAATAAAATGAAATAAATAAAATAAAATAAAATAAAAATAGAATATAAGGACTTACTTAAATGACCTGGAACCTTTAAAATTGCATGATATTTCAACATGATCACTTTTATTTAATGTATACTGTTGATTCCCTTTTAAAATTGAAGGTGGTCCAAAATAATATTTTTTATCATTTTCATATAAGATATCTCTATAAGTGCATTCTAACTGGTTTATATTATTCCTGATGCTTGTTAATAATTCTGGGACGACATGACATTCTGAAAGCTGCTGAAACTTTTAGGTATTAAAAAAAAAGAGGTAATAATATAGAGATATTTCTAGAAACGTTGAGGAAAAGTTATTATAAAAATACAAGTTTAATTAAAAATCCTTTTTAAACAAGCTTTTAAAGCCGTGGAGTGGAGTATCCTTGTTAAGACAAATCCAACGAGCTCAAACACGACTAGGTTGTGGTGTGTATTTAAGGAGTTCCTATGGACACCTTCCGGCTCCATCATGAGACCCTGGACATCACGAATGACTAAAAATATTGTTAAGACAAATCCAACGAGCCCAAACACCACTAGGTTGTGGTGTGTATCCTATGGCCACCTTCCGACTCCATCATGAGACCCTGGACATCACGTATGACTAAAAATCTTGTAAGACAAATCCAACGAGCCCAAACACGACTAGGTTGTGTTGTGAATTAGATGAGTTCCTATGGCCACCTTCCGGCTCCACCATGAGACCCTGGACATCACGTATGACTAAAGATCTTGTTAATACAAATCCAACGAGCCCAAACACGACTAGGTTGTGTTGTGAATTAGAGGAGTTCCTATGGCCACCTTCCGGCTCCATCATGAGACCCTGGACATCACGTATGACTAAAGATCTTGTTAATACAAATCCAACGAGCCCAAACACGACTAGGTTGTGTTGTGAATTAGAGGAGTTCCTATGGCCACCTTCCGGCTCCATCATGAGACCCTGGACATCACGTATGACTAAAGATCTTGTTAATACAAATCCAACGAGACCAAACACGACTAGGTTGTGTTGTGTATTAAAGGAGTTCCTATGGCCACCTTCCGTCGTCATCATCAGACCAGCTTAATTATTCGATATATCTCATTAGTTTTTCAAAATGTTATTTATACCATTTAATAGAGCTCATGAAGCACTTTTAGTATCAGTAATTACTCGTAGTTTCTCGGTATCTTGTATATTTTAGGATAAATCGAGTGAGTACACCGTTTCTACCCTTATGTTTAACTTACACATCATTACATAACATTACTTCTGGTCAAAGAAGTGCGACTTTAAAATATTTTTGCTATGTTTTTGGTTCATTTAAGATTTTAGCTGGTAATTCGTTTAGAAAATTCAGCAATATGTATTGATGCGTTCTTTTTCCGTAGAAATTGTTAAATTTAGATAACGAAAAGGAAGGCAGTTAAGATAATTTGCGTAAATTTCCCAAACAAGTTTTTTTAGGCAGCAAGTGAAAGATCCACTTAATAATAATATTTCATTTAATAAAAAATAATGTCTTAAAAATAATGAAAATAAATAATTTAAATATTGCAAAGTTCTTAAGGTTTACGATTATGTTCAGGTTAGCAATTATATAAAATAAAAATTATGAAATATAATTATATCATAATTTATTTCATAATTAATATTTAAATTATTTATTTTCATTATTTTTAAGACATTATTTTTTATGAGGTGGGATTAACTTCTTTTTGCTTTGTTGATTTTGCATCCTGGGAGTATACAGGTTTCCTCTGGGACCTTTTCCTCGAGCGTCAAATAATTAAAGGTACGCGGTACCATAGTACCGATAAATAAATTCCAAATTCAAAAACACATAACTATGTGGTGGGGTTCGACGGTGGTTAGCCTCTACACATTTCTTTGATCGATATACAATATGTTTGTTGAGTTAAATCAAGAAAAATATTAGATAACCGCAATTGAAACTTACATAACATTTCACCCAATCTTTCCCATTGCATTCGATTTTCTCACCAGCGTAGATAAATTTCATGATTTCTTTTGAAAATGGATTCAGTCGTGGTATTTCACACCACTTATTAGTATCTTTGACGGACGAATAATGGTGATGACTGTCCACGAACCTACCGTAGAAAAAAATTAGGATAATTGTATATATTAGGTTGGGGAAAAACTCTTTTCGCAAATAGTATGTATTTATTTATTTATTTTGGGATACAGACGGCATTAAATTATAACTTTGTATAAAATACCATTGTGTTGATACAAAAGCCAATAAAGTAACCACTATTTGTGTATGAACTTATAATAAAATCTATAATAAAATCTCTTTGGCTATACCATTTGTATCTGACTGGTTTTGGTATTATTAAAAAGTTCAAATTTTAAAAAAGATAATTCCAAATTCAAATTAGGAAAATGTGAGATTTTAATTTGTTTTTCTTACTGTTAAGATGAGTGAATCTTATGAAGAAATTCGTAAAATTTTACTACTAAAAAGGTAAAAATGCAACGCAAGCCGCGAAAAAAAATTTGTGATGTTTATGGACGTTGTGCAGTGTCTGTGAGAGTAGCACAAATTTGGTTTAAGTATTTTTAATCCGGAAATTTTGATGTCAAAGATGCACCTCGCTCTGGGCGCCCTGTTACGGATAAAATGGATGCCATTTTTGAAAAAATGGAGCAAGATCGGCATATCAGTAATAACGATGTAGCTGAAGAACTGGGAATTGACCACAAAACAGTTTTGGCGCATTTGAAAAAAGCTGGGTACACAAAAAAGCTCGATATTTGGGTGCTTCATGAGCTCACTGAAAGAAACCTATTGAACCGTGTACTAATTTGTGATTCTTTATTACGACGTAATGAAACCGAACCATTTTTGAAAAACCTGATAACTGGTGATGAAAAGTGGATCACGTACGACAAGAACGTGCGAAAAAGGCCGTGTTTAAAGGCTGGTCAGGCTTCACAGACTCTAGCAAAACCCGGGCTATCTCGCAACAAGGTAATGCTGTATGCATGGTGGGATTGGAAGGGCATTATTCATTATGAGCTGTTACCGCCAGGCAGGAACATCCATTCTGAACTCTACTGCGAACAACTGATGAGATTAAAGCAAGAAGTTGAGAGAAAGCGGCCGGAATTAATTAACAGAAGGGGTGTGGTTTTCATCATGATAACGTTAGACCTCACACATTTTTAGCTACTCAGCAAACATTAAGAGAGTTTGACTGGGAGGTGTTAATACATCCGCCGTATAGTCCTGACCTTGCACCTTCAGATTTCCACTTGTTTCGGTCTCTTTAGAATTCTTTAGGCAGTGTCAGGTTAACATCACGAGAGGACTGCCAAAACCACTTCAGGCAGTGTCAGGTTAACATCACGAGTGGACTGCCAAAACCACTTGTCGCGGTTTTTTGATCAGAAGCCCCAGAATTTCTATAGCAATGGGATCATGTCTGCAAGATGGCAGAAAGACATCGAACAAAATGGCACCTACATATTTTAGTTAAATGTAAATAAACTTTATTAAAAAATGTTTTGAATTTTCATATAAAATGCGAAGAAACTTTTTCCCCAACCTATTACTATAAAACAGAATTTCATGTAAAATGTTGCCAAGACGAGATAGAGAGATAATATGGCACGCACTGTTAAAAAGTTATCAACAGGTATCATGTGGAGTCAAGCTTTAACTCTAGTCACTACAGGCCCTAACTCTACAAGCCGCAAATTAACATACTACACTTTTGTCACGTTTTTGGTGGGATTTAACTTTTTTTTGTGAGTTGCTTGTGACAATATTTTTTATTTGTTTCTTTGTTTCAAGTTTAAGGGAAAATTTACTTAAAAATCTGAAATATGTATTTAATTATTTATAGCAAGGAGTTTTCGGGTCTCTAGCATCAACTAATTCTAGCTAGTAGGTATGTAAATACCTACTTTCTAAAACTTCAGGAATTACCCTAATAGTTTCGATGATCATCAGTGAGTGATCATCATATCAATAAAATCTAAAATATAAAAGCTATGCAATTGAAACTTTACATGTTTGTTCACCACTGTGATTATATCACGAGAATTTTGTTTATCTGGTATAATCCAAATCCAAATTCAAAAAACGATGAAGCGCTTCGCTTCGCTTGGCTCGTCTTGGCGGCGGCACTGCCGTGCCCTCCCAAAACTACCAAATTGGGTCAAAGTTGGTTAAATGGAGATAATATAGAATAACAAACAAAAAACACAGTCGAAGAACCACCTTTTTTGAAATTGGCTAAAAGTATTTATGTTACTTTTAAAGGAATAATATTGCGTTAAATCCTTACTAATATTATAAACGCGAAAGTTTGTAAGTATGGATGTATGGATAGATGTTTGTTACTCTTTCACGCAAAAACTACTAAACGGATTGGGATGAAATTTGGAAAACAGATAGTTTGTACCCTGGATTAACACAGAATACTTTTTACGGGAGAACGTCTTATTCCCACGGGAAAACCTTGACAACGTGAGCGTATTCGGACCGCTAGTTAACAGCTGTAAGGTTGAGCTTAGACCACCTTTGGATTAAAATATCGTGTGACCAGGTCATAAAACATAAGAGATGTTAAAGAGACCACAGACGACCACAACATAGAGTCGAAAGTCGAAGCGTTGTGGAACTATAATAATTACAAATAATATTTGGTGTATAGGTAGGTGACACTTACTTGTTTGTACTTATAGAAAGCGCTTTTTCAGATTCTTCAAGAAATCTTACCATAAAAATTGTAGCGCAAATCCATAATGAAAAGACGTAATATATCACTAGTTTCCTTTTTGAAAAAAACATCTATAAAAAAAAATATATTTTTTAAACCGTCGCCGTCGGTCTCTATAAATAAATAGAAAAGTGAGATGGACATGAATGATGATTGAATGATGTTTTAAATTAAAATTTGCTATTTCCGTACATAATAAACGAGGTAAAATATTAATCTTTTTACAAAAAAAAGGGACCAGACTACAAGAAATCTTAGGGATCCTAATGCACTAGTTTATGACATTATTCCAAAAAGTATGTACAAGATTCCGCAAAAATTGCTACGCTATGTGCATAAAAATATGGAACAAAGTACCATGTCGTCTTCAATCTATAAGTCCAATACGTAGATTTAAAAAAGTTGTAAGATCTTGGCTAATGCAGCACACTTTTTACTCCATAAAAGAATTTATTGACCATAAAATTGAATTATGCCAGAATTGTACTAGTTTGTAAGTAAATGGACATTTGCATGCTTTAAACTTAGGCTAGATATGTGCTTTATTTTTAATCATACTAACATCTTTGTATCTACCATATCTATCGCAAATAAAATACCTTTATCTTTATCTTTAAAGAAATAACGTGATTTTTGAACAACTGAATTTCTTCTTGGAGGCCTTTTTTTAGGGTTCCGTAGCCAAATGGCAAAAAACGGAACCCTTATGGATTCGTCATGTCTGTCTGTCTGTCCGTTCGTATGTCACAGCCACTTTTTTCGGAAACTATAAGAATTATACTGTTGATGTGAACCGCATTAAGATTTTCATACAAAAATAGAAAAAAAAACAATACATTTTGGGGGTTCCCCATACATAGAACTGCATACGTGTGGAGTGTCTATAGATAGGTCTTTAAAAATAATATTGAGGTTTCTAATACCATTTTTTTCTAAACTGAATAGTTTGCGCGAGAGACACTTCCAAAATGGTAAAATGTGTGTCCCTCCCCCTGTAACTTCTAAAATAAGAGAATGATAAAACTAAAAAAAATATATGATGTACATTACCATGGAAACTTCCAACGAAAATTGTTTTTTTTAATACGTCATAAATCGTAAATCGTAAGTTTTTGGAAATATTTCTTGTCAAACTGGAATATATTATATTAGCTTGTTTAGCTATCACAAGCCTATATGGGCTCGCATATAGTTAGATCTTTACCTAGAATGGGATAAATCCCACCACATTTAGGTACCTAATTATAATGTTTACTTATCATAAACTCAATCAAAAAAATACACTATTATTAAAACATCGATCAAAGTTACAACGAACTACAAGAACTTTTATGTTACTTGATGCTACGGAACCCTTCATGGGCGAGTCCGACTCGCACTTGGCCGCTTTTTTCAGGGTTACTGTCTGTAGGAAGCTGAAAGCAAGCTAAAAGCTAAATAATAAAATACAAAAATTAGGTACCTTTTTATTGTTTACGCTTAGCAAATGAATAAAGCTAATACAAGCTAGCCGATTACGAAAGTATTACTATTTATTTGGCTGCAATCGTCAAATCAAAGATAGATGAAATTCTAACTCTTCGATTGTTCCAAGCTTTGACATTAAATGCGAAAAAATAATACTGACACTTGGTAATAGGACGTAACAAAAAAAATACAGCCGAGAAGTTTTTAATCTGAAGTTCCTCTTTCCATCTTTCCTTCCGTATTTATCGTTCTTCCTCCTCCCTAAGAAAATAAAGAAGACTTCACGCTGAAACCACCAAAACTATAAACATTCCGAGATTGTCTTGATGTATTTTTTGCTGGCACTCAAGGTCGAAAATTGTATTAAGAGTCAGTATAATGTATAAGTATAAGGCTGCCTGTTGTAAAAAAATAAATATGTTGGTAATGGTAATATTAAAAAAAAACCTTTTATTAAAACATTGTAAACCGCTTTCTATTAAAATAATAAATAATAATAAAATGTTTTATTGAACCCAATTACAATTGATTAACTATATCTAGGTACACAAAGGTTGTAACTTATGGAATGTATCAGATACCTCTCGGAGGAAACCTAGAGACTAGAGAGTAAAATAAGTGAGCTATTTTTATGTTTGGATTTTAACAAAATATGGTCCAGGCAATTATTTACTCGAGAAGGGAACAAATGAGTGGGAAGAAGACTGTGGGAAGCATTAAATAATAAATAATCCAGTTTTCGGTCATCTGTGCTTAGATTTTAGATGTCAATATTAATGTCTCCTATGAGCGCAATATTATGAAACTGATTTACCTCATTATAAACATTATCAAGGCTGGTCTATAAGTTATCCAAGTTTTGTTTGGTTAGGGCGACCTATAAGTCGCAATTATTGTGAAATAGTTCTCTATTTTACAAATTAGGCAATTACCATCTATAAAAACTGGTTCCGAGACCAACCTAACCCAACCTTCCCAACCCAACCCAATCCAACCTTCGAGTAAACAACAATGCCATCGTTTTGGATACTATTAATTTTGGAAAAGTGTGAACTATACCCGCGTAAGGAAGTTTAGGGACTTTGCTTAGCCAACATTCAGTTAGTATTATAATATCAATTTATATTTTTATCAATTTCAATAATACTTGTAACTCGTCAAAGTGTTTATTTAAACTGCATATATTAAGATGTAGAACCGTCAAATTTGTATTTGGGTTGTTAATATATTGAATGCAGTTGTCAGGCGCACAAATGAAAGCATGGTCCAGGTTGTCTAGTTGGTCGTTAATTTCGGGTAAATTTGCCATTTTTGTTGATTAAAAAATCGAATATATTATCACTAAAAATATCCGGAGTTAGATGTAAGTAGCTATAGTAGTATGGTATAAGGTTATTATTGTTGGTTTGTAGTTAAGCAAGACGTGTTAAGTGTAGTAGTGTGAGTTAGGTACAAGCTGTAGTGAATTAGTGTAGTGAATAGGCTTATTTTTGTTATGAAATTACTGTTGATCCAGTTTATTGATTGAGTGTACTTAATATTAAACAAGAATAATAAAGAGTAAAAGTTATAACAATTATGAGGTGTCCAAGTATATGGGTAGAATGGGCCAGGTGATCATTCCATCCTGTTGAGATTTTGTAGGCATTGTTCTGATTTGATATGCAGCTGCTTGTCACCTTCTTGCTTACGTAGAAATATGTTACCGTTAGTGCACCAACAGAACTAGTAACCGTGGGTTTGGGAAAAATCTCGGTCATCACGAAAAAGTTTTTTGCAGCTCCCGGCAGTTGTTCAGAGACGTAAACCCCTCGGGGCGGGCCCTGGATGTCTATCATAACGGTATTTAGCTTCTCTTCATGCTTCTTTGTTTTTTGTTGAAGGTGCGGACAGCGTTTAGTAGGTTTTGGCGCGTAAGAACTTTCGTAAGCTCCGCAACTATTGAGTGTAGAGTATCCGGTTTTCCTGGGAGATGATAGACGTCCCTTATGTCTGCTGGCGTGATAGACTCCCCGACGACTTCTCCAATATTCATTACAAACTTTGTCAGACTGTCAGTGTTTTCTCCTTCCATCGGCGGAATGTTGGGGATCTCTTTACCGGAGGAACGACTGCTAAGTCTTAAATCATGTAATTGATTCTCAAGATTTTTAATGTAAATAGTTTGTTCTTGCTTATCTCTCTTCAACATTTCAATCTCTTTTTTCATGCCTTCAAACGGCTCATTAATAAAGAACATGGCTCGTTCAATCTCTGTACTTGATTTCTGAATCTCGGCATTTTACCGCTTTCTGACACATCAGATACTAACATTGCAATCATCGCAGTCTGTGTAAAGAGCTTTTACAAATCTGCATTCACGTCCGAGCGTGACACAGGACTAGCAATAGCTTGTACAGGAGATGATGCAGGCCAGGATAAGATGCAGGCCTGGCTCGTTTATTCCGATTATTATTAAAGTACTCGTTGTTAATAGCGGACGTTAGGTCGGACTCTGAAGAGCTGCTTTTTTTGTTTGTATTAGGAGAATTTAGTGCAGACATAATATTCTTAGGTAATATCTTCAGAAAAACCCACTCGTAAACAAGTATACTCGTAGTATGCTTAGTTTGGACGGAATGAGTCACTGAATAGGCCGGCAGTCGGCCGCGCGTAACAGAATCGTAGCGCGTGCGTAGACGCTCGTAGCTCGTAGCAGTGACGTCGTCGGCTGCGCGGGCTGGCACGGCAGCGCGGCGTAGCCGTCGCCTGTCGTTGCAAAATTGAACTCGCCAGGCAACTATCACCACGGCGGCGGCGGCGCGGTGAGAGAAAGCTAGACTCATGCGCAACGGGTCGGGGTTCAATCCTCAGCGAATCAGGTCAGCGGATTACTTGACATTTGATGATTTCTTCACAAAAATAAATTTTCCTCTTCTAAGACCGCCCGGTGGGTGGAGCCAGCAGGTAAGAACATTACTTATTAGAAAAATAATTCAAAATAACAACACTGGCCAATGAGAATTTAGGTTGAGGAATATTTCACACGAAATTTGTCAAAAACGCAGCACACGTCCGCTCCAAGCTATCAACTCGGCCGAATGACTGAAAATGAATGAAAATAATAATATAATAAAGAGTTTATGTGAAAGAGTCTCATTAGTCTTACTTTATCCCTTGAAAATATTTCATTGACTGCCTTACTAGAATATCCTGCGTTTTATAAAGAAGAACTTGCGCTTTTATGCACTTAAGATATTCTCATGGTTAATAATATATTACCTATAGTCATATTCCATTCAATCAATTTAACATTAATTTAATGCAAGCAATAAAACTTAAATCAAGAATATAAATCTAAAATTTTTGTTAAAATTGATTATAAATACTAGTAGTTAAACCTCTACGGTCAAAATTACCTTTATAAAAAGAATCATTTAATGTTTTACGAATTTCTTCTCTGATATCGTTTAATAACTTTACAGGTTTTCACGATAATGACGTGCCGAGGTGAAAGGTTCATTAATTTTCATTCAGAGGAAAATTAAATAGAAGTTACGAGAAACTTCTACCTTCAACCCTTCGCGATTAGACCCTAGCCTTAAAATTAAACTTAATTATGGAAGCTTCATGAATGTTAGTTTTGATTTGACTCGTATTTCTTGGCCATGTGGATATTCGTACAAATTGCATCAGTACATTTTCATGTGAAAATATTGGGAAAACATTCGTAAAAGCTTTTCCGTTACTTGAAGCTCGCAATCAATTCAATTTATTTATCTAGATAGGGTCGTATATTCGCCAAATAAGATCAAACAAGAATGAGCGTAGGTTTACGTAGAAAAAACAGGTAAGATAGAGCGATTTATTTAGGCACTATGTGCAAATCTAAAGAGAGCTATTAAGGCCGAGAGCGTGTTCATCGTATAAATTAATCATCAACATCACCAGCGGCCCGTTACAGTCCACTGCTGGACTATGAGCCTCCTCCACTTAAGTCTCCACTTACGTTTTCCCATAATCTCCACGCTTGGCAGACGGGTTGGAGATCGCAGAAAGGTTACTGTATCAGAGAGCGCTGCTGCCCGTTCCCTGTTCAACGTTTAGTCCCTAGGTCGCCTCTTACGACACCCACGGGAAGAGTAAATGTATTCTACTCTGCCGTCACCACACGGCGTATACATACATATAAATTAATAAGTAAGTAAAAAAAAGAAAAAGAGCTTGGGGTTTTGCTCGTTTATGTACTGTCAATGATAAACTATGAATTCATAACCTTAGTTAAAGCCTGCCTTTTCTCATGCCACTTTTTTCTAGATCGTCCATCATCAAGTTTTTGACATTGAAAAATTCCATAGTATCCCAAGCTTTTTTGTAACATTATTTAAACCTTAGAGCACTAATGGTATCTGAATTTCGTTATAATTACAACACATACCCTTAAAAAGAAATATCTGATTACAAAACGTTATTTCTCGAAAATGGTATCCTTTCTCACATAAAACTGTTAATACCGTACTTTATTATTTTTTTATTATTTCAGTAGCGACGTTGACCTTTCACTACGACCCTAAAGACATGTTTACCTGGAAAGCTATATAGATGATATTAATGGCATTCCAGGATCACAATAGTTCCATCACCGTGAAATTAAAGGTATTTTTTCCGACCGCGTGTAACGTATAAAAAAAGATGACACAAAGTGCTTCTTGAGATATTGGTATTTAATAATAGAACCTGAAGAAATAGATATAAATATTAGATAGTAGACGAACACAAATAACACTCAGACCGTAACCGATTTTAGAATCTATCTTTTAAATAACTACCAGGCAGACAGATACAGTCTTCTAGGCTAGGTTAGGGATACTGCTCGTTAAAAGTTCTTACAGCACAGAACAAAATTGTAGTACTAGCGTTCTTAATTCGTGTTTCGTGCATTAAGACCAACACTGTACACGTCTTCTTCTTATTTTTACTTCCATTTTTGCATTATAATTCCTGTGAGTGTGAGTTTTTATGCAATAAAATAAACTTGTTATTTTATACAATTTGTAACTATCCATAATAGCAGTTTGTACCGTTGCTGATGCTGTTAGTCGTAACTATACAAATATTGTTCTTAAAACTATAGCCAATACATTAAGGTACTTATTCTTAGTATTTCTTCATTAGAAGATGTAGTCTAGGCTGATTGATGATGATGACGAGATGTAGTATTTACTCTGTAAGTTAGTATTTCTTTCATTAAAACCATCGACTCTTTAGAAAGCAACGAACTTTTATTTGTTATTGTCTTCTACCTTCTATTTAATTAAGTATCACTCCTTGTACCAGTTAAATTAAGTAAACTGAGCAAGTCTTCGTAAAAAAATTCTCCTACTTTTATAATCATAGCTCTATTTCTTGTCGATTGCATTGTAATAATTGACCGAGCGAGCGCAAAGCGTCTCCGTTTCAGCTTGACCAAAATTGCTTTTGTATGTTTAGTAGGTATTTCAGCAACGTCGATAAAATGCGAGGTCTATAGCTCACAGAGCTATACTACTAGTCTTCCAGGCTATAGAATGGCACAAAAATAAGTCGTATATTTTCCTTACTCTTCACAAAGAAAACCGTTGCTTCTTGTCTTCCGAAGATATTGCTTCCAACTTTTAAATCTGAAGTCAAGGATTCAGTCGTGTTGGTATGCATGCATATTGTTAGTTAGATTTTCTTAGGTACATCAAGCTAGGCACTTCAAACGCAAGCTTATATGTGTGGCAGTAAGATAGTTGTAGCCGTAATATGGTCATAATATCACTAGGGATATGATCATATGCCGGATGATAGTCATACAAAAGCTCCTATCTTACTAGGGATATGATCATGTCACTAAACTAATCTAGTGAAATAGTTATTATCGATCAAATTTACCCAAATTGCATGCCTGTAAACAGGCATGGGTGGTCACAAGATAGCCGAAGTTTATTGCGGAGGGAGCCGAGCTCGCTTCGCTCGCTTAGCTCGCTTAGCTCGCCTGGCTCCACGGAATATAAAACAAGAGGCTCTCTCCGCCATTCCCTTCTAACTTAATAGTCCGGGAGCCCACTGCAAAAAACCCTACCTCATAAAAAATTGAAAATACTTACCCTGTAGGGATAGCTGACTTTTAGTAGGTTCAACTGCTCTCGGTCGGCCGCGGCTTAACTTGGCAGATTTTGCGCAAATGCCACAAAAGTGGTGCGAAAAATCATGAAAAAAAACATCATACAAAAAAAAGAATGAAACTTGTATGGTAGGATAGAAGCCTTCGAGGACAGTTAAAAAGCAGTGGTCGGCCAAATTTTGTGTTGGCAGGTTCCCGTGTCCGACCGAATTTGTGCTACCACGTGACAGCTAAATTTTACCTCATCGAATAATTGAATGAAAAAAACTGATTTTAATAGATAAATTAAAGCTGTTCACGTAGGTCTTGGTCGGCCTCGCCATAGCCTGGCAATTTTTGCAGTCCGACCACATTTATGCATAAAAAAAAAAAGCTTTCAACATTGAAAACATGGTTTCTTTCATTGCTTTAACTGAACTAATAATACTTTCTTTAATAAGTTAACGGTATCGTAATATAACCATAACCGCACCGACCCCCAAAATACTTCAAATATTTTTTTTTTCTAACCTTAATAGTAAAACTTTTATTGTTAAATCACACTATAACGTTTATTATTTGTTACTTTATATTATTAATTATCACCATCGTCGGAGTCAGAGTCTGACGAACTTTCTTCAGCGTCGGACTCATTAATTATTATATCCTCCACTCGCAATGGAGTCATATGTCCTTCAAACCAATTTGTTTCATAAATGTCCTCTGCTAATAACCAACCACAACAAAAGTAATATAACCGAGTTAGCAATAGCAGGCGCACGCGCAGCCTCGCAGGTATCCTGATCCCAGCTCCCTCCCCCTCCGCAGCAACGCCATCCTCCTCGCAAACAAAGAGGCCAATGATTTTTTATAATAATCGTCCAAACATGGCGTCCAAAAAAAAGTTTTACCGACATCGTTCGTTAACTCGATGTGGCAATATGCTAGGGAATCCGATTACATTTTTGATGAAACTCGTTGTGGTTAGTTTGTTAGTAGAGGATACTTTTAAAATAAACTGGTTTGAAGGACATATCTATCACTCATCGAGTGGAAGATATAAAAGTAATAGGTAATTTAATAAATCAGAATCTAGGAAAATTCGTCAGACTCCGATTCTGACGATGATGATAATAAAAAATATAAACCACTATTATTAAAAAAACAAAAAAACCGACTGCATGAAAAAATTAAAACTTTTGGCGCCAAAAATAGGTCATCTTGGTTTTTTTATAATTTTGATGTACCCAGTGTCACTCTCACTAGTAAGACGAATCTAACGATACCTCTTTAGCCAAAATCCATCAAGCCGTTTAGGCTCTAGAGCGTGCCACTTTCGGTTATGTCATTCAGACTCGAGTTCTCTATCAGCGACTCTATTCACAAACTATTCCATTCAAAGCACAGTTACTCTATGTTTAGTTTGAGCCCGACTGACTACAAAACGAATATCAGTTGTAACATTGAAATAGACTGCAATGCCCCCAGTGCCTTATTCATAAAGTTGCACAATTTAGTATACATTGCGGAGCATATGACAACAGAAAAATATTGTGATTGCGCATTGTTAGCGCAATGAACATCAAACTGAACTTGTATTTCTTCATAAAATGGGCTCTAGAGTACGTAGTTAGTTTCCTTCCATAGCAAGCCAACGCAGCCAATTTGCACCTTATCAAAATTGTCTGACTGACCTTTGCAATGTGGTTGGGAGTTAGAACTAGGTACTGCAGCATAGTACCAGTTAAATAGTTTTTAGAAGTTTTCAGTTTATGCTCAGTAATGTTTTTCTAAGGTTAACCAAATATAGACTTAAATGTACGAAATATAAAAAGTTGTGATTAGGCATAACCTGTCTTTGTCCATTCCCTAGTAAATATCTAGTTAAGTTAAGAATATAATAATTATGACAGAGTCGTTAGAATAGCAAATTTCTTGTTTAAAGACTGCTTTGGTACAAAAGTTGTATGTTCGTTCTAAATAGTAAAGTTCCCCTGTCAGGCTTGCGAGAGCTCCCGTCTGATAAATATCAGGTATCAGACTGTCAATTATAAATAATAAATAAACCAGTATAAGAATTCGGAATTTGAAAGTTGAAAACTATTTACTTACAAGCTTTAGCATCGTCATATTGATTACCACTCCTCGTTAGGGTCCCTGCAAACTGCAGACTTTTTATCGGCCGATAGTTTAGTCGGCGTTTTAATCAGTATGAAGAGGGATTCAACTTCGTCGCCGCTTGTCGAAACGAATATTTTAAACTCAATTCAAGAAATTGAAAAAAAAAACTAGCGCTCTATAAAAAAAATCTTGTAAGAGTACTCTGATGTTTATGAGAAGAAAAAACTATGGGAAGAAGTCTGATGGAATGCACCCAATATTCTCAATTTCTCTTCTTCATACTTTTTCTCCTTTGTATCAAGTATACAATAATAATAATTCTGGGCAACATTCCACGTAGCTGATTGTTTCACCAATCGGCCGACTGTTGGTTGGCTGGTCTGCGCACTCACGTCCAACCCAGCTGTATTGTTAGAGTCTAGCTAGAGTCATACTTAAAATTTATCTTCACCTTTATTTTTAGATAATTTTACATTAAAGTAGAATCTAATTTTCAAAATATTGCTTCCTTATAAATCCTAAATTTTTATCAACATTTTTTTCTAACAGAATTAATTTTCACACAACAGACGCTCACGCATTATTTTTGTTGCCTGATAAAATAAGAGTTCTTCGAAAAAGAAACGTAGCAAAGAAATTGCTAGTTGTCTAGCTCAACATAATGTACAAGTAAAGTAAACTAACTTAACTAGTAAACTACGCACAAAAAGTTAGAAATATTGTGCCGTAAAAGAAAAGTAATAAAATTAGACTGAACTGGCCAAGTTTGACCTTAATCTTATATTGATATAACCAAGCCTTATTGTCTTTACGTGTTTGGTATATTAATTTGTCGCCTTTGTCTAAACTTAAGCCCTGGAATATTGCTTTCGGCTTGCAAGGTTATGACCATTATGCCTGTCGAATGAAATCATAATTGTCTTGTCTTGAAAGTTAATATTATTGATCTAGAAACGTTAACGTTATAATAACGTTATAATTAGGGTTTTTGTACAAAAATGAAAATAAGTTGAGAAAAAATTCTGTGAGGGAAAAAAACATATTCAGACCCTCTACCTATTTGGAAACTGAATTTAGTTTTTATGTAATTTTACATAAAACTGCTGTAGTATGTTTATTTAGAATCGAATCAAATTTAAAAAAATACTTCAAAATTTATTGTTTTCTGTTCAAATTTCATCAACAGTAGCAACAGTATATGAATACGTCCCCACCGAAGGGCTCAAGCCTACCCTGAATTAGGGCGATTAGGCCTTAGTCGACCACGCTGGCCTAGTGTGGGTTGGTCGACTTCACACACAATCTTTGAATTTAGACAGGTACAAATTTATATATTTTGTAGTAGGATACATCTTTTCTGGAAGAGTAACTGGAAATCTTTTCTTTTCAGTTGCTGCGATCTATTTTGAAAAATGTTCTAGGCCACGAGATTTTTATTTTAGTTACTACGTTACATAGTGCTCCTAAGACTTAACATTTAAGCATAAGCACCCGTAGATGTGTCCGTTCCATTAGATCCCAAGCTAAAACAGTAATCACACCATGTCCTAAGGTAGATAATCTGACACCAGAGTTAGTAATTTGTGAGGTTGGTCGCCGACCTTGCATAAGTAGATTACTTTTCAGTTCTTTGTAGTTTTCACTTTTAAATAAAAATACATAGCGGTTTCGCCGCCAATTTGGCGTATTTGTATTTTTATTATCAATGACTTCGGTTGTACAATTTTGAAATTATACTAAATTCTTGAAATTAATTAGTTGATACAATTATAATATTGGCAATATAATATCGTTATACATTAGTAAACATATTTATCAATAAAATTTATTTCCTTACGTTTTATTAGTAATATAGCGGTCAATAATATTTTTTTATAAATTTTACTCTTATAACAATGACAAGTATTACCAAAATAAATAATTATTAATATTTGAAATACACCTATAACTACTATTATAAATCAGTTTAATTTGGTAAATGTGTAATTAAATAAAATACAAAAATATCCATAGTTTAGTTAATTATACTATTTAGTTAATTTTTTTTAGATACAGGTAATTTCGTAATAAGCTGATGATGATATGTTTACAGTCATTATATTTTTTGGACAAGATGATAAAAAGCTGTGCTGACATAAAATATACAATTATTCTTCAACTGTACATCTTTAAGATAGCAAAAATCGATCGCAGGAAGGTATCGAAGGAAAGGAGATTCGTAAATAAATAAAAAAATAATCTTTATTTGCAAAACAAATCCTATGATACAAAAATGTCTAGTTCCCAAATTGACGTAATACAATCTAACCTACAATACATATAAAACTCGTATTATGTTATCGAGCCATACACATTTAAGGGTTCCGTAGTTGGGATGAATATTCTCAGTCAAAATAATTTCAATAGGAAATTACTTCAAAGTGAAAAATATTTATTTCATCAACCTCGGTTGATGAAAAATGAAAAAAAAAAAAAGATTTCCAGTGCCTGCGATTTACTCCACAAGCATTTGACCAAATGAGATAACGTTCTTTGAGGTCGTTTTTTAAGGTTCCTCAGTCAACATGGAACCCTTATAGTTCGCCATGTCCGTCTGTCTGTCTGTCCGCAGCTTAGCTCATAGAGTCTTTGTACTAGAAAGCTGTAATTTCACATGGATATAATTATAAATCATGCCGACAAAGTGGTAGAATAAAATAAAATAAAAAATACGCAGTGGGGTGTAATTTTGTTTTCTTGACTACCCCATAGTGTAAAATGACATTGGATAGGTTTACTTAAAAAAAAAGGGCTGTGTGATGCATAAAAAGCATGCTAGTGTACGAACCAGCGCAACCGTTATATTTGGAAATGTGAAAAAAATCGCGGTAGTAATGCATAATTATAATGAATTAAAAAGGAAAATTATCAATATCAAGTAGGTTTTACAGGTTGACGTATAATAGACCATATTATAAAAAAAGACCACAAATTTAAGAAATTCAGTAGTTACAAATATCAAAGAAAATTATTTTGATGAGCGTTTATTGTCTTAAACAGGTAGGTACCTAAGTAGTATTGGACAACTACGGAACCCTACACTTTGTGTGTACTGACACGTGCTTGGCCGGTTATTATTAAGTCAATTTTGGGAATATTAACATGCGCGTTAACTGTGTACTTGACGTTATATTATGCTTCGGCTTTTATGATAAGGAAAACGTTGTAGCCATTTTTTTTTCATTGAGTCAATCAAGCGTTAAATCATATTACACAGCTTAAAGATAAGTAAGTAACAACATTTTGGAATATCATACATATTGCAAGAGAACGTGCAAGAGATGTTGTGTGTAGGTATCACTTTATTTTTAATATTATTAATCTCACTGATATTATTCGGCTAGGTATTATATTAAACATAGTTATAAATATCTACTACATGTATAATGTTATAATTTCTACAGTAGATCAGTTGTACGTGTGGTTTGGCCGAGTTGTCGTGTTCAGTTGGTGAGCGAGTGCCACTGCTTCACTTGTTCCATAGGGCTTGCCAAGGCAGAGTTCCAGTGCTGCAAAGCGCGACCTCTTGCAAACATATACGAGCCTAGTACAAATTTGCCGACCAGCCGATCTGGAACAAAAGCAATTCATCGTTATCATGGTTTTTGAAATCCTGGTAGTTACCGCCAAAGGCTTTTTACTCGTGACATAACTAAAAAGCAAAGCAAGAAATATTTTAATAGAAATGTTTCTTTTTTAATTTACATTTGGTTTTTTAATGTCTAGGAATTGACATGCTACAAAACCTGTATTTATTTAAAAATTGATTGAATTTTTGAGTTGTGACACTATTGCAACAGAAGTTCAATGTAAGTAACGGTGGAAGGAGTCTACGCAAAATAACCTCGATGCAAAAGGACTCGACTTGGAGAGATTCGATGTCCGACGAATCGACACTCGCTGCATAAATCATTTTTAGAATATCGAAGGTTTATCGAATAATGTTAGGTTTGATTAGACACAAAGCACTGGCCAAATATGGAAACAAAGACCTCTTGCGAAAAAAACAAATAAGTGCTTTTAAATTTCAACACCATAATATTCGTCTGTAAATATACACTATCTTATTTACATTACTCATGTATATATTGTTAATAAATTATATTACCCGACGCTGGCAAAATGTCCCCAAAAATGGGTAGACGGTTGCTATAAGAAGAAAAAAAAAAATATCATGTAAAGATGAAGTTTATTTTCGTAAATAACATGATTACAATATGAGCTATATAAATACGTATTCTTCAACTCATCTTTGTGATTGATTGTAATTAGAATTTATTTATCTTGTATATAGATAAGTATGATTGTATCTATGGTCAGAGTCAGACCACATTATTATAATCGAAAAGCAAATATATACGTGCGCGTACCTCGATATTTAAATAACACGGCCATATTTACTATAAATAAATAAATAACTTTAGGTTATAGCCAGTACAGAGAATTAAGTTATTCAATGAATAATTTTATTAAACGATCCATCAGTGGCACTATTTTGGAAGTGACAGGCTGAAATACTTGGTAGGTACTATATTTATTTTGTGCCGACAGCTAAAATGTAGAATTCAATTGCCTACATAAACTTAGTATTTACATTGATAACATAAACATAAACGGGCCGTTACAGTCCACTGCTGGAGTATGAGCCTCTTCCACTTAAGTGGAGGGTTTTGCCATAATCTCCACGCTTGGCAGGCGGGTTGGAGATCGCAGATTAAAAGGTTACTGTATCAGAGCGCTGCTGCCCGTTCCCTGTTCAATGTGTAGTCCTTAAGTCGCCTCTTATGACACCCACGCGAAGAGTTGGGGTTGGTGACAAATGTATTCTACTCTGCCGTCACCACACGGCCAACTTACATTACATTGATGAACTCTCTGAAATGGAGAACATTTCAACGCAAACTGTTTGCCAGCGTCTCGGTCTATCAGCTTGTTATTATGTTGCCCTATACCTTTGACCTATGGATATGGGTAGGTGGTCGTCTTCAAAAGTGGAGCCATATCACGTGTTTTTATTTTTATGACCTTTACATATTATTATTAAGGTAAATAAAATCTCTTACATTATATATCCACAAAAGCGAAAACCAAGAAAAATTACTATTACAAAATAATAGTATAAAATCACGTGATGTGCTCTAGCAATGCAGCCTACTCACCGAACAACAATAGTCAATTCGTTGAGTCTACTACATTGACATACAGCAAATGCTTATCACAAATTATCACTTATGTGTAAAACTTAAAAAAAAAGACAATTTGAAAGAGCTTCCTGCAAGACTATCCATACTATAAATCCAAAACTGTTTAGTGAACCGACTACATTACATTAGTATGGTAAGTACTCGTACTTACATAGAATTGTTAGTATCAATTTTTAATCAGGTTTCGGTTCCATAACGTTAAACTATTTTAGCAACAGTAATAGAACTTCTACGCAGCCAGTAAGCATGCCCTGGCTGTGTAGTGCTTGTAGCTTTAAGCGATTTCCCAGCACTCATATTCACTTTGCAACGAAGTTCCAAATTAATTGAGAAAGAAGGCCAAATAACAGAATACTCGATAACAAAAAAGGTCAAAGAATAGAAAACCTCTCGGCGAGGTGGAAATTTCTGACCGTGATCTCTAGAAAGATACCTACAGATGGGAGTCCTTCAGTTTCCCAGCAGAGGCACACACTGCAGTAAAAGCTACGTAAAAAAGTAGAATACGAGTCTACTCACCTTTCGCATAAACAGAATGTGGTTGCAAAGCCTGCACTGTCACGCTGGTGGTGTGAAGTTCGTCTGCCCGCAGTCTGAAGTGGAAGCACTCCGAGATGAGGGCGCTGCCGTCGTCCGCCACGTCAACAGCGGCGGTGCGGCGCGCGCGCACCCCGCGACACGCGCGTTCCTGCGTCACGCGGACCGCTATCTCACGTTTGTTCGCTGCTGGGTCCAGCTGCCACGAAAAAAAAAAACAAAATATATATATTCAGGTTCTCAAAAGGTCATACGTACATTTAAATGTTATTTCTGAATCCTCATAAATACGTTCAAAAAATGTTATTATATTAAAAATATATTTCAAAGTAAAGTGCATGTGATATGACCCCACTTGTGATTCTGACTGCACATTTTTCGCACACTTTGCTTGAAAACGTTATTTCACAGTAAACCTGTGCAGTAAAATCCATTTAGGTACGTGATTTATTAATTAACGTGATGGATCCGCTGTACCACTGGTTGGTGTACCACACATTATTATTCTAATAAATAGACGAGCAGCCACTAGGTGATGTACCTCCCAGTTGATAAAGTTTAAAATTCACTACTGCTAATTGGATTATTCCAATAAACCCCTTTGATTTATTGCTTTTAGCGATATTTTGTGCAACTTTTACACGACTGCCAAAAAAGGAGTGTAATATTAGGTAATTATATAGGAATCTTTTTGGCAAGGTAATTGTGTTTTTTTTTTTAATTTTAGGTGATTATTATTATTTTAACTTATTATTGGAGTCATTATTAGTAATAAGTTTAAAAATATCTTGATGTTAACGTGAAACTAGTCGTGTTAAGATAAAATTATTATAAACCCTAGCTTGCGGCTCGGGCTTACAAGGTAATCGTTGCCTCGTTTATAATAACCTACTTTACCTTTCTTCTAACATATCAAACGTACTATTTTTTCATTAGACTATGAGATCCTACTGCTGAAAAAATACCTCAAGGTAATTCGTATTTTATAAATCTCTGATATAAAAAATAACTTATTTAAGTAAGAATAAAGTTGGTTATTTAAATAAAAATAAGTAAAAAAAGATAAAGGTAATAATATGAGAGATAAAGTTTCGTTAAAAACCTCCTTCATTGGAAACTAAAGCAGTCTCTATTGGATTTTATCATCGAGTTCTATCAGATTTAACTAGGTTGAAAAGCCGACTGGAAAACCGATTCTGTAATTTCATTTTGTTAATGGGTTCTGACTTGTTAATAACCACTTAGAGAAGAGCGGAGCTGTCGGTAGTGTATTCAAACGTAATTAGTCAAAATACCTTTTGTGCTCGTGAATAATAACTTATTTCGTGGAAGACATAAATATGAAAAATTCTGATTAATCGAGTTTTAAAGAAAACTTTATTCCTAAAACTTCAGCTTAAAAAACTATCTATAATAATTAATTAAATTTTCTATTTATTGTGTCATAGCCTCTAACAATGTGCAATAAAATGTCAAATATCGTCCGAAGTCGTAAAATTATTGTACAAATGTTGCATGTTATTAGACTACTCTAGCACTAGGGAAAGCCAATATAGCTGGTACCACTTTTGCTATATTGCTATTTGCTGTAGAAGAGGTGTACAAATAGCAGTCCCTTCTGACCTCAATTAGCATAGATTGGCGGTGCAAAAGCCTTTTTCTTTTTTCTCTGCTGAATTTCCTGTAAATCTTGATCTTATCTCCGTCATTTCCTATTTATCCGATCACGTCTATCATTCAAAATAGTTTCAAAATGTATAATAAAAAATACGTATCTCTATATTTTTGTATTTATGTACAAAAAGAGGAAAGTAAACAACTTGAGTGAGATGCCAATCCATCACTGTTTTCAACTCGTGATCAATTAAATGTCATTAATGGAGATAAAACGAGTTTCTATCTAAGTTAGTCTTTTTTGGTAACACAGGCAAGAATGAATCGTTACAATAAATTTACACAAGAAAGATACATAAACTAAAATGCAAAATCGAATCAAAATCGTTATAGATATTTGAACAATAGATTTTGATAGCAATTCCCGATAGATTTGGCGAACTTTTTATTTATAGAACGAGAGGTTTTTCCTCTTCCAGTTTCTTTTATTTCGTCTTGTTTGCGTGTCTAGTAAAGAAAAAGTGTTCCAAGAAAAACAACGCTAGTCAATTTTTCTGTGATCGAAGCGAGCCAAGCGTAAATTATGTAATACATTCAGTTCATGTTACTACTCGTAGTTAGTCGATGAAGAAAAATCGTTGGACGATCTACTTTTAGTGTCTTTTGAAATAGGATAAGCCCTACTTATGTTGGTAGTACTCACTTATTAGTTTTGCAAACTATCACGATATACTTTATTTTCAATGCCGTGTTTGGGTCAGCTATAAGCTGCCATGATAAATTAATATTATGTACTATAAATATTCTGGAGAATGGGTACAATTAATGTTATGTAGAATGTATTACTTATGTAATATACCTATTCTTTGAATAATTAATTTGATGATTTGTAACGGAATTTATACAGAATGTTTTCAGTTTGTGAAAATACTTTTCCACTAAACTGCCTAAATGTACTACAGACTATAAAATGCGGTATTAACGAATTTATCCGCGTCGTGATAATACGAGTATTATCTTTCTTTTTTTCCAGGGTTTTTTTGGTATATATTTTTACTAAGAATACGTATTCCTATGGTCTCGTTTTTAATATTATATTCTCTTTTCTATGTTTTTTATGTTGTTTTTGTGTGTAATAAATGGTGTACAATATTTAACACAGTTAATTGACCGAGCGAGCGAAGCGTCTCTGTTTCAGCTTGGCCAAATTTGCTTTTGTATGTCCATCTGTTTGTTTGCTTGTTTGTTTGTTTCACTCTACAGATCACGTTTCTCAACCGATTCTCGTTAAATTTTGTGAGCAGGTTCAATAAATTAATCGAAATTTTTTGGCGAGTCAGTTTTTGGAAATTTTAAAAAAATACGGAGTTATGGGGGTTGCCAGCTTACAAGGTCTACCGCTTTCCTCTACAGGTCACATTTCTAAAATAAAGTAAAAAAAATAATAAAAAAAAATCAAGGGGTCGATGTTTGTGGAGAAAAATAAAAATAAATATGAAAAGATATACAGACTCGCGAGGTCTACAGCTCACAGAGTCACTAGTATTATTGTGTAATACAATTTTAAACTACCTACACATTCATTGCTTATTTTTAAATTTAATTTACCCAATCACAATTTTATTTATTATTACTTCTTAATATAAAGCTACTTTTGAGCAATCACATTTTGTTTTCCTCCTCCGCTACAAAAATATTTTTTTCCAAAGCGGCTCTTTTCCCAATACCTAAATTAGAATGCCGGTTAAAATAAATATGAATGGATATATTTTTAAATCATTTTGGTTTAGTTCGTGTAACATTACTGCTCTACGTTCCTTTATCCCTGTTAGTCCGAAAGAATTGCGAAAGCTTTCACTAATTTCGCATTTCGTGCAAGGCTATTGGGATTTGTAAATAAATAATTGGATGTTTATTTCGTCTCTCACGGCTCTTTACTTCGTAGTTGTATTATCAGTATTATCTGCATTATCCTTTAATTGATATTGTATAGGCATCTTGTGTGTTTTTAACAGAAATCTACTTTTAGGGCCCTTGTGTACAAAATGACAATGACGTTGATGATATTGTTGCAGGAAACTGGTATCGCAGATTCTGAACCTTAAGATAATTTTAATTTATATGACAATGACTAAAAACTGTACTAACTCTGATATTAACTAGCCATAAGTAGGTACTAGGTAGTAAGAATGATAAACTTTTGCACATAGTCTAATAGTAGAGCATGATTTTTGTGTTTCACTTACTCGGAAATGTCGAATATTGTTATAGATTTGAGACATGATTAACAAATTGTAGTAAATGTAATTTTATTGTTATATACCTTGAGACATCGCGCTTCTATGACTGTCACTGTGAGTCTATGTAAATTTTCATTGTAAAGCAGCGACACCAGTAGCTCTCCTATATCCGAAGTAGGTTCTTGAAGATCCTGCGAAAATAAAAACTGTCTGAAACATCGGAATCAAATAATAATGTAGTCAGGGAACAATAATTTTACTTTAACGAATCACATTGTTACCAACAAACAATTTTCTGACTACGGTATTCTTTGTTTGTGAAAATATCTTTATATTTTTTTGAAGTTTATTATTTCGTTTGATCTGTAATATTATATTACCGTTTGGTTTTGTATGGTCTCGATAGCTTTATGATTTTTCTCTATTTTGTTGACAATAAGACGGTTGACATAAAAGTATTCAAAAACCGACCAAGTGCGTGTCGGACCACGCATAAAGTAGGGTTCCGTAGATATATATATATAAACTAATCTGAGGCCCTCAAGCGAGTGTTCAGTGCTCAAGCGTCTGCCCGCTTTCGCGGGTTCTACACTCGAGTACCTCCCCCTCCGCACCGCACCGCACCGCGCACCTCGGCCGCGCCCATTTCATTTTATCTGTCGCCGCGCGAGTTTCTTTCTAGTTCTTAGTAGGTGATTTATTTATTCTTCCCTGGATATTATTTTAAATGATTAATCTACATTCAGTCCTAACAGTAAAGAATGTAAAAAAACTTTATAGTTACTGTTCTTTTGGAAAAAAAGTATATATTTTTATTTTATTTTTAATTTCAAAAGTATTCATCACAAGATACCCGAAACAATTTTAATTAAGAGTTTCCGCGCCAGTTTATTTACGTGAGTGATTTGAAGTTTATAGGTCCAAGACTTTAGAAATTACAGGGGGGGGGGACACACCGTGTTAACGACTTTGGCGTGCTATATCTCACATATGGTAAAGCTGATAAAAAAATGTTGTACGGAAACCCAACTTCATTTTTAAAGACAATTTCAACGATACCCCACACAAGGGGGTGTGCTCAAAAAAAATAATTTACGCCCTTTATTTAATCTTTACATGTATGGGGAGGTACCCTTAAAAAGGGGTAATTTTAATTTTTTGTATTTTTAAAATTGAGATCTATAGAAAGATATATCCAAAGTATCGTCGAACCAAGTAACATGTAAATCGGTTCATAAACGTAGAAGATATTGTGCTGTGACAGACTGGGATGGACGGACTGAACGATCTTATAAGGGTTCCTTGTCGGACTACGGAACCCTGAAAACGCTTAAAGTGGTACCTTTTGATTTTCGGTTTGAGCCTCACCACTTGCCAATGTATTTTCAATATTCCTCATCAAATGTTAGTATTTTTATTCGATGCTCTTGGTATCGAAAACATTACCAAGAAATTCTGCATACACTGCACAGTAGTACTTAGGGCCCTAATTGGCGTCAATATTATATTTATGAATACGACGGTGGAAAGGAAAAAATTACTAAGCGACATTTTTGGCCATATTGAGTTATATACATTGTTAGAATCGCCTGATTTTTCTGCGTCGTTTTATCTTACTAACGTCCTTCTACGACGACTTTTGATGTCGCTTCGACATTTTGGAGTTAGCGAGATTTAATTATTTTTTCCTTACTAACTGACAAAATTTTCGACCATTTTTGAAAATTTGGTGGTTGTCGTAATTGTGAAATGCTAAAATTGCCTTTGGTCAAGTTTGACATTTCTGTTCGTACGGTAATTACTCCACTTAGTTATTTTTTCCAGTATCTGGCAATATAGTGTTAGGCGCATAGTATATTTTTCCCGTCTCTACTTTTGGGGAAAATTTTACTAAGCGATACTAACTTTAAAACTAAGCACAATTATTAATAGTTACGTATACTATAATGTAGATAAAAAAATAAACAGATAAATTTCTAAGAACTAGGCTTTTTGGACCATTACAACAATTTACACGATTTTTTTTTTCAGAAAATTCGACGGTGGAAAGGAAAAAATTACTAAACGACATTTTTGGCCATATTGAGTTATATACATTGTTAGAATCGCCTGGTTTTTCTGCGTCGTTTTATCTTACTAACGTCCTTCTACGACGACTTTTGATGTCGCTTCGACATTTTGGAGTTAGCGAGATTTAATTATTTTTTCCTTACTAACTGACAAAATTTTCGACCATTTTTGAAAATTTGGTGGTTGTCGTAATTGTGAAATGCTAAATTTGCCTTTGGTCAAGTTTGACATTTCTGTTCGTACGGTAATTACTCCACTTAGTTATTTTTTCCAGTATCTGGCAATATAGTGTTAGGCGCATAGTATATTTTTCCCGTCTCTACTTTTGGGGAAAATTTTACTAAGCGACACTAACTTTAAAACTAAGCACAATTATTAATAGTTACGTATACTATAATGTAGATAAAAAAATAAACAGATAAATTTCTAAGAACTAGGCTTTTTGGACCATTACAACAATTTACACGATTTTTTTTCAGAAAATTCAAACTTTAAACAGCTCTACTGTAAAGTTGCCTATATGTCGCTTGGTAATTTTTTCCTTTCCACCGTCGAATACATCAACAATATAAAATATTTCAATCATTCCTTTTCACACACAAACACACCTCATTACTCACACTTACACAGTGCAACACCTTTATTATTGTTAAGATTATTTTTAGTTTACCCTCAATAACAATAATATTGTAAAAATGTTATAGTTACAAAATGGAAGTCTGTAATTGGCTAATGTTTAGTTTACTTCTTTTATTGTTATGTAACTAGATTTAAAGCTTTAGACTTCAGTATCACAATAAAATAAATAAAAAAATGAGTAAGATGTTTACGATGAACTTCAAGCATTTGTTTTTCTCCGTCATGGTCATTCACTTACCTTTTCAATATCAAGTTTGTATAGCTGCGGTTCTTCGTCAGGAGCCACTCCTTCCAGCTCGCTCAGCGGCAGTATGATGTGACCCAGCAATTGCTTTCCTTTTCCCACTCGTCCTCCGTCCAACACTGATAGTTTCAGGGTTAGGCTTTCTAGTTTTCCCGGTGGTATCTAACAGAAAATATTGTAAACGCTGGTTTAAGAGATAAATAATGTATAAATAGTTGTCCGATAGTGTATTTGTTTATACTTCATGGCTTACTTAAATACACCTAAACGACTATACCTATTTTGATGCTTGAAATTAAGCGAGGGCAGTCACACCAAATTTTATACATATTAATAAAAAAATGCTCACTTACATACCTATACATTTCGTACTGTTATCTTTTGCTTATTCTTGTTCGTAATAACAAAATATATTACCGTGTTTTAGTAAGATATACTTACTTTTTTGAATGCTTATAAAAAGATGCCATCTACACTCCTATTTGCTAGATGATAACAGGCAAAGAGGAACAGAGTAAGAAATTGTCAAACAATTTACTCTTATCGTGAACAGTTTTCTTTTAGCATTTGCTGCGTAAATTGTGAAAAAATATTATGAAACATTAGCCATTTATTTTATTCATCTTGGCTCGTAATAATTATTGTGCGTCGTGTATACTATAAACAGGCAACAAGTACGCTAAAAATGTCTGGCGGTTTATACAAAATTGTATAGAATACGACTCTCTCCAGCTACAATAAAAATACAGTATCCACTTTAACATGTATGCACTTCGCTTGATAATATATCCTTTTTTGTGTTTATACACTGGGGAGCTTCACAAAATAGCTTTTACGAAATGAAATTGCTGTGGATATTAACTGTCAGTGTCGACCCGTTCATAAAATAAGTGGTGAGAGTACATATGGACATGAAGTTTCGGTGTCGCTAGGGAAATCTGAACATCCTATACTCAATCTAAATTCTAATTTTGTCTTTTATTTCAGGTTTAAACTTGGACATTGACATATTTTCATAGTAAAATCTTTCACCAAGCAATATTGTATCTAAATCTAATATACTAAGAAATAAAATATTATATTTTAATCTTAACTGAAGAACATTGGAGCTAATAGATACACAAAATGTAATGCGTGCCACTACATTTTAGGTAAATATTTTTTAAATTATTATTCTTATATGAGTAAGCAAACACATAGCATTTATAATGATGTACCCATCCATAATCATCTAGAGGTAATAGTAAAAAACCAAATCAAATTAAAATATAAACAAAGTTACCTTTAACAAACGTACCTGGAAATATACTTTCATATAAAAGTTACAATGTTATATTTACACACTGCCTGTAAATGGCTTTGTTCCATTGCTGCAGCGCTGCCCACTTTAAATAAAGTTTTATTTGCACTTAATTTATTTAGTACTGCCGCTGCAATAAGGAATGTTTATTTTCAAAAGTAGAGATTTTCAAAACAATTTTGAAAATATTACGATCTTTTAAAACCCTTGAAATCACAAACTTAAAATCAGAATTTTTTTTCATATTTCGAACAATATTTTAGTAGTACAACAACAACAAGCACAACAGTTTCAACAAGTTTTTCGAACAACGTAAAGCAACAAAGTTAGGAAGCCACCCAACCCCGCTTACGTAAATACAGAGACATTGGATATTTTGGCAAAATTAATTTCAACATCCCCAATTATATCGCATGAAATATTTTTATACGTCCATAATATAGTAATAACAGACTCAACAGGGAGTTCATTTACTTTCAATGCATGAATTATAAAATAAAATACAGTTTTATTTTATTTTAGGAATCTTTACAAAAGTTACTAAAAAAACCAACATCCATGTTTAACTAAATTGAAAAAAGAAGTTTTATTTGTATTTTTTTATTATCTACAGAGATACAGTTTTTTAGAGAGAGGTTATAAAAATCTATGGATTTACTCACTTGATACACAAACGTTTCATCAAAGAATGGGTTGCAAGTTTTCTTCTTTTGTTTCGTTTGCAGAACTCTCCTCTCGTCCGGCATCAGTTGGAGCCTAGGAAAAACATTCAATGATTAATTAAACAAGACTATGAGGTCAAGCATATATGAGACAAGTGGTTGAAGTAATAGTTTTTTTCTTAGAATAAAAATATTAGAATTAGAAACGCCTAAAAATAAACTTACAAAGAATAAAAAAAACATTATATTTATATTTACCTATATGTCTATTTTTTTATATTAGTAGGCTCTGTATGATGATCGTCGAAATAAACCCGCGCGAGATACAAAGTAACTGCTACTAAAATTGTATCGCTCTTCTTGTCTTCGCGCGACAATAACTGCGATATTATCGGCAGTTACTTTGTATATCGCGCGGGATTATTCGTCCGTCATGGGTACGAAAGGCCATTATAAAATTTGACTTGAATAAATAATCTGCTCATCTTTATATTAAATCAGAGTCGTTTTCTACGACTAAAGCAAACCATACTGTGAAGCATGTGTGGACCGTACAGGATAGACCACAATCACCGGCTTGGGTCTGCCTAAATATATATAATTGATTAACGTATCTGTCTACCAATGCCTAACATCTGTTCTAGCTAACTCAATAATCATGTTGAATCAAATCAAATCAAATCAACAGCCCGTTACAGTCTATTGCTGGACTATGAGCCTCCTCCACTTAAGTGGAGGGTTTTGCCATAATCTCCACGCTTGGCAGGTGGGTTGGAGATTGCAGATTAAAAGGTTACTGTATCAGAGAGTGCTGCTGCCCGTTCCCTGTTCAATGTGTAGTCCCTAAGTCGCCTCTTACGACACCCACGGGAAAAGTAGGGGTTGGTGACAAATGTATTCTACTCTGCCGTCACCACACGGCGGATCATGTTAAATAGTAAATACTAAACTACGCAACCGTCGAAGTTTAGAAATGACAAGTAAGTAATTTATTATTCACATAACTAATTAGAGACATCCAAAATTAAAACCTACCTTTGCTCTTTCTTTTTTCTTTCTTTGTTTCAACCGACATTTAATCTCTCATCTTCATTTGTTTTTAAGCATAAGTTTGTGTTTGTTTGTTTTTATAAGTTTTCTATGCATTTTTAACAGCGATTAAGTAAAACAGTTTTATAATATATTACTAATTCATATTAGATAAATATCTCCAATTATAATCTAGTATATGAGCTGTTGATGATGATGATAATTTATTCTTGGATTTTAGTTTGTAGTAATACGATTACATCATACGCTTGATTATTAGGTAGGTACACTTCACGAATCATACCCGCATAGTCACATCACACCACACTAATTACCGCCCTCGCGTGACCCTTTCAGTTAAGGGTTGCATGTTTAAGTAAGGGTCCCAATTTAATGAACGTTCATTTCAAAATGATTCAATTATCTAATGATATCGACCTGTGGAATTAGGTTAGCCCTCGCTTTCAGGAAAGTTTATTTTTATGATCAAATTAAGTTTGAGAAAATATTTTGTACATATATAGTTATTTGTTGGGTAAGAGAGGAATATTGATTTGATCCAGAGCATGAGAGGGATTCTAAAGTTCGAGGTGAGAATAAAATTCCTCTCAAATCTAACACATTTATTTTTCACCTGTTCCGGCACGAAAATCAAAATCAAAAATATTTTATTCGAAAAAATATTTTTACAAATAATTTTTCGACGTCTACGCTATCATGAATGGCACGTTCACTACCAGTGTACACTGTGGAGAAGAACGGCCAGAAGAAACTCCACAGGATTCGTATCTTAAGTAATTTTCTTTTAAATAAAAAAAGAATCATACATACCTAAGTCATTAACTACTTAATTACCTACGTAAATATTGGTCAATAATGTACAAAAGTTCTCTTATTTTCGATGTAATTCTATAAGTTAAGACTTATTTATTATATACACTACTACCGTGAATATTTTCACAATTTCTAAATACGAGTACAATGGTTTCGCTGGTAGGGCCCCCCACTTGACTCTAACAAAAATAAACACTTTAAAACGAAATATTTTTGAAACGTCTACTAGCATCAAAAAATGGTTTTAGTTAACCCCCATTATTTTTAAAAAACCTATCGATACCTCACACTATAAGGTAGTCGTGAATAAAAAAATAACCTCCACTTCACGTAGGTACCAGAGGAACCCAAAAAAAATATATCTTAAAGATTTTATTCTTTAGCTTTGTCGGCATGATTAATATGTATATCTATGCAAAATTACAGCCTTCTAGAGTCTTTGAGCTAAGCCACGGACTTGGTTTGCATGTCTAGGAATGAATAAACTGTTTTCGGCCCTGTTTTCAGGCATTAAAAGCCTTCTTTCCGAGGTAGAGAGGTGAAAACAACATTTCATTCAAGTGAAGGGCAGTGCTCCGCTCAGATTTGATCAGCAATGCGCGTTTCTTTAACTTCGTTTGTTACTAATTATATATATTTCCTTATTAGCTAGGGAGTGAAAATTTTGTTATCTGTGTGGCGATTTGTGAAGGTAGATCTTCCTGCTGCTCGTACGCAATTTCTGACTACTTAGATGCAATAATGTCGTTAATTTCTATGTTAAAACTATTTACCAAATTATGACAGATATCATAAACAGTGCCTAAAAAGTCAAATAAATAATTTGGAAATACGAAACTAGCAATTATCTAACTAAACTAGAAATTCGAATAACAAAATGACACTGACATTTTATACTTATGTAATTTTAAGTGGGTTTACCGCTTCAATCGTGTGTTGGGTAATTTTAATTAAAAAGCTTTTAGTTTTAATAGAAAATATGCGGTTTTTTAAATAATTTATTGAATGTAACATTTAGTTTTGTTAGGGCTAATTTAAGCTAGCCACATATTGAACTATGTCTACCTTACCTAGGTAAGAACAGACTTATTTTTAAAATAAAATACGAAAACAAGATAAGAATGTATTACGTATCAAGAATTTTCTAGATGAGTTACTTAGTAAAATTGTATTATTAATAAGTATTGTTTTCTTTAGAAATAACAACTTATTTCATATAACTTACTTGATGTAAGGGTCGCATGCATTGGCCAAGGCTGGTGTGCGTGAGGGCAGATGCTTTGCCTTCAAAATGTGGACCTGCAGTCTCTCTGTGCTGGACTCATACTTCAGTGTGAACCAGACTCGACCCTAGGAAATAAAATATTACTTGTAATAACCTATAATTCAAAACCAGCTGCATTTAGTAAAACAGTGTAAAAAATGTTGCTACCCGTTTAATTTAAGAAGGTGCTATGTGTTACGGGGGGGGTGGGCGGCGCGGCGTAGCACAAGCTACAACAAGGGCTACGCCGTAGACCATGCCACTACGAATGCTACGCCGTAGGCGAAATACTGAGGCAGATGACTGCATTACGAAATTAACACTATCTATATCTTTCGTGTATTGGTTTTTAATCGTGTAAGATTTATAATTATGAATCAATCTAAAAGCAGCACAGTAATGATCATAGGGTGGCGTGACGTCACGTCTTGCTATTTGCAAAGTCACTTTAGCGTTAGAATCATTGATAAGAATACATTGTACAATTAAAGGAAGAAAACAACTTAAAATAATAAATTGGAGGCCTATTATAGGTATAGGTATAGGTTAGGTATATTTTTTGATGTATTTTTTTACTTACTGACCTAATCGCATCACGGATGCTGACTTGAAAATTGATTGAATTGAATATGGAATTTCTCACATATTTAATATAGGTTGCCTGAAAGAAATTACTGCTTTAACAATACGGCCACCTTTATTTACACTCTACTTCTTGTGTGTATTTTTGATCTGTGCTTTTTTTGTGCATTTAATTCTATTATTCCATATGTTCTTATATTAATTGCGCATATTTGTTCCTAAGGCACACGTGAATGAAGTCGCAGGTATAGCTAGTATTAAATAAACATAATATTAATTTCTATTTCTAAGAACACAATAATGACTTAAAATAGGAATTTGATTAAGGGATATGTTATGAATATTTACAAAGTTTTAACAATTTAACTTTCAAAATGAACTTATTAATCTTTGGCTTGTAATAAAAACGTGATGGTCGCACGTGAATGGTCATAAAATTGTGTCAGATTGTTATGCAACCATCTACTTGTTGAGTGAATGTAATGAACAAACAATAGTACTTCTAGATACATTAAAATGTAAGTTGCACTATCTGTCTAAATATTGACAGTATAAATACCTAACGGAAAACACTGGCTGAACCAAATAAAAAACAAACGAACGAGTCAATAGACTGCAGGCAGTCGCGGCGGACAAGTCACGATTTTCTGAAGCTAGTCGGTAGACTGCACTCAACATCAAAAATAAGTCTGTTTTATATTTCAACCATTTTATATTTCATAGTCTTCTTACGTTATTCGGTCTGTGGAACGTCAATATTCTAAATCGTAGTACTTTACTCATATGGTTCAAAAAAGCCCCTTGAAAAACTATTCAATTTAATAAAACTTCTTGTAAACACATCGTTTTGAAGGGTTTCTGCAATGTTTACTTTTAAGCTTATAGGTAAGTTTTCTAAATATTGGTTTTGAGAATAAAACTTTAATAATATAAACTTAAGAATAATGTACTTGAATAAATCTATAAAAAATCAACAGTACGGTTAGATACTTCTCCATTTACAAGTATTTCTTTGTTACTTAGTATTTCGTGTGTTTCAGATTCTCATTAGGAAAGTACTATTTACGTAAACAAAAGCTTGTAAAAGTCAGCAAGTTAAATAAATTGCCGGAGAAACAAAGCTGCGGGTACATTTTTATGGTCGTTATATTAAAAGATTGGGGGTCATTTCCTTTGGGAGTCGACGGAAGCACAGTACGTGTACAAGAAGTGTGTGGCGGAAGTATCCTTACGTAAACATTTATCATGTAATAACTTCCGTTAAAGTTGGAAATATTTTGGGTAGCATTGCTTTGAAATGTCATAACTCATGACACTTGACATGAGATAGGATCTTCATACTCTGTTTACGTTGAAATTCTGGGTGTGTACTTATATAATTACATCTGTTTTGCAAGTACACTCTGCGTATAGCATATATTGTCCGTAGCTGTTCATCTGTCGTAGTTTGTGCATATACAGGGTGTAACAAAACAGAAATATGAAAAAGTGTTTTTACTTCCCATACAAATTGTTCAATCAGCTGACTCTATTAACATAGAGATTTCTTTTTGTATTCATACATCAATCATCATCGTTCCTTGGGAAAAGTAGTTCAGTTTCATGAATACCTATGACCGAGGGACCGAGATGGAGTGAAATATTTTTAAACGTAATTAATCCAGTAAATGGTGCGTGTAGCTCGTACCACTTTCTTACGATCTTGTGCTATATCTGAGTGAATGTATGGGAGAGAAAACTCACTCAAGTTACGTCTGACGTACTTTGCGATCTCTAAGGATATAATATAGAAGGTTGGTATAGTGCGGCCGTAAAACTTGAATAAATCTTGTACACAATGATCCCACGCTACATTTTGTCCATATATTTTGTTATAAATATTGTCATACATAAATATATTATATGTCATAGCTCAGATGAAAAATAACCCGTGGGAAATCCCTTAAATGAGTGTACATTAACCAAAGTACCAATGGCGGCGTTGATTGATGAGAACCATCTGAAGATGCATCCCAAAGTAAAAATTGTGGAGACAGTAAACGACGAAATTGCGGAATATTTCTTGGAAGAAGCCTGTATGGTTTTCAATTAAATATCAAATCAGTCCAACAGAAGAAAAAATAATCAACGGTAAAGCTACGGTTATATTAAAAAAATATATGTATAATAGTGTTAAAAAATACAAGTAGATAGTTACATTACAATAAAGAAATCCTCTGATAAACTGTATGTTTAACTGTGTCAATTAAAAATTTGGGTATTTTTTAAAATTGTGTTAAAAAGTTATTTCATGTTGTTTGAGTAACTGTAAAAATAAACTGATACGCTGTAGTTAGTATAACCGTAACAACTTCTTACGTCATTTTTAAAAAGATCTTTTGAGGCATTAGAAAACGTAGTACCGAACATTTAGTTAAAGACTTATATTTATATTAACCTTTGAGGGCTCTGTACAAAGAAGCAATTGTGCGGAATTGTTGAGTGAATTCAGCTTACACAAACCCTTACTTCAAATAAGAGCTTTTCATAGCGTTACATACTGAACATATTATTTATTAATTGATGTGAATTCTATGGTTAGGTAATAATAACATTAACAATGTATATTGACTATTTTAAACAATATTTTATTTAAAAAAAAGAAAAGTACAAAAGATACGAGTCTTGTGAAGTTTCTTCTGGCCGTTCTTCTCCACAGAAGGCGTACACTTGTAGTGAACGGGTCGCCATCTTGCTTTGACGTCGAAAAATGATTTTGTTAAATCTTACTTCGAATAAAGTCACTGTTATCTTATCTTATTTAAATTAGAATGCTGTATTAGAGTACTTTTAGTCATTGCCTAATTATTGATAATTAGTTTTAACATTATGTTGAAGCATTATGTACCTCTACATAGGTACATTCATCAGAAGCAATTAAACAAAATTTAATATATCGAACGCCTATCTCATTTCACAAACTTACAACTTTTTCTATCCCTTTCGCTTTGATAATAAATGTTTATCAACCCACGGTTCAATATGAAGTGCTATTTATAAGTGAGTATCAAAATAGACCAGTGTAATTTAATATTCGTACCACTTAGCAATTTATCGGGTCGACGTACGTGGGCTGAAACTTGGGATGAATCATGTACCTACAGTGTATCCAACCAAAGTTATTTAACCAAAATGCAATAAAATTGATTGATAAATAAAAAAATATTGAAACAAAAAATTGTTTACTTTAATTTGCATATTCATGTTTGCTTGTTTTGGGTTTTGTTGCTTTAGAAATAAATCAGATTACAAGAAAATTTATTAAGCAGAAATAGTTTTTTTTTCTTACGAGAAAAATAAATTAGGCATAAATAGCATTTTTTTGTTAGTGTGTTTTTTGAAGCTGTATATTTAAGTTTCTATGTAACACATTGTAATGACAATGTTACAAATCAAATCAAATATACTTTACTGCACATAAAAACACTCATACAAACACAGACGATACAAGAGAAGGCAATTGGCGGCCTTATCGCTTTAAGCGATTTCTTCCAGGCAACCATTACATACAAAATGTTACTTCATTTCATGTCTTTTCAAACGTTAAAATAAAAAGACATACCTAATAAAGTTTCTTACGAGATTCCTTGATGCTCGTTTTCTACAATTGGATGGTAATTGCGTTCCTCTAACGTTGCCTCTAACCGACCCGTTTTCGCTGCAATGGGTAAACCTCATCTCACGCCCCTCCGAGAATCTATCAGGGAGAGTTTGCCTAGCCATTCTAGGATGCTTATAAAAGATTGCTTCAACGTTTGCAATTGCCTGGCAAGGACATGACTTCATACGTGGACACAACTATTCGTGCAATGTGTAAACAATATGATTAAGTAAAACAAACGACTGTTAGTATAACTAATTAAATCTGAAGAAGATTAAACTATTAATTGACTTTTTTATTATGTATCCAAGCCAAAGACCAATTTAACTATGTGTTTTGACTTTTGTTTAAACTTTTTCCATAATGTTCAATGTGGTTATTGTTACAATAATGCAAAGGACGTTTAGGCACATCATTATGGGGTGCTGTTCAGGTTAACGTTTATGTTATAAGACGTAATGTAATGTATGAAAATAATCTTTCTAAGTAATAAGATTTGTTACCAATCACAATTGCTCAATAAAGTTTATATATTACAAGTACAAAATTTTAACTCTGTGGTTATGAAACATTTTAAAAGGTTAAATGGCAAAGCCCCTTTTAGAAATCAATTAAAATTGTTAGCAAAATTAATAAAAGGTGAGCGTGAAAAGGTTAGGTTACCCACTAAATGTTTATAAAACTTACCTAAACTCAAACTCAAACTTTTTATTTGCTTAAAGATATGGCCTATCTGTTAGCGGTTCTTGTATTTCCCGCGGCTCATCATCTCAGCCTGTAGACGTCCACTGCTGGACAAAGGCCTCCCCAAGGATCTCCACAACGACCGGTCCTGCGCTGCCGCATCCAGCGGCTTCCCGCGACCTTCACCGGATCGTCGGTCCACCTTGTGGGGGCCCTGCCCACGCTGCGTCTTCCGGTGCGTGGTCGCCATTCGAAAACTGTTCTGCCGAAGCGTCCATCAGTTCTCCGTGCAATGTGCCCCACCCATTACCACTTAAGTCTCGCAATTCTTCGTGCTATGTCAGCTTCTTTGGTTTGCCTGCGAATCTCATAATTTCTGATTTGATCTCGCGGCAAACTCCGAGCATAGCCCTTTCCATTGCCCTTTGGGTGACCTTGAGCCTTTTTATGAAACCCATTGTGAGCAACCACGTTTCTGATCTATAATATGTCATCACTGGCAACACACACTGGTTACAGACTTTTGTCTTGAGACACTGCGGCATTTGGGACGAAAAGATGTTACGTAGCTTCCCGAACGCTGCCCAGCCGAGTTGGATTCGACGACTGAACTCTTTCTCGAAGTTGGATCCAAGCCTACTCTAAATAGGGGTGATACCTACCTCGTGTACATGTTGGATTTGCCACCTTCCTTCACACGCAACCTATGAATTCATTTACCAGGCAGAGCATCAAATAAACGTGCATGTAATTTGAAATTTTAAATACATTGATGCGTGATAGGATTAATTATTCTTAATCGTGTGAGTTAAGGTCGACAACTTGGTTTATTAAAATCTGTGTTGTCTTACGGAACGGACGATCTATTAAAATACCCAGTATATTAAATTATTCAGGAATAATTTGTTATTGGCTTAGTAATAATGAGTTCACTCACCACATGCCCCTCCGGCCACATCAGGTCTTCGTCCAAGCAATCGGATTTGTACAGTGCTGGGTCTAACACTCCGAGATCTGCCGTGTTTGCTGAAACAACATACCACTTTGATCACACTGAATTTCTACTAAATCGGATTACTATGTGCCTAGGTACTTCGTTATGCTATTTTAAATGTCACAGTGTTTAGGCACGTTTAGGGCTCATTTGAATTGAATTTGTATGTCCTTTATCTTCATTATTTTATATCGCAAATCAGATATTTCAGTTGAATTATGTCCTCTGTTAATATTTCAGCTCATCATCTTCTTCATTAGAGTAATCACAGTTAGATTTTTATCGGTTAGCTTATATTTTATGCTATGTCTTATTTGCTTTTTTGTCTTGTCTCTTCCGTTAACGTTTGTTGGAAATAAATTTGCTGTGCAGTCTTGCTCATTTTATAGTTTTTTTCTTTTTTGTGTGTTTTTATGGTAAATGTCTGTATTATTTGTAATTTTCTCTGACATGCTCGAAAATGTGGTGATTACTGTAAAAAAACACCCCTCAAAGTGCTCCATACAAAACAACGGCCAATAATGTGCCCTCAAACGGCCTAGGCCAGCAAAGTGATTTTCGAGTCTTTACAACATACGACATATTCTTCTTTATTTATTTATTTTATTTTATTATTTATTGTACACAATAAAGTTAACAGAAAATGATCACATAGAAAAACGACACAACAGGCACTGCTTATTTCTAACGAAATGTCTTACAGCAGACCTTGGAAGTGAGAATTTAGAAAAGAAGCGGATAGTAACGTGCACAACAATTTCAATTAATAATACTCGTATATACCTATACATACATATATAATAAACCTACCTACATAAAATAAAACCTAAAAAAGTATAATAAATATAATATAGACTAATAAATACATAACTAAATTATAATACATACAAATACAAACAATTACACAAATATAAACAATTACATATATAAATACAAAAACCTAACACGGATTATACGCACAGAGAAAGATAATGTTCCTTCACTCGTCTTTTAAACACGGATAATGAGGGACTCTCACGAATAGTGTGCGGGAGCGAGTTCCACAGTCTAACTGCGTGAACCGTAAAAGAGTTGGAGTAGAAACCAGAATGGTGCAAAGGAATGTCAAGCAACTTGCGCACAAGGGGACGGCATGGTTTGTCCTGGGAGTGCATGAAAGAGAACCGGGTTTTGTTTCTTCTTCTTCTTTTCGAGTCGATTCGGCGACTAAATTTGGGAAGACCAATACTCTGCCACAGATATGGCATTATCTGTAGCATTATAGAGGTCTTCGCGTGTACATATTCTTATTTTCTAAATTCAAATTTCATATGAATCGTAACATACGAATCGTATTTATTTGAGTTGGTTATTGGCTGTATGCTCTTTATGTACAACATTGGCGCCTAAGAACAAAATAAAAAAAATACGCGCAATATGGCGGTTTGTAATTTTCGTCTCTTCTAGTTTATTTTTATCGTACTGTGTACTTATTTTGTTAATTATTTTTCACGATGAAGTTAACTAATCACTGATTAGTAAGTAGAGGTTGAAGTGATAAAGATTAGAACTTATAAGTTTTAGTACGATACAAGTAGACATTAGTATAATGCTGTTCCGGAGTATCAACATGCCACAAGCGTATCATATCAAGGCGTGTAGCGTTAGTAAACATTTTCCCAAATAAAATACACACTCACGTAATTAAATATTTACTTATGTACGAACCTACAAATATTTACTTATTAAATTTACCTCAAATATAAAAAATATCATATATTTCGGATTGTAGACATTTATTATAATTTATTCTAAGCCATTTATTTAACATTAGTTTGAAACCCCTTTTCGTGCAGACTAAAGTGACATTGCGTGTTTGGTGAAGACATTATTTTAACAAGTTATAATTTTCAGGGTCGTAGAAGTAGGTCTTGAAATAATAGCGTACCTATTTTATTTATCACATACTTTACGAGTATGATTCTTATTTAAATAGAAACTTTATTTCAGTCGTAAACATACCCGTGTTTGCATTTTTCATTATTTGTAAACACTTTGGTAGGAAACGGGATATAATTTAAAGTGAAAGTTGTTATTTTCGCTTTTTATTAGCTTGCACTGTATGTTTGTGTGAGTTTGTTTGTATATTCGGGTGAAATCTTGCAACTCATGAGGACAATGCAATATTATGGTACCATGGAGCTGGTCTGATGATGGAGACGGAAAGTGGCCATAGGAACTCCATTAATACACAACACAACCTAGTCGTGTTTGAGCTCGTTGGATTTGTATTAACAAGATCTTTAGTCATTCGTGATGTCCAGGGTCTCATGATGGAGCCGGAAGGTGGCCATAGGAACTCCTCTAATACACAACACAACCTAGTCGTGTTTGGACTCGTTGGATTTGTCTTAACAAGATCTTTAGTCATACGTGATGTCCAGGGTCTCATGATGGAGCCGGAAGGTGGCCATAGGAACTCCTTAAATACACACCACAACCTAGTCGTGTTTGGGCTCGTTGGATTTGTCTTAACAAGGATACTCCACTCCACGGCTTTAAAAGCTTGTTTAAAAAGGATTTTTAATTAAACTTATTTATCAAATGAAAATGCCTATTTCAAACGCGGCGTGAATGAAATAACTAGGTAATTCATTTCCTTGAATTGATGGAAGAGTTCTTTCATGCTCTCTTTTCAAAATAAAAAGAGAGAATAATCTTACTGTACATAACAGTAGCAGTAGTAGCATCTAGTACATATAAACTGTCCGAAAATGGCTGAAAGAACCACTATACTTCATTTTAAATAACATTCACACTTGTCAGCTAATCGATATTGAAATGAGTGTCTGGAAATGTATCCTATAAATGATTTTTCCAATGTTATCTGAAACGGGGTATAATCTTGTGGAAGTCTGTCTGTGTCTTCGAATAATTTTGTACAAAGATAGCTTTACACCCAAGGATAGAAAATAGGCTCTTGAACATGGAAAATATACGCGAGACAACAGATGAGGCTACCTTAATTAGTAACAATATTATTTGCCCTAAGTATGGTGAAAAAGACTTGTCAAAAAAAAAATACTCGACGAGTCTATTACTGTTTTTCCTTTTTTTAATATTACTTATTTTATGAAATTATTCAGATTATAAAACTTCTTACTTTAATAAGTAAGAAGACGTATGTTTTTACTCACGGCTATTCCTTATACTTTATTATGTCTATAAACAACTTATACGCGTTGTAACTCGTTTTGTAAATTACACGACGATTTTATAAATAAATAACGTAATAACACGCTTTGAAACATCTTCTTAAAGAGAATTCTTGTTAACCAGTCATGTGCTTTTCCTCTGATCCCGTAGTTTTCTAATTTTTAAGCTAAATAAAAGCTTGTAAAAAATGACTGTAATTCAAATGCTGCCAAAAAATCAATTAGACCGTTTTTTCCACTTCTGGGTGAAAAACTCAGCCCACAACCAAAGCCCGCGGGCTCAGTTGATTACTTTCTAATAAAACTGTCATGTTGAATGATTTTGGAGATGTAAAATCTCAATATATTACTTATTACTGTTTTATCAAAAGCTTCGTGGTTAGTTTTAAAAGCATCGCCAATAAGTACCATTTTTAAATCATGATTTACAACAGGCCTAGATATAGCGCGTCATACAAAAATACACTAGAAACATGTCACCTATTTGAAGGTACGCTGGGATTAAAAAGTGACATGTGTATTTTATTAATTGCAACCTTATTGTCTACCATTATAGTAGTATTTTTATTAACATGCACTGTGGAAATGTAGTGCTTAAGCACGACTTTGCCGGTCCATTTTTTGAACATTAATGTTTTATCTAGACCTGTTATAAATCAATGGGTATAATTCACACCTTGGGGAGTATAAAGTTCCGGTAATATTGCGGGTTGAAGGTGATTCACGGCGGGCGTGGTGGGGCGTGGTGGTGGTTGAACTTACTACCCTTTATGTGCAAGTACAATATGTCGTCAGTCCGCCAAGCCTAGCGCCTGTTGACTGTATTCAAACAAAAAAAAAAAAACCTAAACTAAACCTAGACTTTTGTTTTCTTGAAAAATTTTCTGTAAGAAATTTTCTTTACCTTTTTTTTCAAATTTACTCTAAAACATTGAAATTATATTTAAACTTACACAAATACTAAGGACTGAGTGTTTTTGTAGTAAGTTCATGTGGAGTTTGTGTGGTGTTTCTAGTTAGAAAGAAATGTTTTAATTTTATTTATGGATGCCCGAAAGAAATACTTACACACTACCAAATTTTGTAATATAGTTTTCACTGTATAGTTATAAAATTCATGTATCATATTAAGTGGATATTCTACTTCCGGAGCATAAGCTTAAGCAAGGTGTCTTTTCTTTGTGTACTAAAGTAAATTTCATTCATTCATTTAGGAAAGAACGTAGACCTAAACGTGATGCAGAAGATGCAAATTTTATGGTATAAGTAAGTGAATATCAGTAAGGTCGGAAAACTTCTTGAGTACTCATTACCTGGCGGGAGCGACGCGAACACGATATTATGACGTACTTCATACACCCCCCAATATGAGTAAGCACGTCATAGGACCTACCCACAACCTACCTCACTCCGCTGACTCTGTTCGAAACCTGCACGCACTCAGCGATAGAAAATATACTTATATCTACTTTGTGATGATAAAGTTTTGACAGCCAATGGTAATGCTAAAAGAGCTTGGAAGAAAAAAAGAACTATACTTCTCATCAAAAAATCGAACACCTTGCAAGTTTATGTTTTGTAAGGAATTACATAAAAATGTGTATAATTACGGCCCTGTAGCCTAGTTGGTAGTACGCCTGCCTTCGAAGCACAGGAACGCGGGTTCGAATCCCGCCCAGGGCAAACATTCGTGTGATGAGCACTTGTGTTTGCCTTGTGTCTGGATGTTGTTTATCTATATATGTATATATTTATCTATTTAAGTAATGTCAGCTGTCTGATACCCATAGTACAAGCTCTGCTTAGTTTGGGATCAGATGGCCGTGTGTGAGATGTCCCCACATATTTATATATTGTATTGTTGAAAAGTGTTTATATTGTGTGTGTATTCCTAAATATCCCCTCAAGCGTCGCGGTACTTATAGAAAAAATGCCGTCAAGCGTCGACCCTTTTCGGGGTGGTTCCGCCACAGGCTACCTACTGCCGGTTTTTCAATGATTTCTCTGAATTTTCTTATCAAATCTTTATAAAGTGATATATTTTTAGAAACTAGGTAAAATTACTTATCAAGTTGTGTATATTTCATGTCAATAAAACCAAGTTTGTAAATAAAACCTTGAATCAAACATGGTAATTTTATTTTTTCCATCCTTTCGTATTAATAACCCTATTTAAATTAAAACTAATTACTTTGAAGACCATGTTTTTAGTAGTTAACAAATGTTAATACACTATTTACACGAATTAGCAACAGGAATGAGTCCTAAGGTCCTAAATAAAAAAATATCAACAATATTCTAAAATTCCACCCGGATTCCGTACACTGTCTGACTCCTAACAGATATTAAGAACGGAAAATAATGAAACTTGAGCTACAATATTTTTATGCTTTTTTTAGGTAATATTTTTTGTCTCAGATTTATTTAGAAAATATTTTTATAGACTTTATGGGTATTTTTAAATTTCTAAGTTTTTTTATGCGCTATTTACCACTCTTCTGGTGAAATAGCGGTCGTGCATTGTGTTATACGTTTTCGATACAAAAGGTCAGTTAAGAACGTGCCTAGCTATATTATAACAGTGTCATAAATCATCATCAACAGCTCATATATTGTCACGTAAGACCTAGAAGATCCTAAACTATAACTTATATTAAATTTGATTTGGAGCTGGAGAACCTAGGAGTCAGAAGGTGGCGTGGTTACGACGACGCGGCGGCGGCGGTTTGGCTCTTATAAGAGGGAAGTAGTTGAAGGGAAGCCAGGAATATACAGAGAAGGTGTTCCGAATTTCGACTGCTTCCAGTGAAAGCGGAGGAATCACTGAAGTCAAAAAAGGATGTATGAGCCACGGAGACAAACGTATGAGTCTAGATAAATGAAAGGCTCGCGCGGCGCTCGCCTAGATACCGCGCTATCTAAAAACAACAGCTCCGTGAATGCGGCAACTCAATGTCAAAGTGTGTTTATGATAATTTGGAAGGATGCAAGCGTGCGTGATGAATTGTGCTGAAAGCTGATTAATTGTTACCCGAATAAAGAATAATTATTTTATGCAATGGGTTAGTAAATAAATAATTGGTTGTATAATGTAGAAAGTAACTGAAAATTTAGCAAAATTTAGCTCAGGTACGCCGAATTCGGCGTAGTATTTGTTGCCGCCAAGGACCCGCATTTTACAACTACACTGGCGGTATCTAGGCGAGCGCCGCGCGAGCCTTTCATTTATCTAAGCGTATGAGCTTGAGTCCATACTTCAAACAAATATCCAGTCGGTATTCCAAACTTCAGAATTCCAGGTTTCAAATTTCAAATTTCAAATCCAGACAGTGACGTATCCAGCCAGCCGTAGATATCCAAGTGGGTCAGCCGTGAAGCAAGTAAGTTCAGTCCACAGAGTCCACATAGCAGGTTTTGCAGGTCCAAGTAATCTAAGACGTCCAGCAGAGTCTAAGTCTAAGATTAGAGCCCTAAGCTAAATTAAAATTACTAGGATCAACAACAATTTTACAATCTTTCTAGAAAATTATAGGATAATAAACTTTTTAAAATGACAAACAAAAAAGTAAAGAAAGTGAAGTAACATGACATAACAACCAAATTGTTGACATGGCAACCAAATTGTAAACAAATAGAAATTAAAATAAAAAAATGAATATCACAATATATAGGTACCTACGTCCCCACCGAGAGACTCGGGCCTACCCTGAATGAGGGCGATTAGGCCTTGGTCGACCACGCTGGCCCAGTGCGGATTGGTTGACTTCACACACAACCTTCGAATTTCTTCGCAGGAGTGTGCAGTTTTCATCACGATAAGATGTGTTATATAACTGTATTCTGGCAAATAAATATTTCTGATTTCTGATTATTTCCTTCACCGTAAGAGCGTCGAATAAATGTACATATGAATTCAAAATTCGAAAACACATTGGTACGTGGTGGGGATTTCGATCTCCACAATATATATAGGGTTCGCCCTATTGTAAAAATTGGTTCACTGTTTGGTAAATTAAGCTTGTCGTACACTAATTCTAAACCTCAGTTCTAAACTCATCAAAAAGTTTTACTATCATAAAGATATTTTAGCTCGTTGAAATTAGAGTTTGGCACTGACCAACACTCCTTTTTTTATGTCAAAACCATAACTGCCTTTCTTGTTTCTTAAACTGTAGTACATTGAAATAGAAGTCAATGTACGTGAATTTTAAACATTAGTGGAATAACTTTTATACGTACTTTAAATTTATTATAAAGTACGCGCGACGTTGTGATGATCTCTTATTTGTATGCTTCGCTTAACATCATTATGTTTTTAGATGTGGGTATGTAGATTATATTAAGTTATAAATTAAAGTAAAGTCCCTGCGCTTTGGAAGAGGCTGGCACGGTATTTAAATACCAGTGTCTTAATATTTTGATAAATCAATTATTATCATTATTATAACGCAAAACCTCTCGGGTGGTACCTCAGCCCATGAAACTGAACAAAAAAGGATGTAAATTACGTCACGTTTTATGGAAACTTGCGTTTTCTCGCCTACAGGGAACATTATCAAAATTTAAATCTATTCTAGTGAAACACGGCAAAAACTGTTTCTATATTCTACCTAAAAATGTTATTCCAATGTTATTAAAAAATTAAAGAATTTCCAATTGATCCAGGAACCTTATTCATCCATACTGTGCGTCAAATCCGTGGATTCTGATTTTTTGCTGATTTGTTTATGATGTTGGCCCAACAGTTCGACGAAACTTGTGACTTTGAACGTGGAACGCAACCTTGTATAAATCGAAAAACCGTTTTTATTTTTTTACTTTACTTTAGTTTTTTGAGATCCCCTAAACAACTAGTCTTTTAATAATACCTACTAAGAAAGTTTTAAAGCTGACTAAATTTATGAGACTTTTTGCAGCTCACGATTTGTATGAAGAATGGTACTGGCTGGTAATGGATAATGGTAATTGGATGGGTGGCATTCAGCCAAATAAAAAGAGAAAATAAATGCAAAATTCTCGAACTTCATCCCGTGTTCAATAAATTATATGGCGGATCGTTAATGGTGTATTGTAAAATAAAAATAAAATAGTTTTTTCGTATTGATTCCTATATATTACAGTTTTTGTCTGCCTGGCTAGCCTTAACGCGAGAGATTAAAAATATATCTACAGAATGTCGGATATCAGTCCCAGCGCGGATTTGTGTTTTATTTGGCCCGGAGAGGCTTCTTCAGAGCTCGTTAATGAGCACGGTCGATATTTACATATAAAGGGGTACGAGCCTTCTGCTCCCCCGCAAGTCCGCGCCCACTATATTACCACTCTGGTATAAATAGTGATTAGGTCAGTCCAAAACAAAACAAAACAAAAAAAAAAACGATATTCACATAGGAATAGGTAAAGATTGAAAAGTATGGGCTAATTTTTGTTTTTGTTTTGAGCAGACATAGCTGAGAAACTGGAAAAATGAGCCCCTCTCCTTTCACGTCAAAAAAGGTTAAAAATTTAAGTTAGAAAAAACAACTTTTAAAGGCTTTTTTCAGAAACTATTAGGTCTACAGAGACTACATTAGTCTCATATTTTGGTTTTAAATTACTTTAAAGAGTCTTTAGTAGGTATTGTTGAGAAACTAGTCGTTTAAAGTTAATTTCACCAAAATCTGAACTAAAGTCGAATGTTTCGCGGTTTTTTCGATTTATGACAAGGCTGCGTTCGAAACTCGAGGTCATAAATTCGATCGATTCATTCGGCCAACATCATTTGACGCACACGTACTTATCGCCATCAAACGACAAGGTTCCTGGATCAAATGATCTGACATACAATATTTGAGTACTGCCAACACCAAATTCAACGGCAGTATTACCCTGTTATTAGGGCCAACCATTGCAATACATATTATAATAGAAAAGTTTACCTATTATTTTAGTATGCAACAAACAAAGTTGCAATTTTTTGTTTCTCTGTTTAGTCAAAATGTCATAATTCACTAATATGGAGGAAAACATTTGCAGCACTGTCCGTAGTTACCTAACCGAGTGAGCTTTTAGCTGGTAAAAAGTACTAGCCCACTTTCGGTAGAATAAAGCCCTGAAAAAATTTATCATTTGTGTAAGCATTTAAAACGGGCATTCAATTATTCATCCGCTGCGCCCGTTACTGGAAAATATCTGAATAACAGAAAAACAGAAATTAACAGAATTTTTTGGACTGTAAGGTCCACCAGGTGGACTTAAAGGTGGACCCCATGGTCCAAGGTTTGAAGCGAAAATTACTTACTCTCAATAAAGGATATGAATGCATTTTTTTGAGACGCAAATGATTAAATTCAGTTTGCCTTGCTCGCGAACGCACTATACACACTATTGTATCATTGTTCTTATTTAAAAATTAAGAAAATTGTTAATATTTAAAAGAGTCTTATGCAAGAAAAGCACGTAAGATGAAGCTTAATACGTGCTTAATGCCGATTCAGTTTCGTATTTCATTATTGTACTATTTAAGCTCAAGCTGAACACATATTAATAATTATAACATTTTTATTTTATTACACTCATTATACTTCTATTCTATTGATACAATTAAGTATTTTTTTTTATTTAAATTAAAAAAGGGTCTTATTTATTCCGGATATCAATTATGCAAAACCTGTCAATTATTCATACTTATGCAAACCTTTCATTTCTGTTTTAAAAACCTTGGCTTCATTAATTCCGACCCTTTCTAATAAACCATAGAAATTTTGCAGAGCGGTCACAATAAAAATAAATTTTCAATTATACTAATAATTATATCTCAATACCGCTATCTTTTTTAATAATATACAGTTATTGTAAATTGTATAATGATAACGTTTTAGTCAAATTTAAAATATTACGCTTTGATTATACATTTGCAAAAGAGCAAGTATTTTTTTTTATATAATTTATTTATTTATAGCTATTTAGCTACAAATTAAAAAGCTGCTATTCACGACTAGACAGTTTCATCCATGAAGAAAGAAAAAAATTTACGCGCCCGCCCTCAAAAAAAAAAGCGCGTAAATTCTTTTCTTCTTTCATGGTTTCATCAAACATAGCTAAGAACTATAGCAATTAAATATTCAAATAAAACACTGCATTGAAATCGGTTTATACAATCAGAAGCCACAAACATACATACTCGTACCAACATCAACCGTTTACATTTCCACAATATTGCAAACAGTCGCAAACATTTTAACTATTTAAAGGGTGCCAAACATATAACAATCCTCGTTTACGACGTCGTTAAAACGAAGGAAACTTTGGGTACAAAGGTACATACTATTACTTATTTATCTTTATTATATCTGCTTTTGTAAACGAGTGAGTAGTTACTCTAATAAAATATTATCAAAGATTTATGCCGCAGACAATCTGGGAAAAGTTCGTCTGTTTTACACAGGGAATTTTAATACGAGTACCTACTTATATTTTATGAATCTGCTTGCTTATGATACTACTTTAAGCTTCTTTTAGATCATAGCTAGTATGAATTATGGCACGTATAAGGTAATTCGATAAGCAGATAATCTTTATAAAGTTTTAATTAAAACGGTTAATTCAAAACTAACAATAGCTAACCGTACTCATGATAAAATAAGTTGCAAACTACTCCCGTACATTTCTTTTTATCTGTATCTTTTTAATGGAAAATAAAATCACAAATACTCTCAGACCCGGAAATAATTAAATAAGGAAACTACTGCGCTGAAGGTATTACTACCAAATAGGTTTACTAGCCATTACTATTCATTGTAATTGAGTAGGTAACCCTAAAACATCAAACACAATCAATAAAATCTAACAAGAGCGTCGTCGTCGGTGGTCTAGTGGCTAGGGCCACTGTTTTCCGTCCGGGAGACGTGGGTTCGATCCCTACCACGAACCAATGTGTTTTCAAATTTCGAATTCATATAAAGTTTATACGGTCTTACGGTGAAGGAAAATATCGTGATGAAACCTGCACACTCCTGCGATGAAATTCAAAGGTTGCATGTGTGAGTCGATCAACCCGCACTGAGCCAGCGTGGTCAATTAAGGCTTAATTCAGAGTAGGCTCGAGCCCCTCAGTAAGGACTTATATGAGCTGTTGATGAAAGAATAAAACCTAATGTAGACCTATATTGGTGACTCTACTGGAGTTTAGCCTTATCTATCCTCGTATCTACTTCGTTAGCAATTAACTTCGATAGGATGGCCCTAGAGTTGGAAGCCATGATTGGATTTGCATTTTGCATGAACGGTTGCATTGTTCAGTTACATGCAGTTAATACATATTAGGCATGGTCAATTTGAACTCGGACTGTGTGAATACCAGATTCGGGGTAGAGTAATTAGAGACTTCTTATACATAGGTAATAAATAACATGATGATGGCTACATTATATAAATCGTGAAGATATTTACAACAAATTATTCTGTACAATCCATCTTACATAGTTAGGTTGGTAAAAAATATTCAGTTACAAAGAAAGATAATTATCTTATATTATTGCCATTTACTACTACAACGTAATATTTCAGTCACGTATGGATTTTTCATATTATAGTTTATAATTATGGCGCAATAATAATAAAAAGCTGAATTGACTAGTCTTCGGTCAGTAACTGGAATGCAGCTCTTACAATATACATTTTAAGTTCATAAATTCTTTCCGAAACCAACGAATTTCCCTTCTTTCAATCCCCAGAGTCTCAAAGAGGGTAAGCGGAAGCCCATCTGGGAGATGACGATATAATTGGAACGACAGCAGCGTCCGACGCTCAAATAAAACTGTATTATAAGAAAGTAAGAGAATTTCCACGAAAATGCCAGGAAAACTGCGCTGCGGACCAATGTATGACTTTATTTTATATTCACCTCCTACTGTTTGACCTTTGCGTTTAATATAATGTCGGTTGTAAAACAAAGCGAAGAACCCCTCACGTTGATAAGAATTTTTTATAGCGGTTTGACTGCTCGCCCATTATGATTTTGAGTTCTTCCTATGGCGAAAAAAAAACTAAACAGACAAATAAAGAATAAAATATAAGTACCTGGGCTGATTGATAACTGGCCGAAACGACGAACTTAAAAAAATGATACGCAAAAAAAAATATTACATTATATTTTGGCATCTTTTTGAAAATAGAACGCCAAATTTAAATTTAATCGAACTGGTGGAATTTGTTTGATAGGACGTAGAACTTTCTCTGTCGTAAATTTTCTTAACAATGGAAAGAAACGAAATTCGTGCGGTGATAAAGTTTTACGTTTTAAAACAGAAAACAGCAACCCAGATTAAAACCAAGCTAGACAGTGTTTTAGGTAATTCTGCTCCTGCATTGAGTACATTTCACACCTGGGTAACTGATTTTAAACGTGGAAGACAGAGCTGCGAAGACGCCCACAGGTCTGGCCGTCCAAATGAAGTCACGAATCCGGACATGATCAAAAAAAATCACAAAATTGTATTGAATGATCGGCGCTTGAAGTTGCGAGAGATAGCAGAGATGGTGAGCATTTCATCTGAACGCGTTTTTAATATTTTGCACCAACATTTGGGAATGAAAAAGCTTTGCGCGCGATGGGTGCCGCGTTTGCTCACTGTTGACCAAAAGCAACGTCGAGTGGACGATTCATCGGAGTGTTTGGCGCTGTTTAACCGAGATCCTAACGAGTTTTCGCGGCAAAAGTCGATGAAACCTGGATACATCATTATACTCCCGAGACAAAAGAACGATCTAAGCAGTGGACTGAGAGCGGAAGACCTGCGCCGAAGAAAGCAAAAACGGTTTTGTCGGCCGGCAAAGTGATGGCGACTGTTTTTTGGGATGCTCGAGGGATTATTTTAGTGGATTATCTGCAAAAAGGAAAAACAATAAATGGAGAGTACTACGCAAGCTTGCTGCAAAAATTAAGTGAAGAAATCTAGAAAAAACGACCACATTTGGCCAAGAAAAAAGTTTTGTTCCACCATGACAACGCACCTGCACACACGTCAATGGTTGCAGTCGCCAAACTCCATGAATTGCGGTTCGAATTGCTACCGCATCCACCCTATTCCCCGGATCTGGCCCCGTGTGACTTCCACTTATTCCCAAACCTGAAGAAATGGTTAGGTGGCCAGAGATTTTCATCAAATGAAGAAGTCATTGTTGCCGTGGACGAGTATTTTGAGGGGTTGGAGAAAACATTTTATCAAACTGGTGTAACGGCATTGGAGAAGCGCTGGACTAAATGCATCGAGGTAGAAGGAAACTACGTTGAGAAATAAATTTATTTTAAATAGATTTTTAAAGTTTTTCTTTGTCGTTTCGGAAACTTATCAATCAGCCCTATTTAATAAAAAGAACCTTTTTGCTAATGACAGCAAGATTTTAGTATTCTCCAAGATATGTCAATAGTTAATATTAATTAATAAACTGCTTTACTTACAATAAAACATGCTAAATATAAATCTAAGAATTTTCTAGTAAAGTCAGTTGTTTATAGAGGCAGGTATTTAACCTTTCTTTTATTAGCCAACTCTCTGCTAACGAAGTTTGTGCAAAGCGGAATTCAAAGCAAAAAAAACAATTACTATTCACCTTGTTTTGTTTTTCTTTGTTTTAATTTTTCGCAAAAATACTGATACGATTTATCGATCAATGTTTGACAAAGCCATTGGCTAACGAGGTCTGTGGTGATTGTGGTGGATCCATCACTGCCTCGAAATGTGTGGCCGAACGAAAGTGGTGGTTATTAGTACCACGTAAAACGTTAATATTATAATTGGTCTGTAAATTTCATATAAATAAAATTATTATATTTCGAAGTGCGATCTAGAAGTTAGTGTTTTATTATTACAAAAATTTTCTGCTTTTCTTTAAGTTGTATTTTATTCATCTCCTCAAAAATTTTAATAAGTATCTTAAATAAATAATTTCATTTACTTACGTAAAACAAAAACTAAATATTATTTTTTTATGTGTTCTTAAATAAAAATTCAAAACGTACTTTGAATGTAAAACGTAATTCAATTTCTACATGGACCTTTTTGAGCTTCACTTTAACAGTGACGCAAATTAAACCCAAAGCTTTCATTCACTGAAATAACACAAATCCCTTAAGGCAATCTCAAATCCGAGTTCATTATGACTAAGAATGTAGGATAAATTAAAACGGTGTTTCTAAAACGAAACGCGGTCCCTACCAATAAAAGCAAAATATATTTCACAAACAGAGATAAAATGGTAATTTAGAAATCGCTTTGTCACTTTGTTTGATTATTTTAGCGTTTTGATTGAAAATCTGATACAAGAAAATGAATAGTTGATTGAGTTTCTTATGTCTATAAAATAAATATAACAATCGACAAACATTTGTCAGCGGCCAGAAGCGAATAATTTTCAGTGTGCTCTATGTAATAGAAAAGTACCCCCCCCTTATCACCTCAGGACCCTTAATTCGTGAATAATACAAAAAATGAAGTGGAAAATGCTACATATTACCTTACATACATAATTTTACTGTAAGCAGTTTAATATTAACTCTGTGATCGCATGAAGTATAAATCGAAATATCATTTATTGTAGGAGTTAAAATATCGTTTATTATATCTATAATCTGAACGTACATACTATGTTTCTTGAGATTTAGTATAAAGATAAAAGATATAGATTCAATTCAAAGCAAAATTTCATAGTTTTTTTTTTTTAAATCAAAACTAGATAATAATGCTAAGGGTAAAAGAAGTTTATCCATGGTTGGCAGGTTCACTCACTACAAGTGTGCTCTTACTGTGGAGAAGAAAGGCCAAAAGAAACCCCACAGGACTTGCATCTTTCATCGGTACTTTTTAAAATAATATTATGATTATTGTTTACAGCTAGTGGCTCTGTGAGTCTGTAAGTATATCTTTTCATATAGATTTTATATAATTTTTTTCTCCAGAAACATCCCCGACCACTTGTTTTTTTTTGTTTTATTCATTTTTTCATAATATTTTATTTTATTTTATTTCATTGTTTTTTTTTTATTGGTTGAGAAATGTGATCTGTAGAGGAAAACAGCCTCAGCAATAGACCTTGTAAGCTGGCAACCCCCATAACTCTACATTTTTTTAAATTTCCAAAAACTGGCTCAATAAAATAATTCGATTATTTTATCGAACCTGCTCACAAAATTTCACGAGAATCGGTTGAGAAACGCGACCTGTAGAGTGAAACAAACAAATAGATGGACAGACACATACAAAATCAAATTTGGCAAAGCTGAAACAGAGACGCTTCGCTCGCTCGGTCAATAATGATAAAATGTACATAGGTACATTGTGCATCAAATCCAGCAACAACCCTATGGTAGTTTACATCCGCCGACAACCATTGCAAACTGCATGCAACCTAAGTAATTAATTCACTTCCGAACATTTCCAACTCTGAGTTGGTAGTAATAGGTACTACTACGTAGTACTGGCTCTGGCAGTAAACCTTCCATCTGCTAACGAATGGCTTTGTGAGTATTCCACTCCATGTGAGTTGAAACTACGCATGTCATGTTTATGACGTCATTCCGGCTACGGCTAACGATCAAAACGTAACTTTTACTAACTGTACTTTACAGTACTGTACTTCTACAATGTCAACCGTCTGCACAAAGTTTCTATAACCACCTGTGACATGGATTCAATTGAATATAACACTAAGTACTTGAGAAGATTTACAGAGCGTAAAAATATGTAAATAAATGCGTTTTTCGTACAAGGTATTTTATACTAGAAAAATAAAGTAAGTAGCTGTCTAATATAAAGTAAAAGAGTACATAAAATACGGAGACCAGTGAACTTTGATCATTACATTTATAATTTTTGCAGAGAAGACGATTATTTATAACTGAGTCCATCATAACGAAGCAGCGAGCGTAGCGAAACTCTAATGTTGAAGTTTGATTAAACTTTCGGCTTGTTCGAAACCCCAGAGAGGTTTCTTGTTAATGAAGCGTTAAGTATTCGTTATATAAATATTTCCTTTCGAAATAAAGCTTCTACAAACTTTGTAATTTAATATTAGCAGGTCGAATAATTCGAAGTTCATCGGTATTGAAATGTACTTATCATGAGTGTACCTGTATTTGCTAGAATAAGCGGTCTTACAAACTGAACTGCCAAATGACTGAATGAGGGTCTGACAAAGCTCTTCCTAGATATTAGGCCCTTAACACGCTTTTGGAAGCCCGGATTATCTTATTTTTCATACATCCTAGTACATCAGGTTCCTAAAACAACTGGTAACAGTTCCACAAGGTGTTTTATTTTATACCTAGATTCAAAACCAGAACCTGTGGATTAAGTTTGAATGCTCCGACTGAGTTATTTTTATTGTAATTTGTGAAAATAGATTTTTGCAATATTTTTGCATGATTGAATAGCTCGTCGTAGCCATATTTTTTACGGGGTTTGTTTCTGATTAAATAACTATAGATCAATGACAATTTATAAAAATCAATTCTGCTTATAAATAATTTCATTTTTGAAAGCAGCTTCTAGTTACGATGACGTAGCGTACCTAGTTTTTTTAGCAGTACAACTGTAACTCGCGCAAATATCCTAAAAAAGTTAACATCATACCCTAAAAAGAAATTTTTTTTTAAGTTATCTGGTACTCACTGAATGAATTGGAGCGGTGCTGGTTGGGTACCGGTGGGCACAGGATCTCGCTGCCCAGACTGCTGACGCTGATCACGTCACGGAGCTCGCCAAGGGATGATGAGCGGAGCGTCGGAAGGGAGAAATTCACCTCCCTTGTCCTGTACGAAGAAATATAAATTCGTACCTAGTATAAAGTAACTGTTATTGTGAATGTATCTGTCTGGGAGTGGTCTGGTATCTCTCATTATTTCTTGAATCAACGGTTGTTTAGACTTAATTAGATGAATACAGAAAACCATCAACTTTTTACCAATACCCACAAAAAATTTCAACGTGACTTAAATAATAGGTCATAGCATTTTACGAATAAATACATCAAGTTTCGTATTTGTGATTTCAATGAGGGAACAATGAATAAAAGAAATAATAAATGAGAAAGTGTTTATAGTTCGTAATTTTAACAAAACAAAAAGGGCTCTGTTTTGTTAGTAAATTTGAAATAGGGGCCGCCGTCATGTTACAGCAACTCGTTGTGGCTACATACACTGTGTGTTTTGCGGTTTAACACGATATAAATCGTACGCATATATGATATAATGTCTACGCCTTCGTGGTGCGGTTGTTTTGATTGACATAATTTGGTACTGGTTTAAAATGCATGTATATTTACGTTCTATCAAAATGAATACGTCACAAGACAGTTTGTATAACGATAAATTGGTAGACGTGGGTAATTTTAGGTTATTGTTTATAAAATAATATTTGCTTCGTATTTTTACTACTACACAAACACGAAAACAAAGCATGTTTTGGATTTAATAATTGCCCTAAAATAAAGTTTTTTTTTCACTTTATTCAAATAACAATCAGCCTATTGCAGTTCACTGTTGGACGTAGGCCTCCCCAAGAGCACGCTAAACCCAACACACCAAGTACAGACATTGTACAGACAAAAAACTACATTATTTTAATTACCTATAAGAATGTTTTACATACCAATAAATGAGGTGATTATAGGTCTACAATAAATAAATAATAAGACATACATTTTAAATATTAAGAAGCAAATATACATTCCGTTAAGTCCAACTTAAATGTTTAGCAGACTAAAGAAACAAATTAAATTTGGTAAAATAAACAGAAAATTAACTTAGAAGTACTTAGTACCCACTTGAAAGTTGCAGCAGACAAGTTGAAATGTAAACTGTCTTAGAAATGCTTAACCACTTATAACAAGAAACTCAAAACTTCCAGCGTACATACGTTGTTTACGTACAGTTTCTATTAAAACTACGACTTAACTAATTAACGAAATGTGTTTTTTTTAAATCTGGTATTCCTATATTTCAATGTGATTTCCTGTAACCTACATCATAGATAGAAAAGACACGGTTTGGACCAATTGAAATATACTGTAATGATCATATTACTTCATACTTTTATACAGACAATTTATGGAATATTTTATTTACAGCAAATTCTCATACTTATACTATAGATTTTTGCGAGCCTTTCATCGTCTACAAATCAGAAGTGAATACATAAAATAAACAAACATTAAAGCCATTCTCGTGACATGAGGGTTGAAAATTATATGTCTACCTTCAACTTCCTAATGCCTTTTAGGAGTTCGTAATGAAAGCGCATGAGGAGTGAAGTTTCTTGTATAATCGCGAGATTTAATCCTGTCTAGAGGTTTTTAAAATTAAACAGCTGTACTTTATCCTTCTACCGAGACAGCTTCACATAAATTTCAAACATTATATGAACACATAAAGGACCTTTTTACATTTAATAAAAGCACGTCTTTACAAGTATGTTTTTAGTTAAGTTCAAACACAGAGATAATAAAAAATACTTCAACTTCAAAAGCACGTAGTACTTCGAAGATGTACTCGTATTTTATTTACTTTATCGGAGGATTGAACAAATATTTCACTTAAAAAATATAAGGGAATATTTTACTATTTTATGTAGAAAACTACTGATCTATACATGAAAAAAGAGGAAAATATCTGTATTGGAATGTCAAGTAGTAGACGACATTAGGCTGATATGATGATGACCATAAAAAATAGATTTTAATGGCCCTTTTTAGTGGTCCCGCTACTGCCTGGCAAAGGCCTCCTCCTTTTCCTTCCACTGGTCTTGGCTACTGTCGGGTGGACGTAGCCCTTTGAAGATGGGAGGCACTCGCTTCTAGCGCATGAATCCGTAGCTAAATAATGACTCCAATATTAGGTTACAATATTTTTGTATTATCTTTTCTTCATTTCAATCCCTAATCCACACCATTATTTTCTTCAGCCCATCATTCTCTGACTCACTACGTCTAATTAGCTTTTTTACGATATATATGGCGAATATCGAGTGCCAGCAACAACAAACAAAGGGAAAAGTGCGCGGAGACTGCATGTAACCAATGCAATCTCCACATCCCTCCTCCTACAGGAAAATGATCAGCCGATCACAAAAGATAAACCTAACTAATTACCTAAAAGTGCGTGTAATATTTCATTTAACAAACCCTATGATTTGTACAAGAAGCCATAGCTAACAGCTACCTGGTGGAACAACGTTTCACCAAATACGAATAATTAAAACCACGCCAAAAGATTATTCATTCAAGTACAACTCATGGTACACTACATGAACCAAAAGAACAATAAATAAATTTTGAAGAATTAATAGAACAGCTAACAGTGACACAAAACGTTCAACATAATATTAACATTGGACCATGCTGCTATAATTGACCAACAAGAACAAACGAAATTATTATCATGTAATATCAGATAAATCAAATTATGACAACAAAATCCCATCAACATAATGAACAAACTTTAAGTGATCACACCTAATCTAAACTTAAATATTTCAACCTAAGCTAAGACAAAAACAAATGAAAAACGCGAATACAAAGTCTAAAAATCGAAGTAGCGGCAGGTCTGGAACAGGAGCTCAGGCCTATTCGTATATGTAGAAAAATAATGATCACCTACACTATGCGTCACTTACGTTAAATATTAACCGAATAACAAGATCTTTTCCGAAGAACTATAAATATTCGATAGCATATCTAAAATGAGTGGTTATCTTCACTGGCAACGATAATTCAGTGTGTGTGGCCATAAAGAGCATCGAATACTCCATGCAGGTTTGTTTGAGGGTAGCGAAATCTTTGTATAATTGAGTTCCGAAATTACGTTTAAAAAAAGATGACATACCAGTCAAACATTGCTTAATTATTATTTTCTGGTCTGAAATCTTAGCCTTTCCGGCAAGAGATTCCACACGATACACATAGTCCATCAGAGGCTCATTATAATCTTGACGAGACTTATAAAACAACGAAGCATGGTCTATAGGAGACGGGAATTCTAAACAAATCGCTTTTTTAATATCCTCATATTTCGTAGAGGACGATTTTGTCAAATTATAATAGCTGAGAGCCGGCCCACATAGATAAGTAGCCAACACTAACGTTTTTACATCGTCACTCCAACTATCTATAGCGGCGATTATCTCGAATTGCGAGAAGAAGTCCTCCGCGGACGAATTCAGACCGTTATACTTATCAGACATAATTCAACTTTTTTTAACATAATAATATCAATTGTACATCACCAAGGCATCAATGCAGAGAGACCTTTCCATGGTATCTCATCATCATTCTAATGGCTGCAATCGCTGCATTGGCCATCTCATTCAATATTAATTTCTTTATTCACAGTCTTTTCTTAGACTTTTTTCTGGAAAACTTAATATGGTGCATAAAAAGGATTTAAGATTAAACACGTCTTCCTCTGCGTCCGCGTTCAGTCGAAGCTAAACAAAGGTAACAAAATTAAATTGCCTCATAGCTGCGATCCGTGCTGTGATATTTGCTGTTGATTCTACAAGGCAAATAATCAGGCAAATAATATAGCAAAGAAAAAAAAATACGTAACTGGAGGTACCGATTTCTTCATAAGTCTACACCATGTCGGGTGGACGTAGCCCTTTGAAGATGGGAGGCACTCGCTTCTAGCGCATGAATCCGTAGCTAAATAATGACTCCAATATTAGGTTACAATATTTTTGTATTATCTTTTCTTCATTTCAATCCCTAATCCACACCATTATTTTCTTCAGCCCATCATTCTCTGACTCACTACGTCTAATTAGCTTTTTTACGATATATATGGCGAATATCGAGTGCCAGCAACAACAAACAAAGGGAAAAGTGCGCGGAGACTGCATGTAACCAATGCAATCTCCACACTACTTTGATCCGTTGCCGTTTAAATGCCTCTAGTTCGTCGCTCTATCGATTCTTAGGGATCTATAGATTCGAAGGGGGAGGCCCCTTCCCCGTCGACCGTCGAAGGGAATCCATTCAGTAGTGGCTCTTGTTCTTCTCTTGGGGTGCATTTTACACACATGACCCGCCCAATGTAAAAAGTAACAAAATAAATTAGGTACATAACACATTTTTATATCGTACTTACATAAAACAGGCTCCGGAAATGTCATGCGGTGGGTAGACGAGTATGGGGGGCGAAGGGGCGGGGGAGGGGCTGTTCTTGCGTCGCCGCGCCACAAACACGCCGGCCATCACGATCAGCAATACCAGTGCTGCGCTCGCGCCGCCCAAAGCCACCAGCACCGCCTCTGTAGAACAAAGCAGATGTTTAAGAAAGGCTTTTTAAGTTTAGAAATCTTTTGGCATACACCAATATTTGAGGTTTACTATCTGACAAACATTACAAAAGAGTTCCTTTTTGAAAGTGTTCCGAAGTTGAGCACTACACTATAGTAATACCTCGTACCCTTCTTACATCAAATATTTCATGTATTTCACCTTACTTCACGTTTTGGTGAAATGCACCTTAAGGGCGTCACAGACGGTTAAAATACGATATCGTATCTTAAGAGGTAGCCAGATCTCTCGTAGCCATTCACTTTGTGTGCAAAGCGGGGGTCAAGCAGAATGGCCGAATCAATCAGTGACCGGCCATTCTGCTTAACCCCCGTTTTGTACACAAAGTGAATGGCGACGAGAAAGCTGGCTGCGTCGTACGATAAGATCGCACCTTAACCGTCTGTGACGCCCTTAAGTTAGGAAGTTCTGCATCCTTGGAAACTGCTACATTTCAGTTGAAGAATTCTTATTTGTGTTGGTTGTAACTTGTAACTTATAAGGTCACAGTATTAAAATGTATTTAAAGACTCTGACGTTATTCGATCGACAATTTTATGCCTTTTTATTTTATTAGTAGAAAACGCGATGAAAACTTATTAATAACTGTTATAATAGAAAATATTCAAGCTTTTGTTAATGTGATTTGACGTAATAAAAGCATGATAGCTAATAATAGACTGTACGTACTTATGGCCCACCTACCTTCTGTATCCACAGTCACGTATCGCTGATTTGAATGAATATTGCACAGAAACACACGAAAAAATGGCGACAGCAACACTATTTGACAGAATAATGTTAACGGCTTGCACCCGTGCTACGAGCTCTGCAATTTTCCCTGGCAACTAGTCTGAGATATGTTTTAAACATCTCGAGACATGCCGCCTGCATGCCGTCGAAGTTTTCCAACTTGCGACGTTGTGAAGCTGCCGATTAACTCGCCCAAAACAAACCTACCGACTTACCGACATATTTTGTTGGGTCGGCAGATTCGGTGTGTAGAGTGAATAACACTTGACTCAATCGTGCGTCAAAGAGATTTCACGATAAGTATCACTCGAACAAATTGCGACTGAAGTCCGTTTGTTGTTCTCATATGGACATGGAAACCCCTAAGGCGTTATGATGACCAAGAATGTTCTACGCTCGACAAAATAAAAAATAGGCTTGATAGATCTCAGATATTGATCGAAAAATGTTTCTTACGCACAATCTTCTAAATAGTGGGTAAATAAAGTTTTTTTTTCTTCAATTCAGTCATACCTACATAGGAACCAAACTAGTGAGATCAAAATCTGCACAAAAATCTGAATTATGATGATGATGATGATGGCAAACCTTTACAAAAACATAAAAGTAGTCTCTAATAGAGTGGGTACAAATCCTTTACTAAAATATAAAAAAAAATATTACCTATATTTTGATTATTATGGTTTTTGTTTGCAGACGGATTTTTCCTTGGGAACATGATTTTCTTCCCGTGGTAAATATCTTTTCTTGGGTGTCAAACTATATTTGTGCCAAATTTTATCAAAAACGGTTCAGTGGCTTAGTCGTGAAAAAACGAAAAGCAGGCAGACAAAGTTATTTTTGGATTTATAAATTGGTATATACTCGTATTACAAATGTATTAAATGTGTTAAAAAATTAAAAGGTTGTGTTTTCCAAGTGATTTTTATGATTACTCGCACTTTATCGTGAAGATTATATCGTGGTTACATAAAAGCATATTATTACGTTAGTACTCGTAGGAACATAAGATGGTGTCATGAAAATTTTATGACCTTCATTAAATTCCCCTACTGAGTTATTATTATTGATGATAAAATATGTTCGAATTTCCCCTACCCAAGAACATGTTCCTGAATTATAAATAGGTACCTTTAAAGCGATGTTGCTTCAAAATTATATTATCTACTTACTTAGCTAATGTTATAATGTACTCCACTTTTGAGCGGAAAACATCTTTCTGTTATACACAATAATATATTTTTCTACACTAGCTTTTTCCGGAAGCATAATTTTGCTTTTTCAGTAATTTTCTCATTAGTTCTCGTAAAGAGATAATAATTATATTTCGTTACTTTACCTTGTACTAAGGCACATTTAACACTAAATAACCAAACATGACAAATATGTAAGTAACGTTTATAAATCTAAGCAAAAAATATAAAAAGTGGAGAAGAATAAGTTGATAAAAATTATAACATCCAGAATTGGTTTCGATTATAAGAATGGATCAGTAATTATTATATTATATTTTTTTACAAGTATATTTAGAATGTCGTCTCCAACCAGTTAATGATTTTCACAAAAGCGCAAAGTAAATCAAAATTTGGGACGCGCTCGAAAGACATTGCGGTCAATTGGCCTCTTGGATATTTACAGAAATTAAATAGGGCATTTGACTTTTTTTTTATAAATCTAAACTTGTTAGTTTCTGCTATCGAAAACTAAAAAAATTTTTGCACTATCTTTAAAATTAACCAGGATAATAAGGTTTGAAATTCAAGGTTAGACAGAGGCACATACTTGTTTGTGACCTTACAAGCAAGTAACGCCATAATAAAATCTCCATACAAAATATCATTTTTGAAAGAGACAGACATATTGAAAAAATCACTGTAAATTCGTTTGAGTTTATTCTTATGAGTTTGGTTCACACTTTAGCACCTAGTAATTATAGTGAACTCATATTTTGAAATAATATAAATAAATATTCAAATCAAATCAAATCAACAGCCCGTTACAGTCCACTGCTGGACTATGAGCCTCCTCCACTTAAGTGTTTGGTTTTGCCATAATCTCCACGCTTGGCAGGTGGGTTGGAGATCGTAGATTAAAAGGTTACTGTAGCAGAGAGCACTGCTGCCTGTTCCCTGTTCAATGTGTAGTCCCTATGTCGCCTCTTACGACACCCACGGGAAGAGAAGGGGTTGGTGACAAATGTATTCTACTCTGCCGTCACCACACGGCAAATAAATAAATATTGCTGGTATATATTTATACAAACTGAGCAAAAGGAAAACCAACAGGGTATTTTGTTAAATTTAAACCATATTATAAAAATATACATACATTTTAATTAATTCTAGTAGCGACCAAAGTACCATTTAGCGGTTACTCTTCATAATTAATTATAAAACGTGCGGTCTACACATTACTTTAATTATTGTTTTAAATTAATTTATGTCTGCAACATTGATGTAAAAACTCCTTACTACGCCCAGAGCGGAGTGGAGGTGGTCAAATCTGTTTGGTCTGCAATGCTTGTTATATTTATGTAATAATGATAGTGCAGGATGTAAGTTGCAAGTTCACTATTAGTGTGAAAACAAAACTTCTTTTGTTACGGAATAAAGACGCCCTAAAGACCTATTAGTTACGCTTGACGCCATGCCAACTATACCACGGCAATTTTGTTGGGTTTCAGTCTATGAAAACAAATAAAAAATTTAGTTAAAACAGAATTTCCTCACGGCTAAAGTTTCAAAACAAGCGAAAAGGCAAACGTGAGTTTTCACCTTTCTCACCGGCACATCTAACTGCCCACCCTTGTATTTTGGGTTAATTTTAAACTACGCTTATAGTTATACATTACAAATTGATTTATTGATAATTTTACGATAAATGAAACACAATTAAATAAACGTTAAATTAATTACTTTTTAACTAACATCAGCTGTAATTAGTAGAATTATAAAGAATCACCAGTATTTTCTGAAATAAAAGGTTGGGCGGTTGGTTATGCCGGTGAGTATAACATTTGTTTCCACTCACGACGATAAAATTCTCATCCGTTTTAAAAATAAAAAATGTAATTTATTATCAGAACATTTTATTGGCCTACATTTTTATTTGAGTGATAATTTTATTAATAATTAAAACTTCCTGCTATTATAAATTTTTACAATAATTAATTAATGAGTACGTGTATTTTTATAGTAGGTCGACAACTAACCTCACAAACCCTGGTGTCAGTGTTATAGAGCCGCCAAAAGCCACTGATATGTAACGACTAGACAGTAGCCTGGACCAACGGTTTAACGTGCCTTCCGAAGCACGGAATCATCTTTCAATCAAGTGAGGGTCTAAATCTCGACCACTCGGCCACGGATGCTGTTACTTTACAAGTAAAATAGGGTCTACTAATACGAGTAAGATAGTAAAGATGTCGCCCAGCAGCCACCACAAGCTGCTGCACCACACGAAGAGTGTTGTAGAGGATTGGTATGTGGCAATATCCAGGGCTCAGTCCGAAGAAAAGGTATTTATATATTATTTATTATATAACTAACATGAGAAATTCTGATAAGCTTTAGGAGTTTACTGTCGGAGATCAGGACATGAAGTGAAGAATTTAGCAGAAAAAAGACAAAATCGAAACGTAAGAAATCTAAATTTGAAAATGAATTTAAAATGAAAGATAAAACTGCAGCAAGAAAGGTTGCCAGTCATAAAACAGGAAAGAGGACGAATACCTCGTTACAAAGGTAGAGTAGCGTGCAGAAAATTTTAACTGATGCTGAGTGTTGTGTAGAACGCACGTCAGTTTCTTTATATTATCTTTGTATGCTAAGCTACGCTGTATTGCAGCCTTGTATTTCAAAACTACAAAATGACAACTGAATTATCTCAATAATCAATATCCCACGAGCCGACGAGCCAATTAACAAGTGTCACATGAGTACTGTAACCAACCAATCAAGTCGCCATGAAATAATTCAACGGAAAGGAGGATAACTTACCTTGAATAGGACGTTTTATTATATTAACTTAGTTGTAGTGTTTCTTTAGATAAAAAATAAGGAATGCTATTCCAATAGCATTCCTTATTTTTTTCAGGTTTTATAACAGAAAAAGATGTGAAAAAAGTCTTCGATTAAAAAAACAGTTAATTAGTGTCAGTGTGGTAGTAATACTCGTATTTTCTTACTTCAAAATCATAATGATCGTATACGATGTTATTACGATGAAGGAAATCACTTTATGTAATGTCAAGTCAAGTCAAGTCAAAATTTTTTATTCGAATTAAGATTTTTACAAATCATTTTTCGACGTCAAAGCTATAAACTAATGTACCTTCGAAGATATTGTTATATGACGCCAATATGCATGGTCCAGTTTTTGGCTTTATTATAATGAGTATTGACCTAAACACATTTTTATTTTTAATGACTCAATTAATATTTCAAAAGACTTACCTCTCACATTTACAGCATTAGCGATCGAAAACCCCGAAACGGAACTGCTAGTGGGTCGTGCCTGGTCAAGTCTTGTATGCGCTGGAGGAGTTGGATCCAGGTCCAAAGATTCCACTTGATGAGCTTTCACTAGCGTTGGCTCATCAACATACTCTTGATTGCTGTCATAGTACACAGCGTTTTGTGGTTTGTTGTCTTCAAAGCCTAAAGGAAAATATAAATATTAGGAAACAATAATTGTAGGTTTTAAAAAAAATTCTAATCTATCATATTATTATTTTTTAATGGAAAAGGTTTGCTTTGAGTAATTTTAGTGTTTATGAATAAATCACTTTAACGTCTTCTTCGTGACAAGATTTCAACAAAATCTTTTTTAAAGCATTCAACAACTCGGCCAATTAAAACATTGTCGCTGGCATCGAGTCAACGATAAGCGGACACTAGCAAGATGACAAAGCTCAAATAATGCAAATATGGGTGGTAAGGCTGGAATAGTATAAATTATCAATTGCAGGTACCTGGCTGATATTCTTCCTCGTCTTGTATATGCAGTATCGGTGAAGGTTTTATGTAGGGGGCGTACCAAGGCCGCCTTCCAATGTAAACCTTCTTGGTGTTCACTGTGCGCTCGCCATCGTCTTCCTGCCTATAACCCGACGGAGGCAGGTTTAACATCTCTGAACATCTGTTGATACCTGCGAACAAACATAACCGTAAATGTTTTAAGGCCCATTTGTATTTACACAAGTACAATAGCGCGCTAAATCCGTCATTAATTCATTATACTTGAACAAGTTCAATGGTGATTTAACTTAGTCCGTCTACTAAACTCGGCAAGTAGTAGCTGTCAAAATAGATCGCACTTCTATTTTGTGTTTTGTTCCTACTTGCTACTTAACTAGGTTAAGTCACTTACTTACTAACTACCGAAATGTAGATCAGCCTTTAAGAACAGAAGCCAGTGATAGATAGATAAACAGTTACAACGACAGTTTCAGAGACGCTCTTATTCAGAACAAGCTCGAACCCCTCTGCGGGGACGTGTAGGTATTCTATGTTGATAACATCCACACTTTGTAATACAAGAATTTAGTTTCATTTGGATTTAATAGAATAGAATATACTTTAGAATAGAATATACTTTATTGCACACAAGGATATAGCTTGAAAGTACAGAAGATAGATAAAAGGGTGTACAGATAGGCGGCCTAATGTTGAACAATATACCACGAATTCTAAAAAACTACTGAAAATACCCATAAAAAATAATAATCTTGTTTTTAATTTATGATACAGTTTTTTTATAAAACACTTTTAAGGCAATTACTCTTATTTTATCAAAGGCTGAAGACGAGCCTATTTTGCATTTCTTTTCTTTTAGGCTGATGAAAATAGATGCCCAAAATATTTCAAAGGTAGGATTCCTGTCATAATAAGGCTCGCAATGATAAATTTTCTAAACCTACGAATTGGTGTGCAAATTGGAATAGTTAAATTATGCTAGGTGATTTTTTTTTCCAATAAATACTGATGATATTCGTGACGATCACTAACGTCAGTAAAATTGGATTATTTTTATATCGTTTTGTCTGGTCTTACTTCTTCTTATTTCTGAAACAAGTTAAACACCTGTATGTACAGGTATGTATGTATTGTACCTATACCTTTGATTTGAGTATTAAACGTTTAATACTCAAAGACCTGTACCTTTATTTATTTATAGGAAGGTATACTGTGCCTGTCAACACCATCAGACTAGAAAATCTAAAAAGCTTTTAATCATCAATCAATCAATCGTTCATTAATGAACAACGTTATTGTATAATTAAACAGAACACGTAGTCTGCTTTTGATCAGATTTTGAAAGATAAAGTTAGGTAGAGCTTTACACAATATTTCTTTTTATACGTTTTGGATAGGTTGTTGGACACAAAAGTTTAAGTACTTTCTCTTTTTTTAAATATCCTAATTGGTAAAAATAAACTTGGTAGAACTAACAAAGAATAATTTATAATATTTTTATTTTAAATAACAACTTATATTTTTCTTCGATTATAAATTCACTATGTAGGTCAGTATTACCTAAACAGTCAAAGCTTGTTTCATCAATAGCTTATATAGGTACGTCCCCACCAAGGGGCTCGAGCCTACCCAAATAATACTAATTTTTTAAAGTACCTATTAAGAAATAAAAAGCTGAAAATATTTTAAAAGATAAATAAGAAAACTTGTTAATTTAATATTAGTTTAATTTGTTAAATAATAATAATAAATTAAATTTGATTATAAGCTAAAGATATTTATATTGAAAATAAATGGAAACCTCTTCTCCACAATCCTAACGCTCGTACCTAGTAGGCACTAATTAGAAGTAACTTCATCCCGTTGTTTTACCACAAGTTTCGGTTAATCCACTTTGTTAAACCTTAATGATATTATATAATTATAAATATAATCTGTAATATATGCGTATAGTAAAACTCAGTAATATGCCCCAGTTACAATACGCCCCACTCACCTAGCACTCACACTAACAAAGCTGCGTTCCACACCGATAGACGCGTGGTAGGTCTCCGCGCGCACGTCAGCCATGTAGGCAGGCGACTGATACCTACCACGCGTCTATCGGTGTGGAACGCAGCTTTGTTAGTGTGCGTGCTAGGAGAGTGGGGCGTATTGTCAACTGGGGCATATTACTGAGTTTTACCCTATTGTATCTTTAAGTAATTTAAAGCACTGATTATTTTGGGTGGGCAGGTTTTAGAAGGCTGGAAGATTCAAGTCCAAACTTCAACAGTAGTCCACGGTGTACAAACAATTGTCAATTAAAGCCATAAAAATACAGGATGTAATTTTTTCGGATTTTAGCCGGTTCGATTCCCGGGTGTTGCAGTATATTATTAAAAATTTAATGTTTGAATGCAGTTTTGTTTCTTTTCAAAAATAAATGAATGTTTCGTTTGCTATTTTCATAGTTTAGAGTACTTTCCCTCCAGGTGGCATTAAAAAATTCCACCCTGTATAATATGTGTAGGACGTAAACTAAAATTAAAATAAATACAAATTGAGAATTATTTTAAATTCAGAGAGTCTAATTTCAAATGTTTCGTCAAAAAAGTAACAAATAATTTGATACATGAAATTCAGAGGGTAATAATAATTATTATTTTATTTTAGAGAAAAACGATCTTAATTCTATGGTATCTAGGTATTGTAGAGACAAGATAATTTGTAAACAGTATTCGGTCGTAACTGGTTACGACCGTGGAAGAAAACCTCCTCAATCGCAACTGGTTCCGAACAAGGACGAATAAGTCTTCGATCGTAACTGGTCACGAAACTAAGTTTTGATGACGGCCGAAGGGTATTTGAGAATATTATTCTTTTGAAGTACTCATTTAGAAACCAATTGTCCCATAATGGCGGCAGTAGCGGCGACAATTCGTTACTCGTACTAACATGGTACTAACCAGCTCTGTCAGTCTTGACATATTACTCTAATTTCAGCAGGTAGAATTTCGTCTTCACAAAGCCGGTAGATGGCCATTCTACGAGAAAGCCAAGTGACAGATGCAGCCTTTTGAAGTCTTTTGACATATTATAATGGTTTCCTTATCTGATCCTTATGTTAGCTCAATTCAGACAAAATTTAAATTATTTTCTATGACATTCACTAACGAGTTTAGTTTTGGTCCATAAACTTGTTATTCAAAAGTGCGCAGCAGTATCCCTAAACTTTAACCTTTTTGCGAACTTTTCCACCATAAATTATTCTTGTCACTCGTTTATTAAGGTAAATAGTAGTACCCTATTCTGCGCTTTTCTAAGATACGGACGACATTGTAGCCGAAACTTCCTAAATAACCAGAAGGATATAGCTAGATAACCGTTGTACGACCAGCTATAAAACATAGATGTTTGTTGCCGGCAAAAACAAATGGGCTTTACTCAACATAAATATTCCCGCCGCATAGCCTGAAGGGATGATGGTCTGTTTTTGCTGTAGTTTTTACATTGCAACGGAAATATTTTGGGAAGCTTTTAGAGAAAAATTTGGTACTACGATTAGAAATATTGAAAAAATCATCATCAACAGCTCATATACGTCCCCAACGAGGGGCTCGAGCCTACCCTGAATTAGGGCGATTAGGCCTTAATCGACCACGCTGGCCCAATGTGGGTTGGTCGATTTCACACACAAACTTTGAAATTCTTCGCAAGAGTGTGCAGGTTTCATCACGATGTTTTCCTTCACCGTACGAGCGTCGAATAAACGTACATATAAATTTGAAATTTGTAAACACTTTGGTACGTGGTGGGGATCGAACCCGCGTCTCCCAGACGGGAAGCAGTGGCCCTAGCCACTAGACCACTGACGCTCTTACAAATACTCGCTAACGGAAATGCTTGGAAAATTAATTAGTCCTAATATTGGAAAGCTTTCGTCTTCTTCTTCATCATCATCAATCACTAAATCATATTCTATCTTTTCGGACAATCTGTTGATTCAACCTAAAATGTCCTAACCAAACTGGGTAAAGTCTCAGAAAGAAATTTTTATTTGATAAAAAACATAAAAAAGAAATAAAAAACTTTTCAAAACTTACTCTGCTAAAATTTCATCCTCTGCCAAACTACAATATAGTTTGTAGGCAGCAAGAATTGCTCCTTTTAATTTAGTAAATTATTTATCAGTAACTATTGTAGCATTACTAACTGCTTTTATACAATTTTGTTAGGTACAGTGATTACAAAACAAGTATTTGTTTTGCAATCGCACGATAAGAATCGAGACAATAATAATAATAAGAAGATAATGTTGGCATTACCCAGCCCCTACGATTATCTCTTGGGATCAATAACTACATACTACTATAAATTATTGACTGGGTAGGTCAAATTATAAAGCGTCCAGTGACACTTTATGACATTCCAGCATATGGATTCTTGAGTATCCCTAATTAGAGTTCGAACGCAGAAGCTCTGTATTGAGAATCGAACCATTAGGGCAGCTGTTCTTGGAATTATTACACAATGCTGATTCAGTTTCGTCTATAAATAACATCCTCGCTCCATGACTGTTTATCTGAAAGGGCTTAATCAATTTTCTTTCATCCCCCGCAATTTTCTTTCATACCTCGTAATCAAGATGCTTGTGGTAAGTATATCACACAGGTCGGACTTTGGTCCAAACAACAGTGATTTATGCACTATACTGAGCTCTTTCACCTTTATCTGGAAAACCGATTTCTATTCGGCCACATGTGAAATAGGATTAGACGAAATAAAGAAACCAAGGTGCGAAGGAATGTGACACTGAAGAAAAGGTCAATTTATCTGGGACTAATTAGATGTGTACTGTCTTGTATTATGTCTAACGTTACGTGAGGAATAAAAGAAAAACGTGACTGTACCTGCCCTGTGTTGAATAAAGATGAAAAACGTGACAAATAGGAAGAAATAACAAATTGTAGCTTTGTCTGTTTCTAAGCTTCAGTAGAAAATGTAAATAAAGACGATACGCATAGGTAAGTGACCAAAATCAACAAGACGTATTTTCCTCTTGCAAGTGTTAGTTTTTTAATACATATAAACATGTACTTATACATAAAGTAATAAATTCTTAAACAACTTTACAGTCCTATAAATTATGGTTAACAAAATCATGAATTACCATTTGCTATTAGATATTAAGTCCAATTGACTCGAGTATTACTCTTGGCCAAACTAATGACACTATAATAAAATAAATTCTCATTCCAAGAACTTCAACCAAAATATGTAAGTAATTAATTCCAACATACCTATGTTATTAAGCTAAGCTGAAGTTATTAGCATGAATTATAAATCTATCGTAATATTTTATGTGGTGTTAGCTTAAAATGTACGAACGCACGAAGATTGTTAAGCGTAATTAATTGATTGCCCTTATTTAGAATGGTTTCGAACTGAAGTGTGGATAACAACCATTTTGTGAGCCGATAACAACCAGTTGTGGTAAAACTCGTAGCTTTCTGCTACGGCGTAGCAATCGTAGCATTATATTTGTCGAGTGCTGTGAATGAATGAATGAATATGCTTTATTGCACATAGGGAAAATACAGATAACAAAATAAAAAATATAAACAAGAAGTTTATAGTTAGGTGGTTTTATTGCTACACAGCAATTTCTTCCAAGCAACCTATGAGTACAGGAAACTATTCTTAGTTGCATGGGAGAGTGCAAGTAAAAAGTACAAAATGAATACGGATATAAATACAAACAACTTAAATTAATATTAAGTTACATAAGTACCTATACATACATAATAATAAATACACAATACAGTGGTGTTGATTTTTATAAACGTTTATACTACACAGCACTTTTAGTATAGGCCTAGAGCGAAACGAATATATAATAGTACGACAGCTTATAAAGCTAGACGTTTTCATTATTTAGTTGGTTGATTGTAGTTTATTGCGGGTGAAATTTATTTATTTTTTAGATGTGTGTGGGCATTTAACGGTATTTTCGAATTTTTATAACTTACGTGACTTGGGTTACATAATCGAATTATTATTTAAAAGTTTTTGTTGAATTCATAAGATCATATAAAAAATTTAAGAATATAAAAAAGGAAAAGATGGAACTTAATGATCAAGTGAATTTGCAAACGTTCAGACACAAAAATATTCTTTTATTTATTGAAGATAATCCTTCGCGAGATGGAGATAATGTACCAAAATGTGTAAACGGAGAGCTTATTTTGTAAACTAATTTTCTTTATTAGGCGACGCCAAAAAACTTCTAATAAAATTTTCAAGAAAGCAAATGAAGACATAAAAAAGACAATACTAAACTTTATTTTAATTAAATTTTCGCAGAATTTTTACCAAAATGTATATTTCTTTATTCTATTAGAGACTAGTCTCTGATACTTGTGAAATAATTTAAAAAAATGTTATAATTTTTCAGTATACCTATATATTCTACATATTGACATTGTAAATATTCAATTTGTTTTTATGGAATTTTTGTCTTCACCTTGGCTCCGCACCGCACAAAATCCATATTCAATAAAGGATTTTGATCAATATAAGCCGAGATCAATTATTAATAAATTGACTAAAGAAGAAAATTGATTGATTGATTGAGTTTTTATAACTTACTAGCTGTCCTGTAGGTTACGTTTGCGTTATGTATGATTTTACCGTGGAGATAAGACTTTTTCCCGTAAAAAGTATCCTATGTGTTAACCCACGGTACAAATTATCTCCAATCTCCATTCTAAATTTAATCCAAATCCGTTCTGTACCTAGTTTAAGCGTGAAATCAAAGCAAACATTCAAATATATTTTCACATTTATAATTAATTAATATTAATTAATACTAATGTGTGAAGTGTAATTGAACTCTTTATCATCAACAGCTCATACACGTCCTCACTGAGGGGCTCGAACCTATCCTGAATTAGTGCGATCAGGCCTTAGTCGACCACCACGCTGGCCCAGTACGGGTTGGGAGACTTCACACACAACCTTTGAATTTCTTCGCAGGAGTGTGCAGGTTTCCTCACGGTGTATTCCTTCCCCTTATTTAACCCTTAAATTAAGCCAAATATTTCGTTACAAATAATGTTATTAATGGATCAAAACAATAATAATATAAATTACGCATTCCGTCTCATTGCTGAGTTTGAATATTTAAGCAAAGACAAAGTGAATTTATCGCCTGAATTAATAGTCTTGAATTAATGAATTTTTGTTGGTTCTACTACTCAATGATTCTTTGTCAAATTCAGTCTGTTAGATTGCTATTAATTTAAGCTGCAGTATTTTAGAAATGTATGCAAAAGCGACGCCTAGCGTAGGCGAAATGGACTAGTTCCTGAGCCTGCTGGGAGCTATGCACCTCAAAGGTCAAACGTGGACTGCGAGAATAAATATAAATAATAAATAAAATACCAGAAAGTTCATGTATTATATCTACAGTCTCCGTAGGCGATTACGGAGGTTCCGGATTCAAAATCTCTGGACACAATCTCTTTGTGTGACTTTCCTAGTAGGTCCAACATTGCAAACTAACTCACATGATTGTGCGAAATAAAAATGATTAATTTTTCCCTAAAGGACCTAATCACTATTTCTACCAAAGTGGTAAAATAGCAGGTGCGGACTGAAGAATACATTCCGATTCCGTGCTTCGTAAGAGCGGTTACGCACTACGTCCGATCCAAATCCAAATCCGGTCCAGCGTGGCCGTAGAACCATTTCGATCCGATTTCCATCCGTCGAGTGCGTAAGCCATACAAATACTTCTACGACCACGCCGGAACCTTATTTTCACGGACTCGGATCGGATCGGACGTAAGGCTGTTAAGACGTGGTGTCCCGGCTGCTATCTACGGAACGGAAATAGTTGTTACATGAGCTATTTCAGTGGTTATTGGCGGCTCTTTAACACTGATACCAGAATGTGTAGGAACAGTTGTCAATCTTTCAACCCACACGATGAAGCAGTAGACTATAACCTATACAGTACAGCCTCGACAAACTGATACAATGCGCTAAAAAACCAAATTTCGTAAAAAAATAAAGTAATGAAATGAAATTTAATGAAAATAAATGACTAGTACAAAACAAGGAGATTAATATATAATCTATCAAAGATAATCGAATAAAGTATATTGAGCAAATAAATTTGTCTAATTGTTTAAAACCTGTTACACGAATAATAATTTAAATAAAATAACTAAGGCTCCTAGAGATTAAATTATCCCAGATTTCGACGCCCATTATGGAGGTTCCGGGTTCGATTCCCGGTGGGGACACTGTCAAGCAAAAATATCTTTGTGAGACTTTCCCCAGTTTGCTTGGTTAAGACATTGCAGGCTGAATCACCTGATTGTCCGAAAAGAAAGATGATTCCGTGCTTCGGAAGGCACGTTAAGCCGTTGGTCCCGGCTACTATCTAGTCGTTACACGAGCCAAGTCAGTGACCTTTGGCGGCTCTATAACACTGACACCAGGGTTTGTGAGGTCGGTTGTCGACCTTACAGCCCACACGATGATGATGATGATCCCACGTAGTTTTAGGTATTGATTCGTATCTAAAAGCACCTAGTTCGTAATGTAGATTTTTTTTTATGAAACAAGGTGTCACACATACCTTCACATAATTATGATTGCTACAATTAAGTATTGTGTTAATTTCTTTAGCCTTGAGTGTTGATTACTAAATAATTGCGAAATCAAAACATCACTAAATTTTCATGCAAAGGACAAAAATAATTAACTATTTAATTCCCATCGCCACACAATATATACCCCAACCAAAACCATATTTTAGAAATATAATATAATATTTATACCACCCATGTTTGGAAAAATTTAATTATAATAATATGTACTAGGTATATTCAGGAAAATAAATAGCCAGAAAACCTCAAAACATTCTTGTAGAAAAAAGCTTTTTGTGTTTTAAAAATAGTCTCACGCGAACTCGACCTATTATTTGAAAATATGAATGGGACGCGTTGATGAATAAAGAAAGATAATAAATAAAATCCCTACGAGGGAATTTATAAAGAACGTGACAAGACAATAATAAATTCGTTCGTTTGGTATGGATTTCAAATGCGAATACCATAATAAAGGAATGGATAATACAGACTAATAATTTTTTCAATAATTCTGTGTGTGAATAGTCAGAATAAATAACTGGTGTGTTAGAAAAAAAAAAGCAATTCACATAAAATTACCAATTCTATTTTCCTATATTTCAATAATTAAAAAGCCATCCATTGAATCCTATATTTGATCTAATATTGTATAAAAAAAAATGTACTTACCGTTAGTTGAATAAATTTTGAATAACGTCATTTATGTTCGAGTACAAATAAAAACTTGCAACTGGGAGTACGTCATTTGACAAAATGTAAAGTCAGTATCGTAGAATTATAGCTGACGTCATAGCCATGACGTCACAGAGCGTCTACCTGTAGCGCATGCGTCCAATGGTTCTTTACTAATTGAAATCGTACTCGTTAAAATTATTAGTACCTATTTAAAAATAACATTTTTAACACTTTTAGATAAAGGACATAAAGTATTATAAGTGCGATGGTAAATTTAAGTCTCCGTGTAAAAGTTTGTGATTAATATTTTTTATTTCTTCAAACTTTAACCTTATTTCTATGAACGTAGGTAAAACTCCTCCAAGTATAACGAACTTATTTGTTCTCAGTTGTTAACAATATTGACAGAGAGAAGGTTTTCAAACAAATCGTTACATGGTTTTTCATGTCTATATAACTAATATTGAAAAAGCCTAAAAGGCCCGAATAGGCCCAAACCAACAGTAGAAAATTATAAAAAAATACTTATATCATTAACATAAATAAATTCTTACAGAAAAATATAAACTAATCATTGATTTTATTTCATTCTTGTCACACTTACATTTTTTTGTTATTTTGTTACCGCTTTTGTTAGCTTACCTTAGCTTTTGTTAAGCCTTTAATCAACCGTGGTGTATATTAGTTTTATATTAAGTACCAAAGATATTATATCAGAGAAAAGTAAATTTTATGAAATCTTAACGTTTATACCCCGCATCAATCAAATAAATTATTGTTGTAGACATAGGCGTTGTAGTGTTGTTAGACACAGTTCAAATTTTTACGTGAGTTTTTCCGTTTTAAATAAATAATAATTATTATTGTACCGACAAAAGTAGTAGTTACAATATTTTAGCGCACGCAGAGACAAATATTTTGTGACTTATGCAGTATAGAAGTAAATAGATGTATAGGTAGTATACAATTATACACAATATTGCATTATATCCCTGTTTGGCTAGTCGGAGTCGGGTTACAAATTGGCTGGCCGTTTTACCGACGGGTGCGGAAAATTTTACTAAATAAAAACGCGGCTTAAAATTCCTAATGAACCTAATTTGTATTCATTAATCAAAAAGTTTATTTTGCGGATTATATAAATGTTACTAATAGTCGACCTTACAAGTCACACGATGAAAAAGATGTGGCCAATATTTGAATTGGTAAAGATTTCTCCATTAGGCTTCTTATAGAATGATACACCTAGCGAGTTGTTTTTGCTTCGAAATGGAATAACAAATTACACACATACCTACTTCACCAACCCGCCTGCCAAGCGTGGAGATTATCTCCACTTGAGTGGAGGAGGCTCATAGTCCAGCAGTGGACTGTAACGGGCCGTTGATGTTGATGATGATGACCTACTTCACCCCTATAGTTTATAGTAGTTTGTAAATCAATTTAATGATTTCATCGGAAAAAATTACCATTTAACAAATTGTTAGAAGAAAGTAAGTACACACACAGATATTGCATAGACAACACGTACACGTTTAAGGGAAATTCCGTTACTAGAAGAATATTCAGATTTTTTAATAATAGGAGTACTGATACAGACAGACACAAACTTTTCTACAAACAGACTACTAATTTCAAACAGCTCCTGTTTTGTTACACGTCAAATAAATAACAGACAAGGGTCGTCTATCCATGCAATCACACCTTATAACTGATCAGGAAGTTTCCTGTTACATTCTACAGGTGACAGTTACTTACCTCTTCACAACAAAAGACCACACCTATAACAGGGGCGCAACTTTCTAAACACACATCGACATGCTTTTCTAATTTATGAATGCTTACATATAACACTCGGTGGTTATACTTGGAACAGAAAGTGCCCGAGCACTTTTACCGAAGGTTGGGTGCGTACGGGGTCGCAGAGCACCGATACGCTACTGAGCTTCGTATCTGAAGTTACCTAACGAACTGCGCATGTTCTTGCTTCTTCACCACGTAAAGTTAGAACATGGTGCGCGCAGGACCCACCAACTCTTGTTAAATGTGGTTAGTTACGCCAACTTGTAACTTTGTTATAGGTATAGTAGGCGAAGTCCGAGTTCAGATTAAAAGACGCAATTTATCATTGGAGTTTGGACCCTTCAGGGAATACTGAATTACGCACTGAAGCTAACTTAGTTTTATTTAGGTTGGATATCAAACTAAATTCTACCTAAGTAAATTATAGTTGGTACTTTGGAGAAATCAAGACATTAAAGTAAACATTCATTAAAGTATGGCTGTATAAAATATTCTTTTGACTGCTAAATAGTTATGACAATAAATGTCTATAATGAACTTTTTGAATCTTTATTGATATTTTGGATATTTCGATGACACATGTTCTGAAATAATATTTTAATACTTTGTTTCTATGGAATATTCATGTGCGTTTTGGTAACATATTAAATAGGACATGAAGTTTTAAGCACATTCTACAACTCAAAAGGTTTTTCAGGCTGACACAAAGTATAATAAAGTGAGATTCTGATGCAGATCTTTCATTTTAAAACACAAATGCCGGCACTGTGTACAACAACATTACTGATGCTTGACGTATTCAAACTTCTTTTAATATTTGTCTTGGTATTTTATGGATTAAAAAATATCGTAGAAATAGCAATCATCGGCTCAGCTGAAGCCTCAGTGAACAAAAGCCTTGAAACTAACTAAATACATACATAAATGGTTTAAAACAAAACGGCACAAAGATAACCAAACAAAAGGATCAGCGAAAAATAATACATAAAGATCAATCTTGTTGTAACGTAAAGTGCAATAAGTACAAGTGCAAGTGCATAGTGTGTGTGTGTTAGGAAGGTACGAAAATGTAAGTAAAAATTAACAGATTTGCATTGTTCTGAGTATTTAGGATAAAGTAAGTCCATAAAAAGAAGATGTTTGTCTGAAAAGGTAGACGGCTACGAACGATTAAAACCGTCTACGGGAAATATTAATCTATACCTGTCGGAAACCTAATCAAAATCATGATCATCATGAATCATGAATCTTGATTTTTTGTCATTGTCGATTTTATGGTTTTATATGTGATATTTTAATTCCAGGGCGTTCGAGTGTGTCAGTAGTATATTGATCAAGCCTTTCCAGGAGCCAACTCAGTACATAGACATCCGGAAAGTAACACTGCCTCTCCAAAGGCCGCCAGTGGACGATTTTGACCCAAGAGACTTTAGACAAAACAAGCAGATGATTCAGTTAGTAGTTCGTATTGTTATCAGCCCATATAAACGTGAAACTATAAACTTATTTCATGCACCTTTTCGACTGTAAAGTTGGGTAAAGTTTGCGATCGTAAAGGGGAGCAACCAAAATAGGCTTAGCCTTGAACAGCCACAGCAAAAAAAATTTAAATCACGAAACACTTTTGAAATAATATATAATGAATTTAGTCGCCTATATGGGAGTATCAAAATAAATGTAAAAAAATAATGTTTTGTAAGACTTTCAATCAACTGATAACGCCAAAAGTAGTGTTGCCAAGCCTACTTACTTTGTTTTTTCCTTTTTCTCTTTAGGCCTTGGATGGCTTACTTCAACCTGCTCAAGATATCGATTGGTCCTGGCATGTTGGGGATGCCGCTAGCTGTATCACAAGCTGGTATAATAGTTGGACCAATAATGATGGTAGCAGTAGGGATTCTCGTCTGCCACATGCAGTTGTCACTGGTAAGCAAGACAACGGGTGTTTACCTTCGCTACTTGCTAAACTCGAAGATATGCAAAATTATCTATAAAGAGAGAAGCGTGCGACTAACTTCAGATATCACTTTCCATTACCTGCGATGTAACGGGAAATGAAGTCATTTATTTTCCAAAAGTAGTTTGTTTTATGGTCATTTCACACACAATAAAATCACAACTTTTACTCAAGTGAGGTTAGAATTTTTTTATAACATGAATCATGCATTAAAGTCCAATTTCCACTGTCAACTATGTCCTCTTTCTTATCCATGGTTATGGATATTTATATTGAGATTACCTAGATAAGTGTGAAAAAAAAATTGTGTTAAGCTATGCGCGCACTACTGGAGACATTTGTCTCTCGAGACATTATGTGCCTCTTTTTCGCACTCTAGTAAACTTGACGAGAAAGACATACAGTCGTCGCCGCGACAAAAGTCGCCATTGCGCGCTAGCTCTTACTCTGAATTCAATAAAAAAATCTTAGGGCGTTACCACTTAACTCAGTCAATAAATAAGTAAATAGGAGTAAAACACAAAATAGAAGCTCAGACTATTTTGATAGGTACTTCATACTTACCTAGTTAATTATATTAACTCGTTACTGTACTGTAGTTGTGCAAATATAAACGGGCTCTTACAATACAATATTTTTAATACACACCGTTTGTTTCAGTTATGGTGTTTAAATGAAATGAGTCGTCAGCTAAGAATCCCATACTTATCGTATCGATATGGGTTTCGGATAGCACTTCTTCATGGACCACCTCTTGTCCACATTTTAGGCCGTAGTGGCCCGTGAGTGCATTGTTTTCTTTTTTTTGTTGCGTTTTACTGAGTATTTCTTACTTTTTATTGTGTCTACGTACAACTAATTAGTTATTTTATATAGGGAAATCAAGACAAGACGTAACATAATGACGTCACCGCAAGCTTTACAAGTTTTAAGATTTAATAAAATATTATGTTAATGGATACTGTCAAATTGGTATTTTTTCCTAGTCAAGCTTCTCTTCGAATGAGGCCTTGCTTATGATAATGATTCAGCTACATTTTTTTTTTATTTATTTCAGATGGATTATAGCAATACTTATGATTCTGTCGCAGCTGGGAATATGCACTATTATGGTCCTGTTAAACGCTGATAGTGTACGAGATGTCAGTATTGTAATTCATAATTATACCTTAGTATGTTGAACATAAACTAGCTTTTCGTTCAAGTACGCTCCCTGCCATACAGCTCTGAGTGAGATGAAAAAACAAAATATGTTCGGTCCGTGCAAGATGAAGAAAATCTCAAGTTCGCCGCCGCGTAGCGTTGTGTCGTAGCAATATCTACGAAACGTAGCAAAGCTAATAAAATTACTTATGTTGCTTTGTAGAAAAAAGTTTCATATGGAAACTATGCACTTACGAGTGTTTAAACAATATAACGTACAGTCAGGTTCATAAGTGCATCCATATCACGTGCGTACTTTGAAATAACTAATTTCCTAAAAGTATTATCTTTTCGGTCTTTGCTGTTCTAGATGAAGTGTACGGGACTGTGTCCACAAGAATAAAAAAATACGAAAAGAGTTATATCGTTAAAAAGATATTTCAAAGTAAAGACGCACGTGATATGGATGGACTTATGAATTCGACTGTACCTACTTTTATTTAATAAAAATATTAAAAAAGACATCGCTTGGTGGAAGCAAAAGTGATTTGCGTAAATAACTATAACAAAACTGTTAGTACATATAACTTGTCACATGGATATTTTATTCCCAAAGCTCGTCAAATGGTAATACTTATTATAGGAGGTTTATATAAGGGATCAAAAAGTAGTAAGAACGACATACTCCTTGGTAAGAAAAAAAAATACTGGAAGGCATAGCTCAGATACATATTTGTAATATTAATAAAGAAAAAAAATCTTCGATTCTCTTTTGTTTTTTTTTTAATGTAGTCATTTGTTTGCTTCGTGTCGGAACGTGTTCTCGAAAATGGAGAAAAACGAAGTGCGAGCCGTTATTAAATACCTCTGTTTAAAAAAGTTAACGACTCAAGAGATTCATTGCGATTTGGAGGCAACATTAGAAGAGTCTGCTCCGCCGTATTCTACTGTCGCAAGGTGGGCTTCTCAATTTCGAGTAGGGAGAACGAGCACGGAAGACGAACATCGTTGCGGCCGTCCATCGACGTCAGTCACCCAAGAAAATGTTGCGAAAGTCGAGAAAATTGTATTGAGCGATCGAAAAGTTACCGTCCGATACTTAATTCAAGAAACGGGCATTTCATATGGAAGTATTCAATCCATATTGAAACAATCTTTGAATATGAGAAAAGTTTCCGCAAGATGGGTGCCGAGAATGTTAACCGACAGTCAGAAACAAAATCGACTTGACATTTCGAAGATAATAATGGACAAGTTTCAAGAAGATTCTGAGAACTTTTTGTCTCGTTTCGTAACAATGGACAAAACATGGATCCATCATTTTGATCCTGAGACAAAACAGCAATCTTCGCAATGGAAACGACCATCATCACCGACCCCGAAGAAGTTTCGTGCCGTGGCATCGGCTGGCAAGGTTATGGCCTCAATGTTTTGGGACTCAGAAGGGATATTGTTGATTGATTACCTGGAGCGTGGAACCACTATTACAGGCCAATATTATGCAGCTTTAATTCCCAAGTTGAGGAATGCCATCAAAGAGAAAAGGAGAGGGAATCTTCGAAGGGGCGTGCTGTTTCATCACGACAACGCACCCGCGCATAGGTCGGCAGTTGCGATGGCTGCCATTCAGCAAGCTGGCATCGAATTGGTTGACCACCCCCTTTATTCACCAGATCTGGCGCTTAGCGATTTTTATCTGTTCCACAAATTGAAAAAATACTTAAGGGGAAACAGGTACGAAGACGATAACGAGGTAATGGATGCCGTGGAGAGCTTTTTGCAGGACCAAGACAATTTTTTTTAAAGGGATTGAAGCCTTGAAAAGCGCTGGACTCGGTGTGTAGAGAGACTCGGAGACTATTAGAAAAATAAATTAATAATAAATTATTAAGTTATCAATTCTATTTTATTCTCACTAATTTTTGATCCCTCCTCGTATTAACAAAACAATCTGTTTGATGCTAAAATTTTAGATTTAGCTTTTAGTTCTCATTGGAAATTTGTTCTAGTTAATGGATTGGGGTAGCAGCTACCCTGCCTTGATGTGCTTGTTCGTTCCTTATATTATCTTGGAAACATTAATGAAGAATTTTTCTAGAGTCAGTTATGTTGCAATGGCAGGTCTGTAGTTTATTAAGTAACAGAATAGTATACTTGTGATAAATTATTTATTTACTAATCACCTATTTTATTTTTTACATAAAAATGTATACGTGTTTAAGTTATATTGTATGATTACAATCAGTTTGTCATTAATTTATAGGCAATGTGATGAACACTATTGGAATGTTATTGGTGACGTTTACGTTTATTAAAGATGCCCATGATGACGACATACCTTCTACTTACGTGGCCACTGGCCCCGTATCATATTTTCTTGCTTTTGGGACAATCCTTTATAACATCAGTGCTATTGCTGTGGTAAGATGTTTTTTTTTCTCTACCCCATTTTTGACTACTAGAAATATAAGATAAAGTACATCGATTAGGCGGGTTTATATTTTTATTTTTGACTACTTTTTTTGCTCTCATAGAGATATCTTAATTTTCAAGTAACACATTTATTAGCCTAATGTCCAACACAACATTTTTATTAATAACTAGCGATCCACCCACGGCTACCCTCGCGTTGTTAAGATTTTCCCGTGGGATTAAGATTTTTTCCCGTAAAAAGTATCCCATGTATTAATCCAGGGTACAAACTATCTGTATTCTAAATTTCATCTCAATCCGTTTAGTAGTTTTTGCGTGAAAAAGTAACAAACATCCATACATACAAACTTTCGCGTTTATAATATTAGTAAGGATTATGAAGTTCAGCGGATAAAATGTCGTACCTATAATTTTAAAAAACAACTTGGTTTAACTTTTAATTTATTTTTTCTGGAGTATTTTAGGGTAAAAGTATACAAACTGAATGCACACTTTACCAATTCATAAAGCTACCCGTCTGTCTTTCACACCCTTTATTTCTTTAACAGACACTAGCTTGCGACAAAGCCTTAAAAAACCCGAGAATCATGACTAAAACCTACGGTGCAATTCAAGTGGGGACTCTCATTCCCACATGTGTGGCTTGCGCCTTTGGTGTATACGGATATATATCAATGGGTAACATGGAAGAAAACGTTTTGAGGTCTCTTCCGTTAGTTTCAAAGTAAGAAAGTTTTAAAGTGTATCGTTTACCTAAACTCATTTTTATCTTTGAATTAAACTCCAAGACTAGAAACAAAAACAAAAAGTTTATGCCCTTTTTTCTATGTATGCCGTCAAGGAAACCAAGGTTTCGTAACTAGTTAAAATTATTAAGGAGGCATAACTGGACTTGCTTAGCTGTAGAGAGAAAAATGTAATACTTACTTGTCTATCAATCAATCAATCAGCCTATTGCAGTTTACTGCACGTAGGCCTCCCCATGGGCACGCAAAGCCCTCGATCACCCGCTTTCCTCATCCAGCCATCACTAGCGACCTTTCTCAGATCACCAGTCCACCTGGCAAAATTGTTTAATAATAATTAACGGTTTACTGTATGTAATAAATTGTTATAAATCATTTATGATAGGTCAATGGCCACTGAAATACAAGTCAAGCCTCCAGTTATATTGTAATTTATACACAGTTTGAAAGATATTACTGAAAGATCTTACTCTCAGGGCCCCGTTTCACGAAGCAACAATTCACTAGTAACAAGTTACAATTTGATATTCATTGCAAAGCCGATTTGCCAAAACTGGAAGTTCTTATCGTTTTACCTCATTGTCTAAGCAATGTACATCAAATTTTACTTGTAATATGTAACTTGTAGCTTCGTCAAACGGCCCCCAGTTGTGAAATATTTTCGTTTGTTTCCAGTGTGACGACGGCAACATTTTCAGTGTATTTGTTAGCGGTTGGCTTGTCTTACCCTCTTTCATGCTTCCCGGGCGTGAACATAGCGATGGAAGTCATCAGAAACCACGACCCGAACGTCGAGCCCTCCAGCAAATGTTTAAAGACTGCCGACTTTGTTGGGAGACTAATATTTGTGGTCGTAACTTGTAAGTATTATATAAATGTTGATACTTTCTATATCAAATACTTTAAGTGCCCAATTTTCGGGAATTTTCAGTGTAGTAATTTTTTTTATCAATTTCCTTTTTCCTTACTATTGCGATCATAATGAGAAAAAGCAAACTATACGCTTTATTATAAATTCAAAATTAGAAGTGATATTTTATGTCCATTGGTTTTTATTTGTCATGCTTTCTTGCATCTTTCGTGAAAAGTTTATGAAAACTCATTATTAATTTCATCCGAATTGGTATAAAAAAAGATTTCTGACGCGCGTCGCCTCGCGTATTAAACTCTGTCTCAGTCTGTCTGTCCACGGCTTAGCTCAGAGACTCTTAGTACCAGAAGGCTGTAATTTGGCATGGATATACATATGAATCATGCCGACAAAGCTAAAGAATAAAATCTAAAAAAATATTTTTTAGCGTTCCTCTGGTACACGTCAAGAGGGGGTTATTTTTTTTTTCACGATTACCTTATAGTGTGAGGTATCGTTGGATAGGTCTTTTAAAAACAATGGGGGTTTGCTAAGACCATTTTTCGATGCTAGTGTAATTTTTAGAAATATTCCGTTTTAAAGTGCTTATTTTTGTTAGAGTCAAGTTTCCCCCCCCTCTACCAGCGAAACCGTTGTATATGGAAACGTGAAAAAAATCATAGTAGTAGTGTATAATGATGAATTTAAAAGGAAAATTATTAACATCAAGTAGGCTTTACAGGTTATCGAATAATAGACCAACTTATAAAAAGTACTAGTACAAGTAAGAAATTTGGTACTACAAATATCATAGAAAAATATTTTGATGAATGTTAGAAGGCTGTAATTTGGCAAGGACATACATATAAATCATGCCGACAAAGCTGAAGAATAAAATCTTTAAAAAAAAATTTTTTAGGGTTCCTCTGGTACACGTGAAGTGGGGATTATTTTTTAAATTCACGATTACCTTATGGTGTGAAGTATCGTTGGACAGGGTTTAAAAAAATAATGAGGATTTGCTAAAACCATTTTTTGATGCTAGTTTACGTTTCAGAAATATTTTAAGTGCTTATTTTTGTTAGAGTCAAGTTTCCCCCCCTACCCCCTTACCAGCGAAACCGTTGTATTTGGAAACGTGAAAAAATTCACGGTAGTAATGTATATGATGAATTTAAAAGGAAAACTATTAACATCATGTAGGCTTTACAGGTTAACGAATAATATATCAACGAAATGTACTTGTACTAGTAAGAAATTCGGTACAAATAACATAAAAAAAATACTTTGATAAAGTTTAAACTGTCTATGTAGTAAATTTAAGTACGAGAAAAGTAAAAAAAAATGTGAAATGAGTAGGCTTGACAGGTTAACGAATAAAATACCAACTTTAAAATGTACTTGTGCTAAGTAAGAAATTCAGTACAAGTATCATAGAAAATGACTGAATAGTATGAATAGTAAATTTAAGTAGGTATTAGAACAGTAAAAAGATTACGAAAAAATAAAATCATAACATCATTTACTAAAATAATTTCATAACCTATTTACCTTATTTACCAGTCAGTTTTAAATGTGTAACAATCGCGAGTTGTCAATGGAACATTTGAAACATTCGAATAAAACTATTTTGAATTTCGAATAAAGCGCGCCGCGCCGCGGAGCTTATGGCCCTGCGGGGCTTGCGCGCGGGGGTCGATGTAACAAATAGAGCGGCAGCCGCGCGCGCTCATTAGCGCGAGTGACTGGATGCTGTTCGGATGTGCCTCGAAATCCTACCTATTAGATTGCAATTATTAGCACTTTGAATATTCAAATATTTTGATTATTTTTGTTAGAATTAAGTATACTAACATATGAAAGACTTGAAATTACAATACTATTTCTTTTTCAATTAGATATTCCATAAACTATTATCATTTTATTTAGCAATTTAGTCTAGCCTACTTTTATTTCCAAAAACTTAGTTCTCACTAGTCAGTACTACTTACATAATATTGTAGATAAAATTAAATATAGGTACTACCTATATAATAGGCTATAGGTACGTTTCTTTTTAAGTTTCTCTTTAGCTATTCTTTTGTTAGGCAACTACGGAACCCTACACATTGCGTGGTCCGACACGTGCTTGGCCAGATTTTAGGCTTGGGCTGCAGACCTCTACAGCCTACTATTAAATTAATTTTGTAATAATAATTTTCTTAAATTAATTAAATAACCTACCGTACTTGAATTTAAATTTTAATATCTTTTATGTCTTAAAAAACACATAAGGCAAATAAATTAAAGTAAATAATATAAAATAACAAATTCTATCTATGAACTTCTTTTTGTGTTGGGCTGCATGGCTTATTAAACTCGATCATGTGCAGCCTATATCCTACACAATTAAGCACTTTCAGAGCATGAGAAGTGAAAAACTATTTTTATTAACATCTAACTATATATTTCTTCATTTCAGTTGGGATCGCATATTACATACCATTCCAAGCAACTCTAGTGGCATTTGTCGGCAATCTCTGCAACACGCTATTGGTTCTGGTGTTTCCTGCTTTGATGGAAATGTGCATACTCTACCCAAATAGCTATGGTCGTTTCAACTATCTGCTGATCAAAGACCTCCTGATCACTATGTTAGGGTTTATCTCATGGTTCTTTGGTATATGGTTATGTGGAACTCATTTCCAAATTTTACTTGTATCATTGGAATCTCCAAACAATTCTGCATTTAAATAACTTTATGATTATAGTGTTCTTTTTAGATAATTAGGTATTTATATTTCATATGATTTATTACTTTTGCACTTGTATTTTAATTTTGATTACACTTTAGATTTCTATAATGTATTTTTATACGATTACGTTTGTAATTTTTAATAGATAAGTTGCTTTTATTTTAACTTCTAGCTTTGTACTTACAGTATTTTGTCAACTACCTATTTAATTTTTGATATATCGTTACTTTGCTTTAACTTATGTTTACCACCCTGTTAGATAACTTTTATCAATAAACGATTGTATTTAAAACTTCTTTTATATATTTATTTAATAAAAGTTAAAACTAATAACATATCTATATTGACTAACTTAATTCATACCTATTACATACGTTTGCGTCTCTTTGTTAATAAAATCACACCTTCACACTAACATTTACTTATCTATGCTTTACACTACCACAACCACCTCAATTTCGAATTAACGACAGGAAGATGGCTACAGACTTATAGATTATTTATTTATTGCACATCCATAAAATAACGATAGGTGTTAAAATAATTAATACACAGCGTTCCTTTATGGACCCTGTTAAAAAAAAAATTGGAAAGAGTAAGATGTATTTGTAGGACATAAATATTATAAATGTTTTTCTTTATTTAAGTATTATTGTCAAAATGTACAAAAAGTACATAATATTTTATATTATATTTTTATGTTTGGAATATAACTTTTTGTTTCTCACTATTACTTACTTTTTAAATATTTATGTGAGATTAATGTGTTATTATATCTATAATGATATATCTTCAAAATATTCTTTTAAACTATAGTATGTCTTAGTAATAAATCTTTGATTTTTTTAGGAATATTTAATAATTCCTTTCATCTTTTAGTAGTTTGTTATTATATCTTGATGATCATTCATTAATAGGGACTTGTTAAATATAATTATTGTAATGTAGAAGTGGGTTACATTAGCCTGTCTTTATGTCGTAAATTATATTTTACGGGGGTTTCGCTGCGTTTTTTATAAAGCTCAGAATTATTTCCGACAAATTTACAATATCGCGAAGATATATAAACTTGGTAGGGTAAGTATATTTTAGATTTTGAAAGTGGGGTTTACAAGTATCGGTTTGCTTTATGTTAACTAAGATTTTTATAAGTTTTTTTTGTAGAGGCAAGACCTCAAGAGCGCCTGTGCTATTTCCCCATATAATTAATCGGTAATTAATCCATGTAAAAGAATAGGCGTAGTATACTGCAAGGGCAGTAAGTCAGTAGATTTTTTAATCCGCCCGCAGCTACGCTCGCATTATGTAAGATTTTCCCGTGGGAATAAGATTTTTCCCCGTAAAAGTATTCTATGTGTTAATCCAGGGTACAAACTATCAGCATTCCAAATTTCATTCAAATCCGTATAGTAGTTAAGGCGTGAAAGCGGTACAAACATCCAAACATCTAAACACCCAAACATCCAGACATCCAAATACAGTCTGTCAAAAAAGTCATGAAATTAAAAAGTGGCAACACTGTTTGAAAGAGAAGACACTATAGTATTGCCACTTTTTAATTTCATGACTTTCTTGACAGACTATATATTTTCACATTTATAATATTAGTGGGGGGGTCGATTGTTAGCATCCGTCAATGGCGGACAGGCTTTCGTTTTAATTTTCGTTTTTTAGTTTATTCTGGTGTGTTTAGTGTATAATTTTGATAGTGTATTATTCAGTGAATGACTCTGAACAATAAACTTTAATAGGACATTGAAACGCTTGCATTTAGCCGTCATTTATTGATGACTTGCAGCGGCCACGTGGTGGCTTCAGTAATGCTGCTATCATATTACTGGAGTCCTTCACCGTACACAGCACCCTAGTCTTAGGATTAGGGCTGTCTGTGTATCTCAGGCTACTTACTTAGCAAAACCACTTGATACTGGCGAAATACTACAAGTGAAACGCCATAAAAAAAAATTGAATTGAAAAAATTGAATAATATTAGTGTGATGTGAAACGTGATAACATTTTACTACTTATTCTTTGTGTATGTTTTTTCCAATTGATGTGTGTATCTATGTCTATTCTTATTAGGGTAATATCGTTTATAACCTCAAGTTGTATATTTCTGTAAAAGAAGTTGAAATCTAGTGGACTTTTTTGTCGCAGGTGAAAGATCATAATTTTAGTTTTTGAGAAATTTATTTTCAGATTGTGTTTAGTCATCCAATCGATGATCCGGTCTAATGAAGAAGTGAGCTTATTATTTAAATGAACATTCTTTTCACTCGGAATTAAAATCAATATGTTATCTGCAAATTAAATACAATGGTCATCTGTAAATTTGGGAGGTCATTTATGTACATTAAAAAGAGCAAACACCCAAGGACACTAGCTTGAGGTATAGATGAATTTAAAAAAATTCTGTTTAAACATACGTTTTCAAATTCGTTATTTCAACTTGTACATATTGTATCCTGTCTTTTAAACATGAAGTTGTCATTGTAACATATTTCTTGATAGAAACCAAGGCTGGACCAATTCGGGTTGTATCCACTTTGTTAAGTTATTCACAGATATTTTCCAAATAAGCATCTACATCTGCAGGTTCATCTACAGGTTTTAAAAACCTACGTTATTTCAGTCTTCTTGTCTTTTTAATAATACAGTTACACATACACATAGCTCACAGCTCAGAGGAACAAAAGACGATAGCTTTGCTTGGCGCGAGGCGACGTGCTTCAGAAATCTTTGGCTCACAGACTTTAGATAATTTCTACCCCTTGACATCTTTTATTCTCGCGCCAAAGCAGTATGGTCGTTAACCATTTTTTTTAAGAAGTAATAATTAAAAACCCTTTTTAAACAAGCTCCAATGACAGCAAGTGCTTCAAAATTAAGTTGCAAGATTTCGCCCGAACATACCCACAAATCCACCCATAAGCCACATAATATAGCTAGCGGCAAACTTCTTGAGCAACGACCTTGAATGCGCAAAAACAAAAAATAGGTCTCTTTGGTGGTGCGGTGCGGGACGAGGAAGCGGGGCGCGCTAGTTACCATAGCAAAACGCACAGGATTGGTTGGTCAGTTGACCCTTACCTCCCGCACCGCGTCGACGTCGTCTGTACATGCGCAAACTTTCCCCCACCACCTCACGCGATGCTCAAGAAGTTTGCCGCTAGTTGTACGGTGCAAACTAAATAAAAGCTTGTAAGATGGACATCACGTATGACTAAAGATCTTGTTAAGACAAATCCAACGAGCCCAAACACGACTAGGTTGTGTTGTGTATTAGAGGAGTTCCTATGGCCACCTTCCGTCTCCATCATCAGACCAGCTCCATGGTACCATAATATTGCATTGTCATTGCGGTTACATAAGTATACCAAATTTCAGCAAATTCCAGTGGCAGCAAGTGCTTCAAAATTAAGTTGCAAGATTTCGCCCGAACATACCCACAAACCCACCCATAACCCACATACAGTGCAAGCTAAATAAAATCTTGTAAGATGGACATTACGTATGACTAAAGATCTTGTTAAGACAAATCCAACGAGCCCAAACACGACTAGGTTGTGTTGTGTATTAGAGGAGTTCCTATGGTCACCTTCCGTCTCCATCATCAGACCAGCTCTATGGTACCATAATATTGCATTGTCATTGCGGTTACATAAGTATACCAAATTTCAGCAAATTCCAATGGCAGCAAGTGCTTCAAAATTAAGTTGCAAGATTTCGCCCGAACATACCCACAAACCCACCCATAACCCACATACAGTGCAAGCTAAATAAAATCTTGTAAGATGGACATTACGTATGACTAAAGATCTTGTTAAGACAAATCCAACGAGCCCAAACACGACTAGGTTGTGTTGTGTATTAGAGGAGTTCCTATGGTCACCTTCCGTCTCCATCATCAGACCAGCTCCATGGTACCATAATATTGCATTGTCATCGCGGTTACATAAGTATACCAAATTTCAACAAATTCCAATGGCAGTAAGTGCTTCAAAATTATATTGCAAGATTTCGGCCGAACATACCCACAACATACAGTGCAAGCTAAATAAAAGCTTGTAAAAAAATGGCAGGCGATTGATAACGACTAAGTCAAAGGCAACACTAAAAAAAATATATGTATTGCGTAGGTTTATTTCGAAAGAGAGATTTTCGCATTGTTCCTCGCGGGCGTCCTCGTCGTCATCTCACTTAATTAAAAATATTTGGCTAATTCCTCGGAGAGGCTAATTCCTTTGAGTCTCATCAATATCCAAAAAAGTTCTGCTCCTCAAAACCACAGACTCAATACTCAAACCAAAGACATATTTTTCTAGTCTGTAAGTAGGTATATTTTTGTCATTTACTTTTTTGTGTCATTTACTTTCATTTTTATACAGTTTTCATTATAAAAATTTATTTAATTGGATTTTTATACAAAATTCTTGAACAAATTATAACTACATATATAAAAACTACAAACATGTAAGTTCATTTCAATCTATTTACCTGTAGCAAGCCAGTTGTAGCTGAAATATTTGTTGGCTATTTATAACTTGCAAAAGAAAATAACACGATAAGTAAATCATTTCCAGGGCAGCATTTGAAGCTATCAGTAAAGTTATAGTGGAAACTATTGGTCGCTATAACGACCTAGAGGTTGTAGACGTAAGGCTAGCAAAGCTACCACACGACAGACCGCAAGTTACCATCTTTGACCCAAGGGACTACAGAACACCTAGAGTTGAGATCAAGTTGGTACTTTTTATTCTTTATTTTATCGGTTTGTAGAATTTCCGAAACGTAATTTGAACATCGTCTCATTCTTGAAAAAAAAATCACATTATAAGGCAAAGGCAGGCAGTCTTTTTCCACAGCAATTAATCTTGAACTTCGCGCTTCACTTCATTCCACCTGTTGCCGATTTCGCCTCCGCCTCAGGACAGTATACCGAGTATACGTCGTCGCCGGACGGTTTAATAGGCCACGTTCGTTTTCTTTGGGGATATCCGTCCAGAGCCTGTTAGGTATTATTATGTGGTCGGGTCCCTTTGGGAGTGTGGCCAAACTAGTTCCACTTGCAACGCGACGATTGGCCGATTAGGGCATTAAAGGTGGCTGGCCCTCCATTTAAAATTCTGATGTCTGTTTAATTACAATACAAAGTTTATTGATTTAATGGTTTTGGACCAATACATAGTGAGATTAGTCAAAACGCAATATTCTGTATTTTTTTTTTCAATTCTTCTAGACCTTGGATGGCATACTTCAATTTACTGAGGAATACTTTTGGCACCACAATTCTGGGCGCCACTATGATAGTAAGTCAAGTTGGATTTATAATTGGACCTCTCTTGATTATATCAACTGGACTGCTAGTGTTACATACACACATGGTTTTAGTAAGTTATTTTGTTCAGTAAACTTTTAAAATATCTTAGTAAGGCATCTATCATAAATTCATAACATAAATATGTCAAGATAAATATATTTTGCGATACTTTGACATGCCACAAACTTAATTCCTTTATTCATTTATAGTATAAGAAGGCAGGTAATTCCATTATCTATCGATTACGATCCTTGTATCGTAAGAAGGTTACTAAAAACTTAGGAGAGTCGTAAATGACACTTATGACTCGGTTAACTCGAGGTTAACAACGTAAATAAAATATATATGTTTAAGATTTTCGTGGTTGTTATATAACCGTGGTAACAAACCCGAAAATTGTGACATTTTAGTGTAACATAATTAAAATTTTCGAACAACTGAATTTCGTTTTTTTTTTCAGTTATGGTGCTTAAATGAAATAAGCCGTCAACTTCACATAGCAAATATATCGTACCGCTATGGCTTTCGTGTAGCTTTGCTGCATGGCCCGCCATGTTTACATGTATTTGGACGTAATGGCCCGTAAATAAACCTGTTTGTTATCATCATCATCATATCGTCCACTGCTGGACAAAGACTTCCAAGAATCTTTACAATGACTGGTCCGGCACTGACCACATCCAGCGGCTTCTCACAACCTCTAGATCGTTTGTGGGTTCACTTTGTAGGGGACTTGTATGCACCGTGTTTTCTTGCATGTGGTCACCACTTCTTTTGTTTTACAACTGACGTTATTGTTATGTGTACAAAACTGGCAATACGTGGTCTTTGACAGATGCAAACTTTAATGTTACCACCGATAACCACGTGAGAAGCTTTCTGAATTATTGACCACCAGTTTATAACAATTTCCTAAATCAAACTCCTTATATTTTCCCTGGAAACAGATTCATTTGTTTTGTAAAATTTAAAGTTTTGCAGGCGTAACGCTACCCTCTATTATTGTTGACGAAAATTATAGATGGACTTATCTAAGGTCAAGTGCAAACCCATAGCAAGGCTCTTAAGTTTTTATAGCACTCAACTGTTTATTTATTAATTATTTCAGCTGTATTATCGCTATATTTATGGTGCTGAGTCAGACTGCAATATGCGCATTGTTGGTACTTTTTACTGCTGATAACTTAAGGGACGTAAGTAGCTATTAGTTTATTCTTTTCAACAATTATAAATTTTGAATGGGTAATATTTACCGAGATCGGTTTATTTTTAAAAATAATTTCGAAATGTTTATTTTATTGACTACTAGCTCTCCGCCCGCGGCTACGCTCACGTAATGTAAGAATTTCCCGTGGGAACAAGATTTTTTCCCGTAATAAATATCCTATGTGTTAATCCAGAATAAAAACTGTCTCCATTTCAAATTTCATCCAAATCCGTTGAGTACTTTAAGCGTGAAAACGGAACAAACATCTAAATAAATTTTCACTTTTATAATATTAATGTAAATAGTGTGATATAGAAATCCACTTATGTTTGGTCTTGTAAGCGTACATCATTGATTTACAATAGACCTAGAACATGAATGCTCAAAAAATGAGCTGGCAAGGTGGTGCTCAAGCACTACATTAGTCTACGCAAAATAACCTCGAAGCAAACGGACTCGACGTGGAGAGATTCGATGTCTGACGGACGAATCGACGCTCGCTGCATAATTCTACCGCAGTACATGGCAATAAAAATACTACTATATAATGGTGGACAATATGGTTGCAATTAATAAAATACACATGTCACTTTTTAATCCCAGCGTACCTTCAAATAGGTGACATGTTTCTAGTGTATTTTTGTATGACGCGCTATATCTAGGCCTGTTGTAAATCAATGGCGTACGCGATCAAAACCCATAATAACAAAACGCAAACAAGGAAACATTAAAATTCGTCTTTTATCTTTTGTAAACAGATCGTGGACTGGCAAAGTAATATACCAGCGATTTTTGCTTTATTCATGCCCTATTTCATAATGGAAATATTTATGAAAAACTTAAGGATAATCAGCCAAGTAACATTAGCAGGTACGAGTATAAACAATATCGTACATACTAAATACTTTACATATGTCGCCGTCAGATTGTGAACATCGTTAGTATGTAATCTGACTCGCCATATTATAAACTAACGTAAAATTGTAATCTGCAGCCAACCGTTTACAATTTAACGTATTATTTCTCGTTAGTTTATAATCTATCAAATTCAAATCGTCAAATTGCAAACCGTGCCTGATTGGTCAGTTTTGGCTAAAAATAAAACTGTATAGAAACAGAACGAGCTACTGCCAAAATCGACCAATCAGGAACACGGTTCACAATTGTACGATAGATAAAACCGACATATTATGAACTCTGTTCACAATTTGACGGTTTAACATCTATAGATTATAAACTATCGAGAAATAATACGTTAAATTGTAAATATTTGGTTGCTATTCACAATTTTACGTCAGTTTATAATATCGCGAGATAGATTATAAACTAACAAACTTCACAATCTTACGGTGACATATTAAAAAAAAATTAACCTCAACATCAGTCTAGTGGAAACATTTTCATTACAAATAGACTTTGTTTCTCCTTTAAAACTTTTTTAAAATTCAAAATTAAAATATGCTCAGTACGGATTGGTAAACTACACATGTCTACTAACCTTTGAATGTCTATTCAGAAATGTAAGTCCCTCAAATAGGAAAAAAGCCCCTCTTTCTAAAACAAAGAATAATAAAATTAAGAGTTACGACAGTTGTGAGAATTGGGTTATAATATAATATAGTTGTTTACTGAACTCTGTGTGTGTGTATTGTTAAAATTAATAAACGTTTTTTCTTCTTCTTTTATTAAAAATCAGACAGCGTCATCGGCAAATTATTTCTCTCTTTCCAGCCAATATCCTGAATCTCGTCGGATTTATATTGGTTATATATCACATAGTGATCAAACCAGGTGGGGATGATTTGCAAATGAAACCCACTGGATGTGTGGCCGTGCTGAATGCGTTTGGCACAGCTCTGGTTAATTTAAGCGCTATTGGTGTGGTAAGAACTTTACAGTTCATCAAATAGCTCATATAAACCCCTGCTGAGAGGCTCGACCTTACCCTGGATTAGGACAATCAGGCTTTAATCGACCACGACACACATAAACTATGAATTTATTCGCAGGAATGTGTAGGTTTACTTACTATGTTGTTCTTCACTGAGCGTTAAATAAACGTATAAATATGAATGCTAAATTGAAAACACCTTGGTACGTGGTGGGGGGGTATCAAACCTGCTACGTTTCCCGGACGGGAACCATTACACAACCGACGCGACGATCTTACTACTATGCAGATAATCTACATTTTTTTTTTTTTTTTTTTATTAGTTGATGGGCTTACTCTTGACCACAATCAGGCAATCAGGCCATCTTGGCCACATAGGCCTCGATTCGGGATGTCACGCTCAAATCCTTAATTTAAGTTAGTCCGTCCTTTTCACCTTTTAAAGATTGAAAAGGGACAGGAGATGGCCATCCTAATATTAGAGCTGTCAAACATCGAATTTGAACCTTATGGCCGTGTCGATTGCACAATTTTAGAGAGCACTTAAAACATGCGACCTAAAAATCTCTTAAACTGACAGCTATGCCCTTATTTTAGGTTATCATTCGTTCAAATGAATATCATTCGTTCATCACTTCTCTTTCATTGGTCATAAAAAGGAAAAGGATAGCTGGATTTTAAAATTAGAATTAGAGCATGACATCCCGAATCGAGGCCATAATCTTAAAATTATTATTAATAACAATGACTAATAGTCATAGCGCACTGCATAGGTTCCTGCTGTGCGGAAGGGATAATATGACATAACACGTAACACAATCATTATCGCATTGTACTTTTTAATACTTTCACGGTTATTATGATTGTAAACTTGCATGCATGCAGCATGTAACTACGACGAAATAACGGGCACTCACAAAAACCGAGATAAACCACAGTAAATATCCCGTTTACAATAAAAATAATATTATTACATTTATTACTGTCTCGCTATTATTATCGTATAATTATTACTTGCTTAAGTTTCTAAATTTAATTTTGTTTTTGTTTGTTTTCTTTGTTCATTACTATCATTTCATATTATATAGATTAATAGGTTAGCTATCACCATTACCTATCTATGTTTCACTTTTTGTTTTTGTGAAAGTAACATAACTTAGGAAGAGCAGGGTCCCCTAACACAGGCTATGCTTAAAAGGAGGCCGTGACCACTGTATTTTAAAACAATGTATTTATTTATAAAGAATTTATTTTTATTATATGGGGAAACTTATTATTATTATGCGGGGAAATTTCTTATTATTATTATTATTATTATTCACATACACGTGACAGCAGCGATGCCGCAGCCTTGGACGAATAAACCCGACGCTACCTCCAAATAAAGTCTCACGTAGTAACGAAAACCCGCTCTACGACCGCAGGACCTCACTTATTTTTGCGCCGTAATCGTAGTTTATAAATTAAAAATCTAATTCTCAACTAGTGGCTCTGTGAGCTGTAGACCTCGCGAGTCTGTATATTTCTTTATTTTAATTTTTTCTCCACAAACATCTCCGACCCTTTGAAATCTATATATAGTTAATATGTCTGTTTATCTTGTTAAATGTTGTCACCAAATTAAACAGAAAATATGTGATATATTTTATCTTAATGATAAAATCTTGTAAATCAGACTCACTGTCTCCCAAGACACAGTTTACCCTAAGTTTGGGAGACAGAGATCAAACTCTGTAAGGACTTTTACCTAGTACGTCTATCTATGTACATTTGCTTTTATTGAATTTATTGTAAAAACAATTAAAAGAAATACATATTTTTATTAATATTATTATTTGGTTTAACCCCCTTTATACCGTAATATTAATAAAAAAAGCAAAAACTGACTCAGACAGATAGACATACAAAAACAATTTTGGCCAAGCTGAAACGGAGACGCTTCGCTCACTCGGTCAATTATATTTTAGTAATATAATATCGTCAGTAGAAAGGTAAAAGTACTAAAGCACCAAATTGCCGAAAATGAGTTATATACTTATAACAATACAGTTCGATTGCATTTTTTTTGCGTCGATTAGTTTAGGTGATTTGTTAATCTGAGGACTTTTTTGGCGTTCTAGCCATCCAAAATTTTGGGTCTAATCGTTAGGTCGATGACTAAAGTGACGCCTTTTTGGTGCTAATCGTCTCTCCTGTAAAGTTGTACTTTGGCGCTTTAGTATTTTTACCTTTCCACTGACGATATGGTCGCAAAAAGCCGCAGACCGGTCATTGTAGAGATCCTTGGGATAGGCTTTTGTCCAGCAGTGGATGTTTTTTTGCCTGGAGTGATGGAGATGATGATATATTTTCATCGACACTTATTGCTCACTACGTATCTAAAACGCTGTTCTTTTTCCAGGTACTTTCTTGTGAAAAAGCACTTAAAAATCCACAAGTAATGACTACACCATATGGAGTAGTCAGAGTAGGGATGCTGGTGCCGACGATTGTAGCCGTAATTGTGGGCACCGCCGGATATTATTCCTTTGGTGGTATGGAAGAAAATATACTAAGATATTTACCCTTTGATGAAACGTAAGTAAGCAACCATACAATTAATAAAAAAATGTGTTAAACTACTGGCTAGTGCATGGTATTCAATTTCTTAACTTCAACTTGATGCCCAGACTTAAAAAAAAAAAGGTAAATCATATAGCAACTACTTTTATTTTTATGTAATAGGTATAAATTGATAGGTAAGTTGGTTACATGATACTTGGCAAACGGTAGTTTGTTTGTTTTTACTACTATTTGTATTCGTGACGTCAGTTATTTTTGGTTAAGCAAATTAGTACTGATGATACATTTATTTCAGAACTAGTATTATATGCATTTCATTCTATATGATAACCACTGGTCTGTCATATCCTCTCCAGTGCTATCCTTGTATTCAAATAATTACAGAGGTTGTGAAAAATCACGACCCTTACGTCTCTCCTTCGAACGCTTTTGTTAAGGGAGTTGAATACGTCGCTAGACCGATTTTTGTTATAATCACATGTAAGTACCATTGATATTATGAAATTTATCAACGCCATATCACGTTACTTACGCCAATAAGAAAAAAAGTAACCTTTGTTTTGTACTGTACTGCGTTGTTCATAGCGAGGCGATACGTATATGAAGCCTTCTTGATGAAAAGACGGGCAAAAAGATGGGCCAGGCTCTGCATATAACCATGTGTTTATAATCAATTTTTATTATTGAAAGATATACGTGATTTGCATACATTATTATTTATTCAAAACGGAAACACTCACGTAAAAATGGAAACTATGTCTTCCAACGTTTCGATCTTCTTCAGGGAGGTCGACAGCGCCCCCTGACGCAACAATGTCGGCGCGTGCGCAGCGAGCCGCTCTCCGCAGTGCTCGGCGGACTCACCTTGCGGGCGGTGTTGAGTGAGTGAGTCCCTGAAGAAGATCTTCGTACAGGATCGAAACGTTGGAAGACATAGTTTCCATTTTTACGTGAGTATTTCCGTTTTAAATAAATAATAAATTTTTAGTTCCCTTAACTTAAACATCAACTTTACTGTATCTTTAGGACGCAAAGAATACCTTAAATTGCTTAACCCTTTATAGGGCAAGTCATCCGCTAACACATAATTTGCTTTACCTTTCATTACTGAGACAAACGGAAGGGGAATTTTAGATTCGTGGTCACTTATATTATTTCTTTTTAGTTATGATAGCATATTCCGTGCCAGTCCAAGGACCTATGGTAGCGTTCATCGGCAGCTTTTGCACTACTCTTCTGGTACTGGTGTTTCCAGCTATGATGGAAATTGGCTTGTGCTACCCTGAGGACTATGGGAGTTACAACTATATTCTTATTAAAGATCTTCTTATTATTGTACTTGGTATTGTTTCCTGGTTTACAGGGGTGTACTTCTGTGCTTATCTCATATACGTTCGGCTTCTTTCTATAGCTCCTAGTGAGGAATATTTATAACATTATTATTTTGATGTTGTTTTATCGTTTTTCGAAGTATTATTGTATTCCACATTTATAGCTCAGATTTTATTTGTTTTGATTAATTTTGTTTTGCAATTTTTATATTAAATGTTATTTGATATTAAAATACTAACATACTTTTTCAAAGAAGTTTTATTTTAATTTTACTATTTTCAATTATATAATACTATAATAACTGATCCCACAGACAAACTGTTGTACAGTTTTGTGGGACTTTGCCTAATATTTAAGGAATACATTAGATGAATAATTAAATAAATAAATAATAATAAATAATAATAATTAATTTTTCCATATTTTTCTTTTTCAAATGTAGTGATGACTGGATGGATCATGTGCTTAGGACAGACTTGAGTGTCTACCTTTAAAATAAATATCTTTTCAATACACCTTGCTCGAAAAGTGAAGGCAGTAAACTGTGCGGTAAATGCGTTTTACCGCACTAGTGCGATTTTATTACATTTTGTTTTTTATTTCTACGGTCTTCAAAATTATTATTCAGCCAGGATCATTTTGACAACAAAAAATATTAAATTCGATTCATACAAAGAGAAAAGTATTTCATATTTTTTTATTTCAACAAATTGTATCAAAATATTATAAACCAGTAATATTTTAATTATAAAAATAGAAGTATCTCGATTTAACAAATATTATTCGTAGAGGCTGAATGTCCGCCAGAGCTTTTTTCCGTAATTATGCTTATAAAAAAGAAACATACTATCGTTTTGTAGTTGGCGCCAAGTTTGTAAAATGTTCATGTAATTGTTTTTCATTGAATATTATTTTATGAGTGTTTTAGTATTTATATTTAATGATAAATGTGAATAGTAAGGATACTTAAACTGGGCGCGATATAATAAAGGTTATTTTTTACAACTTCTACAAAATCAAATTTTACCTGTAGTATCATAGCTTTTGTAGGGTACTATGCACCTTTCTTAACCATTTCAATTTAATTATTTACTATCAGTTTTCTCACAAGTGTATTGAAATACGTCGTACAACACACGGAACTTAGGTTTTATAACAAATTCGTGACATTATAAACCCTCGCCTGCGGCTCGGGCTTACAAAAGTCACCTGGTTTGTAATATGCCACTTACGATCCTTGTATCGTTATGTACTATTGTGGATACACTTCTGTATAACGCCATTGCATAACAGTAAAGACCGGGAAAACATATTCTCTATACTATAATAAAATAAGTTATTTCAAAGTACATAATGCACGTGATATGATCTGGCTGTACAACATTTAAAGCACACATAACAAAGAGCTGCAAAGAACAGGCGAAGTGATTTCTCGCAACATTGAGTGAGCACGTATCCATTTCAAACATATACGTTAGAGACAGCCAAGAGGTAGCGTCGAATGCAGGAAATCTGTGTTGAATTGAATGTGGGCATAAAATAACAGGTATTATTTTAGTATTGTTTCTATGAGAACGACTATAGCACGTGGCACGAAGTAGTAGAAAGTTTCAGTTTGTATTTTTCATTATATTTAGCTTTCATTTTACTTGAGAGTTTGTAATGATTTCGTTAAAATGTTTATTTCTATCTTTTATAAACTTCAACTTTTTGGTCATATTAGTGACTTTTAACGGCTTTATAACCTTGACACCAGAACTTTTGAATAATCAAGAAAAGAAAAATATACCTATTCCAATACAATCATATATAAACGAATTGAGAATTTATTTATATTTTGGCTATCAGTAGAGATTTACAACGCAGGCAAAGTTTTACGCAACATTAAACGGGTCTGTCTGTTGCAGACTATCAGACACAGAACAGACAGGCAAGGGACTGTCGTTGTAGGATAAACGATGACAGAATAACTGGCCAAGCACGTGTCGGACCACGCAAAGTGTAGGGTTCCGTAGTTGCCTAACAAAAGAATAGCTAAAGAGAAACTTAAAAAGAAACGTACCTATAACCTATTATATAGGTAGTACCTATATTTAATTTTATCTACAATATTATGTAAGTAGTACTACGAATGAAAATTGCTCCGCTGAGAACTAAGTTTTTGGAAATAAAAGTAGGCTAGACTAAATTGCAAAATAAAATTATAATAGTTTATGGAATATCTAATTGAAAAAGAAAGACTTGAAATTACAATAGTAATTTCAAGTCTTTCATATGTTAGTATACTTAATTCTAACAAAAATAATAAAAAAAAATTGAATATTCAAAGTGCTAATAATTGCAATCTAATAGGTAGGATTTCGAGGCACATCCGAACAGCATCCAGTCGCTCGCGCGAACTCATCATCATCATAGTGCAAATCTGTAATGATAATGTGTTTGTACTTTTAAATTAAAGTATTTTGTCTTTAAAAATCAAACTAGAGATATAGAACACAAATCATGCCATTATAATATAATATATTATAAATATTATAAAAAAGTAACTGTTAAGAAATAAGCAGATACATAACATGTAGTCAAGATTTTCACGGACCGAATCGGATTTTATCAAATAAGGGCGCTTATACAAAAAGCCCTTAGGAATGAAGCGGCCCAGTTTTGGGAGGCTGAACATGTACCAACTGAGATGTTGAGTTATGGGCGCGCTCATTGCCATGAAATATTTTCATTTTTCGCGACTAGACATATTATATTTTAGAACACTATATTTTAAATTAAATTGATTGCTTTTAAAAATAGAAACAACATCTTTTTCAGAGTTCCATACACCTTATTATACTCAGAACAATACTTGTTCTGAACTTATATACATCCGATAAAGAACCAAAATTCTTATAGGATCTATCTGTCATCTGTGTCTGTCACAATTTATAAAATATTGAAACTGGACTGCAGCGTACCTACTTTGCGGTTGTCCGAAACGGAAACCACGAATAAGTAAGTCTAAGTAGGTACCTATTAAGAAAAAAATCTATAAGGTGACGTATGAAAATAAAAGGACTGGACAATACGTTGTCTAAGCCGTCTTTGAGCACATTTTATTATTATTATTATTATTAAGGTCTTTTGTCTAACAAACTATTGTGAATGCGTTTGCTTGTGTTACTTTCCTAAAATACCATCTCCACACTAGTTTTACTTGCACTGCGCGTACTACACGATATATTAACATAAAATATTTTCGTCAATGAAATTAATAACAATGACACGACACAATATGTGTAAAAGATTTCTTTTCTATAATATTAGGTACGAGGATAGTTTCTAAGACTCATGTATTATAACTTTATTATTGTTACGTGTAGACAAAAGCAGTCTCAATCACTCAACGTGACACGAGGACGCTGTTGTATGTATGTAGTCTCGGAGGAAAATGGCCTATGTAATAGGGCGGGAGAGGCGAACGATTCCTTGCTCTGTGTATGTACCATAGATAAATAAAATATGGTATGTACAGTAGCCAACACGTGACGTACAGTTACAGTACAGTAGCCAACACGGTATGAAGGCGCTCACAAGGTCAAATTGTCCAGCCGCATGAGCTGGCTAATGTAACCTACCAGTCGTAATACGTCGTGTTGATGGTAGTGATAAACTGGAATAGTACTTAAACAGCTGCAAGTGGTCATATAGCATTCCATTATAATCGTACAGACCATAAACTTGGTAAAGTATTCGTTCAGAGGAAGTAAAATAAAATAGTAAAAAATATATCGACTGAATTTAAAAAAAAATGTTTCCATGAAATTACGGAATTAAAAGGCGGCTTTATTCCGTGCTATTTTTTCCAGGCAAACTCCTGAAGATAAGCACAATTTTTATTTTAGTTTTATTGTTTGTGCTTCGATATTGCTGGCGAGACTACAAATGTGTCTAAAGTTTCCAGACGAGATCTAAATATTCTCTTACTACTGAAACTAGCTTCATTGAATTGAATGCAACGAGCTAAGCTAAGATTATTCGGTCTCTCTTCTACTCCAAAAATACTTTTACAAAAGTGAATGGCAAGCTGGATCCGGTATAGGTAAATGGTATATACTAATTCACGCAGAAAGTTTCCGTGAATGACCAGTAATAAGTAATTTATTAAAAAAATAAGATTTATGTAAAAATGGAACGTTCCAACCTCAAATTACCCTCCACATTTTTGTACGAGGTATAATGGAACTTTGTCGGGACATTTTCCCGAGATGATATTTTATTATTTCAAATGTCACTTAAAATATTTTGATGGACTTCATAGTGTTTGGATAAAGACCCTTCTAAAGCAAAACTGAATAAAATGGATAAAAAGGGTATATGCGCGGTCGACTAACTTTGATGGAGGATTGAAAAAGTGGTCGCCATTTTGACGACTATTACGGAAGGAAAACGTGCGCAGAAAGTAAAAATTTAATTGAAGAGAATAGACAAACTTAAATTACCTGTGATTCAGCAGTTATTGCATATTGAATCGGGGAAGCGTTTACTAATTCTACACGAATACCTTCATATGAAGAGGACGACAATTTCGCGCTGGGTGCATCATAACCTCACGGATGATGCTCGGATGCCCGCGTTGAATGGTGCCGTGACATAATGCTAATGTTCCAGCCACAATATTCGACTTGTGTTCTGTTTCGCGTTTAATTTTAATGCACATTATTTTTTAACTACAGACTGATCATATTTACGTGACTTTACATATTTTACTTTACGTTTCTTTACTAGCTTTGTTAACACTGACACAGTATTTTAACTGTAAAATCTTCTTTATTTAATAGTAAAGCTTTGAAAATATACTCTAGTCTACAGTTTTTATTAGTTTGCGTTGTGATCTCTAAAACCTTCTGAACTAAGGATCTTGTTTATCCAATATTCAAAATTAAATCGTAATCCTTCCAGACATTTTTCTTGTAGACAGGTTTTTAGAACATAACCCATTTAATTTTTATTGCTTGAGCTTGCTCACTAAACCCATAAATCTTGTTAATTAAAATTAAGCCACGAAGAAAATTCGTATCACAAGCAGAAAACAGTTTTTGATACTTACTGATATGGCATAAAACAATTTTAGCGGCTCTTTATAAAATCATATTCCACGAGAACTTATATCTGGATTTTATGAGTTTTTTTTTAGTTTTATATCATTAGTTCAACATAAAAATACGATTACTATACACAGCACCAATGTATTGCAAATGAAACCGGTAGGAATAATAAAGCAGCAATGTATTTTAAATTACGAAGTGCGACCTTACAGCGTTTTACATTGCGTAGTAGCAGATAAAAGAAATCAAATGTTCTCAGTTACTTTAACCTTCTAAATTTTATTAGCATAATATACTAAATCCACTGTATGAGTTTGTGAATACCTGACATCCTGTATAAAGCGGCTGCCTGTAGCAGATGTTTATTTTACAGTAGATTCCTCCATTACGTAGCTACTCGTCTATAAGAAATACGGATAATAACCCAAAGGGCAACATGGAAGCCCCAAATGTGTTTACCTCCAAATTCATTCTCAAATAACATTTGGCTGATAAAACGACCCTTTCAAATACAGGAATCACTTGAAAAAGTAGGTTAGTTTTCTTTAAATAAAGATGAAGATGTCAATATTTATATAGCTAAAAGAAAATTATTCTGAATGACTACTGTGTTTGATCATAGCCATGTTATGATTTAATAAGATTTGGGTATGTTTATAATAATAGTAAAATGATTTACATAATTCTGAAAAAATGCTTTCAGTTATATTGAAATAAAACCAGTGATAGAAATGTTACTTTTACAGTTGAAAGAAAACATTTTTTAAATAACCTTTGTTTTTGTTCATGGGTTACGATTTACTTCGACTATATTATTGTTTTACAACTACGAGTAACATAAGGTTAACAACGCAAATTTAGTGATTTGAACAATATTTTATGTCTGAAATCTCAAAGCATAGGTATTTTTCATCGGTCGGAGGCCTGAAGAGAATTCACGATCCCAATGAATTTCATTTTAACACTTTCTAATATCAGATTTTGTGGTAAAGTGGAAGTTACTCCAAGTATACCTAATATTTCAGACGAATACAGCAGTTACATTTCATGCTAATTGCTTTACCGTCCTGCACATAAATCTGCACTGCAATTCGAATTAAGTATTCTTTTCCACGAACCGAATGCATTAAGTCACTGAATCTAGGCTAATGCACCAAGGAAAGGACGTTTTAACCCATTACACTTAGTTCCATTTGTTAGACAACTATTCTGAGAGTCGAGATGGCTATTTACTCTGCCCACTACATTCCCATTATGTCAAAGACTGCCATATTATCTCAAGATGAGGAAACTATTTAACGAGATCTAGCCAGCAGCAAGCAGTTTCTTATTTATACCTATAGGTATAACTAGAACTGTAATTACTCATCATAACTAGTCACCATAATTGTTTTTTATGGAACAGCTACTTATCTTTAATTAATCATATCGCATATCAGATATAAAGGTTTTAATTATTACAATCATAGATATAATAAAAAAATCTAAGTCTATGAATACAGTTTACGTAAAAAATATTTTAATAACGCCTTTTCTACATCTAAGTACCTACTCTAAATCTATACTTATTCATGAATACTGCCTATATTAAGTATAAATTCAATAATAATAATACTTAAAAAAAGATACACCAAAATACTGAAATTATGTGTATATGACATTGCTCCCGTTTTGAATTATTTAATAAATCTTTCTTTTTTGACTGGTAAATTTCCATCTGCTTTAAAAATAACGACTGTTAAACCTCTTTATAAAAAGGATGCCAAAGAGGATATCAATAATTATCGGCCAATTGCACTAGTTTCTGTAATATCCAAGGTCTTTGAGAAAGCTATGCATGCAAGACTTACAGAATATTTAACTTTACATAATATTATTAAGGAGGAACAGAATGGTTTTCAAAAAAACAAGTCCACGACACTGGCTGGTTACTTATTGATAGATGAGATAACCCGACATATAGACAAAGGAAAGCAAGTTGCTGTTATATACTTTGACATGACTAAGGCATTTGACTACGTAAACCATAAACTACTTTTGAGTAAATGTGAAAGATATGGTATAAGAGGTATCGCTAATGAATGGCTTTGTTCCTATCTTTCTAACAGATCACAATGTGTTGAAATATCCAAATTAGATAAGAATTCAAATCTTGTTTCCTATAGATCCAGCTTTAAAGTCAACAGTCATGGTGTGCCTCAGGGAAGCGTCCTTGGACCCCTTCTGTTTCTCTTGTATATTAACGACCTACCAGAAATAACAAATTATAAATATATACTATTTGCAGACGACGTTTCACTAATTATTCCTTGTAATAACAAAGATTCTTTTGAAACAGAAATAAACAACTCTATTGATTTAATGTATGATTGGCTGCAATTTAATAATTTACAGGTTAATATCAATAAAACAAAGTACACTATATATCGAAATTGGAAAATGGAGAAATTAAATCTTAACATTAAATGTAGTGGTCGTAATTTGGTGGAAGTCGCAGAAGCTACTTTCCTCGGCATAACTCTTGACGAGCATTGTACATGGATCTCTCATATTGCAAATGTATGCAACCGAATAAGTAGATTCGTGTATGCCTTGTATAGAATTCGCAGTATTTCAGATATTGACACAGCCCTTATGGCTTATCACGGCTATGTTGCGTCCGTTTTACGGTATGGTTTGGTGCTATGGGGCAATTCCAGAAATTTGTATGATGCATTTGTTATACAAAAGCGTTGCATACGGGCACTTTGCAGGGCTGCACCTCTCGATACTTGTCGCCCACTTTTCCGTAAATTAAGAATTCTGCCTTTACCATCATTATATATATTTGAAGTGGCGTGCTTTGTAAGGAAACACATGTATCTATTTAAAACTAAAAGGCAGGTCGTTCAATTTAACACTAGGTACCCAAATAAACTGGTGCTACCACGTGGAAAAAGCTCCTTATATGATAAAAACTGTCCTAGAATGGTCGTAAGAATATACAATATTTTACCAGACGTAATAACAAACTTACCTTTCCCTATATTTAAAAGAAAATTATTCAACTGGCTGTGTGATAGATGTTTTTATTCCCTTAAGGAGTTTTATGACTATAAGATTTGATTGATTTGTAATTTATCTAAATGTTAAATTGGTTATATTATGACTTATTTCATTATTGACATTACGAATTTAATAATTGACATTTTATTTTATTAGTTTTTTATACATATATAATTTTTTTAATAATATTGTTGTGGATCTAGGTATATTTTAGTAATTGGTTATATTTGTACGCCCTGTAATGGGCAGATTTTTGTGATACAAATTTATTTATAACACCATGTTAATGTACCAAAAATCTGTACAAATAAATACATTTCTATTTCTTTCTATTTCTATATAAATATTAAATTTATGTCATTGCATCATTGAATTTTTACACCTACCAAAAAAAAAAAAATTATGATTATTAGCTAAAAGTTCGTATGAGTCTGTTATGAATAACATGTATGTCCCTATCAAGAGGCTCGAACTTACGCCTGATATTGCAGCTTTATTCAACCATGCGGAGTAAATTGTCATGTCAATGATGCAATCATTTGCGTATCCTGCCAACTTTAACTTTGTATCATTATTATACCCTTCCCTTCACTTGGATCCACCGCTAGGCGAAGGCGGAGTATGCAGTAGAGTTCAAACCTTTTTAATTTAAATCAGTTAAAAAAAAAATTGTACAATAATAATTGTGGCGATTCACAAGATAGGTAATACCAGTGGGTCCGTGGGTACAACGTACAAGTTTTGCAATATCTTGGAACGGTGGGATTTCAATTTCTCTTTGCCGCGAACTTGAATTGCGGGTAATGCCAGTATCGTTGTATGCGACCACAGATCCGCAATAAAAGCCGATTTTATCTGTTGCTACTTACTGTTATATAGGTAGTTATTTATTTACACTATAATTATGTGTCCTTGGCCGAGTGGTCCAGATATCCGGGTTCGATTCCCGGTGGGGACTCTGTCAAGCAAAAATCTCTTTGTGAGACTTTCCCCAGTTTGGTTTAGGACTTTGCAGGCAGGCTGAATCACCTGATTGTCCGAAAAGAAAGATGATTCCGTGCTTTGGAAGGCACGTTAAGCCGTTGGTCCCGGCTACTATCTAGCTGTTTCGCGAGCCATGTCAGTGGCCTTTGGCGGCTCTATTACGCTGACACTAGGGTTTGTGAGGTCGGTTGTCGACCTTACTACCTACACGACGAAAAAGAAGAAGATAATATTTTCTAGACCAGATACATAAATAGATTTTAATGAGTAAAAAAGAGTCTGCGAAGTGCATTTAAGCTACGAATATCAAATACTTAAATAATCGGCGAGGCAGATCCTAATGACTAAAGACTTACAAAAAAAATATCGGATCGAAAAATATACCATGTAACAAAGTAGCTTTTTATTAAACATACCTACTACAAGGGCTATGCGTTTTGCTACGAGGCGTAGCAATACAATGCTACGACATGTAACGGTATCAAACAACATTAAAGTATATACCGTGCATATACCCATGCAGATAAAGAACTTGTTTTGCCAATCGTACTATAAGTTCCCACCGCCATTTTCAGATCTATTCTTTATCTGCACGGCTTATACTAGTTATTATGCAAACATTCAATTTTATTTGAGTTGAGGGCGAATAAAGATGAAAGGTAATTAACTATTGATTGAAATTTGCCTAGAGGGTTTCGGACCGTTGGTTCCACTGCTTGGTTCTACTGGTGGGTCCAGCAAGATTTCAAAATACTCATGTCTCCACTGGTTCCACTGATCACGTTGCAACAAAATTATTGAGTATACATTTAAGTTAGGAATATAATATGGATGTGTGAACAGGTTTTGCATTGTTGAATAAGATAAAAGAGTTCTTATAATTTCAAAGTGCCACTTCTTTCCGATATCAGAAGAAAGACATTGGGGCTTACTATCTACGCTAGTTTCAATGTAGCGCTCTAATCATAATTTTAAAATCTGGCTATATTTTTTTTTTAAGAAGAAGAAGAATTCAGATAAAAGAATCCACTAAACGCGAATGATTGTATATGTTTGTTACTGTCTGGATGAGATTTGAATGAAATTTGGAATGGAGTTTGTAACCTGGATTAACACATAACATACTTTTTACGGGAAAAAGTCTTGTTCCCACGGGATGTCTTATAACTTTGCAAGTGATTGCAAAGGTTGTTCCGTAAAATAACAGAGTAAAATACAGTTTAGCGCTGTAGGAAGAAGGTAACGTTACCCAGGAGAACACGCGAACGGAAAATTGTTGCATTTTAATAAGGTTGTAGGGGAAAGGGTAAATGTAAAAAATATCGTGTACAAGAATGCGAACAATCTTAGCAAACATTGTTATAAGTACTGGTCAGTGCACGCAAGCAAAAAGTTTCAGTAAATGCATGTTAAATAGGTTTAATTAAAAATCCTTTTAAACAAGCTTTTAAAGCTGTGGAGTGGAGTATCCTTGTTAAGACAAATCCACGACTAGGTTGTGGTGTGTATTTAAGGAGTTCCTATGACCACCTTCCGGCTCCATCATGAGACCCTGGACATCACGTATGACTAAAGACATTATTAAGACAAATCCAACGAGCCCAAACACGACTAGGTTGTGGTGTGTATTTAAGGAGTTCCTATGACCACCTTCCGGCTCCATCATGAGACCCTGGACATCACGAATGACTAAAGATCTTGTTAAGACAAATCCAACGAGCCCAAATACGACTAGGTTGTGTTGTGTATTAGAGGAGTTCCTATGGCCACCTTCCGGCTCCATCATGAGACCCTGGACATCACGTATGACTAAAGATCTTGTTAATACAAATCCAACGAGCCCAAACACGACTAGGTTGTGTTGTGTAATAATGGAGTTCCTATGGCCACCTTCCGTCTCCATCATCAGACCAGCTCCAAGGTACAAAAAGCGGAGGGCAGTAGCCAGATGGGCGCTAAGCTCTAAATAGAAGAACGCAGGTAAATTATATAATTATTTATTATTTTTTTAACTCTCCGAAAAATATCTTCTGCTCGGTAGTCCGTTGACGTCCCAAGTCATAACAACAAAAAAGAACCATTCGTATTTCAAAATATTCAAATCCAATCGAACTCAACGAACAGCCAGTCACCTCAAAAGAGGCCGCTCCTTATTTGCGAGAGGTGCCGGGATCGATACCCGGCGCCTCCACCAAATAAAGCGGGGGGCAGTAGCCAGATGGGCGCTAAGCTCTAAATAGAAGAACGCAGGTAAATTATATAATTATTTATTATTTTTTTAACTCTCCGAAAAATATCTTCTCCTCGGTAGTCCGTTGACGTCCCGAGTCATAACAACAAAAAAGAACCATTCGTATTTCAAAATATTCAAATCCAATCGAACTAAACGAACAGCCAGTCACCTCAAATGAGGCCGCTCCTTACAGTACCATAATATTACATTGTCATCGCGGTTACATAAGTGTACCAAATTTCATCAAATTCCAATGGCAGCAAAGCAAGTGCTTCAAATTTGAGTTGCAAGATTTCGCCCGAACATACAAACAAACCCACACACCCACCCACCCACATACAGTGCAAGCTAATAAAAAGCTTGTAAAATAGTTGAATTTCTTTCTGGTTCTTAGAAATTATTATTAGCTGTCAACTGTTCCGTTTCATGCTATAAAAAAATAAAGATTCTAATATTATAAATTAAATGAATCGTTTTAATTATTCTTTTTATTACACTTTTTATCTTGCAAACGAATAACGCTTTTTATCTTGTATAAAAAATGTAGTTTTGTTTGTTTGTGATAATGTCCAAAATAAATGTGTGCAAGACTGATGACCGGAGTGAACAAGCAGAAATACAAACATCTCCCAAGCGGACGTTGCCTGAAGCCTTCGTATGGTCACTAGCTAGTCGTAATAATTAGTAGTATGGTCGTTGAAAAGTGTTATTTTAGATTCCGCATTTTAAAAGCGTCGACTACCGAAAAACATAACAGGCAGATAGTAAATTACAGTACTCACTGTAGTATTAAAAATAAAAAAAGCCAAATGTACTACAATTCACGAATGTAATTTAAATATATTTCGATATTTAAAAGCCAAGATTTGATTAATAGTTACAAAGACTTACCAGAATAAATACACAATTTAAATCACACAAAAAGATCAAATACGAGGAAAAAGGATGTCTTACTTAACACAAATTAATTTTGAATTAAAAACCGAACTATAAAGCAAATCACATAACAGTTCCCCAAAATTAGTATCAGACACCTGTGTTAGCGAATTAAATTGAAATTCGACATCTACCTGTCTTAGGCAATCATTGCGCAATAAATCTGTAGAACAAGTATGGAGTTTACGTTATGAGCCAAAAGTTTATTGCCAGGAATGGAAGACGGTGGCATGGCGTGGAGAGCCGGTTCGAATTTAGGAAAAAATCTAAACAAGCTTGCAACGTACCAATTTGAGGGTTAGTTTACAGGTAGAACTTTGCTGAACTTAAATTGTACGTTAAAAATTAAAACAGGTCCTCTTCAACCAAACTTCTTCTGTTACCAAACTCCTTGCCGTTGGTCTTGAAATTAACTCAATTACACGTGCAACTGCAGCAGCTTCCAGGGGTCCAGTGTTCAGGTCCCTGATGATGCAGCCCAACTGTAGCGTGGTGTTACGCTTCGGTGTTCAAAACTTTTTTCGCGTTTTTCTCAGTCTTTTTTTTAATTGTAATTATTTATTATACTATTATTATTAAATATTTATTATACTTATTCTAAATATTGAATTTGATTTTGAAAGGCTTTTGGTTTTTTTTGGTTTTTTTTTGCTGTTTTATCGTGAAATAAGCTTTTATGTTGCTGTGCCAAAGTAGTCGCATTTTTATCTATAAAATAGCTAAACCATTATTACTATAAAGGTATAAGCAACTTTCACGTCTCTTTTATCAATTTGTTCATCTTTTCTAGTTCGTTGGCTGAGCCTCATTTCCATTTCCTTTCTTCCATTATAATTCATTTCATTTTTATTATAATACTAACCACGGGACTGCGTAAGAAACTTCCAAAATTAATTTGGAACTTTTTTTTTGAACTTTCATAAAATAAGGTAGGTAAGGTATCTTATAAAGTAGCTAGGGTGATAATTGTGCCAGAAGATTAAGAAACTGACTTGAAAGTTGAAGTTGTAACTCCACGACCCTAATGTAAAGAAAAACTATGTAGAACAACGTGTGTCTGTTGTATGACATAGAGAAAGTTATAATAAAAGATTTGAGACGAATTAAGAGAATTTTTGTTTTTTTAATACGTTCTTGTAATGAATTTTTTAATTTTAATACGTTTTTGTAATGAATGTTTTTAATTTCAATACTAAAAACTAAAAGAAATAATGCAAAACTAAATGCATACTTGGGGTGCATAGACTGAGATACGTTCGCATTGTGAGTTTCAGAAATATCGAACAAGTTTAGGAAAAGTCTTGTTGACCTAGCGCGTACCGTCGATGCGTGTCGCCAATATACATGGTGGGAGGCAGTCGGCCGTCTAGGAATAGATGGCTGGCGGAACGTTAAACAAAAATTGACATTATTGTAAAAGTGCAAAAATAGACTAATATAAGTCTATACTTGGAAAACCAAGTGAAATAATTGCCGAACCTAAAGTCGCAGGCGCTGCACAGCCTCTCACTGCCTTTCGACGGGATTTCGGTCCCTGAAGACTGGCGTGCTGTCTGTTTGATATGGGAACGGTTAATTATGCCTCTATGGATGACATATCCCATCCGAGATGGTCAAAAATGAAAATCAAGGGAATCATAGGATTGACGCACCTAGATGACCTAATGAAAGCGGACACGGCCGCTGGATCAAACTGATCACATAATGCACTATATTTGACCATCTAATAGAGAACCCTTACCTGACGCATGAAGATGAGGTATAACTATCGCTGCTATGGTATTGTTGGCACTGCATGTTTGGCTCTGAGCTGGAGTATGGGTCGCATCCTAGGCGTGATAAGTACACTAAGTATTACCCCTGATAGTGGAGTTAACAATATCTTAGTGGCTACCTTCAAGACGCCAGTCTGTGGAGAGATTTCCGTATCTGACCTATGAAGATGTGGAGTAACCATTGGGCTGCTATGAATGCCGCTAACTCATGGCTCGATAGCCGATAGCTCTGAACCGCTGATTGACCGAGACGCATACAGCGACTTGAATACATCGTCGTGGAGGGGGACTTGTCCACATCCATGCACGGTGTACGTCAGACTGATTAGTGTCGACGATAGTCTTTCAAGTATTATCCCAGATAGAGGTAGCGGAGGACATAGTGGCTTCCTTCAAGACATAAGTCTGTGAAGAGGCATACTGGAACGAGCATATTAATTGAGAACGAGAACCTGAACGTGGGCTGCTCTGACTAATATCATCATGTATGATTTATTACCGAGTTATATTCAGAGCGATAGCTGAAATGAGTCTTTAGATTCATATGCGGTCTCAGGCACGGAGACGCGCGACGGAGATATGGAGATATGGAGATATGAAGTTGGAGCAGATCTGCCCTGGCAGTACCGTTCAGATAGACGGAGATCCAGTATGCAGGAGCAATCCAGATATGAGACCCACAGTCAGTAGCAGCTGTGAGGTCATCCCTTCGAGCTTGCTTGTTGGAAGATGGTTTACCATCATGGGCGCTGGTTCACGTGTGGACTATCCTATAAACACACCCTTGAACGCAATACGTTGGACACTTCGGTGGAAGACGGGATTAGCCTCCCAAAAGGTTACTATAGCGGCTCAGCCGTATCGGGAACGCTTCAGCTAGTATCGATTGGACGTCGTCCACTAGCTTCGGCTACAACGTGAAGCTTAGGCTTTCTACGATGGGACTTCGGTCTCCTTCCATCGCTTAAGGCGCACCGGTCGGACCAGAGTCCGCTGTAGGCAACCCTTCGGGGTTGTCTATTATTTTAACCTTTTTCCTACACCTCTGTGGTGAGGGGAGGACAGGAGCATTCTGAAGGACAGAGTGGGAAGTGACTCACAGAGAGCGCGTTGGGGGAGCGTTTATTCTCACTCGTCACGTAGATACTTTGATGGCTGGTTTGCTGTATTGTGTATGTCTCGGGTCTTTGCTTCTAGTCTGCTGCCTTGCTTGGGTTCTAAGGTCTAAGTAATCGTCCAGCTGAGGGAGCTAGAACTAGTCCCCTCGTCAATGCTGGATATTACTAGATCCCTTGTCGGACTGTATATTGGAAGACACAGAGGGGTTATGTAACCGTATTTATCAATACAGTTGGCATAGCTTAAGGAAAAGGGTGTCTCGGTGCGTAGGGCTAGGATGGTCGTCTCCGGGTAGTATCATTAGAGAAACTTGGTTATTGATCATTCTGTTGAGGAAATGCTACTCAACGAAAGTTCCTCTAAGAACTAGAAGTTCTATTCAGAACTACAGACGACACACCCGTCGCCGGCTCTAAGGACTCGCTATGGCAGTCCTGGAGCCAGCTTTTTATACCTTTTAAATTACATATATCATGTAATAATCCCTGTGATCCATTTCAGGAATCTGGGCTCCTATTGCAGAAGCAATAAACTTCGAAGTTCTTTTTAGAATACGAAGTTAGTATTGCTTAATAAAGTCGCTGGGATTTCCTGGAGGCTTTATTCTTTCAGTCAACGAGCATGGGTAATCAGGAGTAGGCTGCTTGCCGGCTGGCAACTGGTACTCCTGTGTTCGGACGAGAGATAGGGACGAATCAGTATATAGGAATAACATAGAAGTTGAGTAGGCGACTCTATGTTTAATTCCGCAGTTAGAAAACATAATATAAAGACGATCACATTGTAATTTTCTAAAAGAGTTTGGGTTACTCTCACAACGTAGTATGGATATAGAGACCAGATGTGTGCAGTTACAAAGTTTCACAGTAGATTTAATCATAATTAGGATTTTACCTGTATTTTAATTTATGTAAATGTTTGTTTTTGTTTTGTTTTAGTTTCTTTTTCAATCACACTAATAAAAGTAACAAAATATTTATATTTATCGGTACGATAACTTTTTCAAATGCTGGATATCGTGAAGTGATTTACCTTAATGTAAAAAGTTGTATTGTACCAAGAATAATGTCAGTTTTATTTGAAAAAAATATTAAATTGAAAACAATTCCTTTTGCTTAATAACTTTTATGACGCTAAAAAAACAAATAGAAAACATTTTCTTGTATTGTGTATGAAATTGAATTATACGAAAGACATTTTCGTAAGACTTTTCGCTTGATGTTGTTTCTTGGAGACTTATATTTAGGTACAATTGGACTTTCGGTAAGGTTTGTTTTCTAGTGAAAATTTATTTTAAAAGCTCTCTCATTTCATTACCTAAATAAAAATAAGGTTGTTTTCACATGTACAATTTGCTCTTCATCGGCCTGGGGTGGATAAATATTCGGTGCCTAGGCCTGCACACACAACATCACCCTTATATCCCCGAAGGGATGAGCAGAGCCTTAGTGGGCTTCCCAGTGCCTACATCTTTGTTTACCTAAGGTGTTGGGGATGCCATGAAAATAATAAAAACTCTATTTAGTATTTTCTACTTATAAAAAAAAGGTCTGGCTGTCTCATATAAAAACGTTGTCGTTGAAGTGTACCTACTAATTAAAAAAGAACATAGGTACGGTAAACAGCTCATCAAGCTATATACATTTTTGTTGCAAACTAGTTGTTATTACCAACGCGTAAGATACCCCAGTGTTTAGCTTGATGTGCTGTTCACTGTACAAAAGAACGTGGTTCAACTTATTTATAAACAACCATTGCAGACGAAAATAAATATTTAAGTAAGTTGAAAAAACTATTCTTGTTATATATTCTTGTTTTATTTGGGACGTTTACAATAATATGCCGCTTGACCGGACTTTTTCTCAGACTCGAGCATTATGAATGCCAAGAGAAACCTTTTTCTGTTTATTTTTCTACCTGTTTATGTAAATGCGAAAAAAGAAGGTCACAATGTTTTAGGTTGGCGATACGCGGTAATAAATTATTTGGTGCGAAAATCGTCATTTCTTTTTTTTACTAATTACGCATCTGGGGGGTAATTATAACTTTGTCCCGCTGTTGGCGTTTGAGACAACAGGTTACTGGGGATCAGAGGCTTTGACCTTTATTGCCGAAATTGGTCGCAGACTCAGATAGAGGGGGTTTGACGCCCGCTCCGGTTCCTACCTGGTGCAAAAGTTGTCCATTGCCATTCAACGTGGCAACGCAGCAAGTGTCATGGGCACCTTTGCGGCGGGTATGACCCGGCGGGGAGGTATTTTTGACTGACATTGTGCATATATATGTATTAATAATTTTTGATGATTGCTTTTCTATTGTATATTTTTTATTACGCATTGTAAACTAATCAAATATTAATGTTTTACTCACACAACCGCTCCGGCCGCCTACGTTACCGCAGCTTCTTAACAAAAAAAAACGCGGGCGTTTTTGCTTTTTAAAAAAATAACGTTTCAAAGTTACACCAGAATTTTATTGTTATAAAAAATTTATAAATATTATGATCCTTTTAATTTATGATACTACAAAAATTCTTTGCATGAATGTGTTTTGAAATTCAGTTACGAACTCATCATCCCTTTGTTAAATCTGAGAAATCTGTCTTTCAATCTGTATACAGAATTTTTCCTTTTGATATTCATTCTTGACAAAGAGAACCTTTCAAATCGAAACTTACAATAAAAATATTCACAAAAGATCGTTCCAATAGATAGCAGGTTCACTGAACACCGTTTGCATTTCGTTCTTTAATCAAAATCATTGAAACATGAAACCCTTTACCGAATGAAATGTCATTCATTGCAGGCTGGTGATTGGTGGAACACGGAGTGGCAATGGAACAGACATTTTGCTGATGACAAAGGTGAAGCCGTAACGTAAGTGTTGTTATGTAAGTAATTTGAAATGCGTAGGAGAAATCTAAGTAATTCGTGACCGTGTACGAAATTGGAGCAATTTCCGACAAATTACCTATCAATGTTTGTTAATGTTAGGGTAAACATGCCTTTACGTACCTACGTAATTATAATATATGTTTAGTTATTATACGAAGTTTAATGATAATCTGCTAAAGGTTACGTACGTTAAGTTGCTGTCATACTAGGAAATGCATGACTTTCGGTATGATAGACAGAGAAGTGGATATTTTCTTTAGGCTGATAAGAAAATTGTTTGATAAATTTTAATAGAAATATTTCAAGAAACCTCTAAATTTCCGTGAACAAATGTCAACAGGAACAATCAAATTACCGCAGACAGAATTATGACAGACTTAATTAGCTAAGCGAGTTGGGTTTCCTTTGTCCGGGATAACTATTCATTATTAACGTGGTGGTGATAATGTTACATATAGTTTACATCAGAAATACACAGGGTTAGTACTTTGTAATATAAGTAGTAATTAGTATATTTGAAACCATTTCCCACAAGTATACTTGTGGGAATACAAATATATAACGCATATGCGTTACCAATGCGATCCTATATTAAAAAGTATGCTTTTTTTGCGTACAGATTCGTGTTATGACAGCGAATCTGACCTAACGATAGATTCGCTTTATGACGAAATCCAAAAATTTCCTATTTCATGTAGGGCTTGTGTTACGAGAAAGCCCGTGTTATCTACGCCACCATGATGGGTATAAAAGCATTGGACTATTAATGAGGACCTAAGTGTGGCCCAAGGCACTCTGGTGAGTGCCTACGCGAGGCGTAGCTCGTAGGCGTACTCTCTACGTCGTAGCCATTGTTGTAGCTATTATACTACTTCGACTTGTAGCGGGCTGTGAAAATCCTGAAAGTGTTTGTAACTGATTCATGTTTTTGGAAGGGAATGGAAGCGTGGGTGTGCGTAGGTACCAATGTTCTTAATGTTTTTCAGTGAATCTTAACGGTCGACTTCCTGCAATAAAACCCAAAAAACATTAGACTGTCTAAACTAATACTTGAACTGTCAATACATTTCTGTTCTCGTACAATTTTGTGTAATTTAATTTAATGGTAAATTGTCTTACCGCGATGGCTTATTGGATCTGAGAGGTTCTTAGATTCCGACACTAAGAGGTGCCATTAATTAAATATAAATAAATTAAATCATCACTCTGTTTTATAACCAACTAGAGAACACAGGGAAGTTTTCAGTGAAATAAACAAAACTGAATTATTTAGTAGAATACCTGTACGTTTTTACACTCTTAAATGCCTCTCTGTGGAAACGGGGTTGGCATTAAATTTTCCCGCCCATTAAGCCTCTACGTAAAAGTATGATACTCGTAAATGTATGAGCAAACAAGTATTTGAATACATAAGTTGGTACCGCTTCGGCATCCATTGCGCGTATTTCACCTAATTACAGCTTGAAAGATTTGTTGACCACGCAATGGACTTTAAATGCCACACCTGTGCAAGTTACCACCTATATCTGAATTCTAAAAGGTCGTCGCCGTGCAAATATTCAAATTGAACCAAATTATGCAACGTTCTCAGTGGGTTTTCACAGTAGCGACTCCACCTGCGCGCCACATGTTTGTAAAGCGGAAATACTATTTGGTCTAGTTGTCATGAGCTGAATAATGCAAAACGTCGCTAACTTTTGCTAACTTAGGTACCTATTCCTGTTGTGTTGCAACGCAAGTTTCTCAAAGGCAAATTGTATTACGCTAATGAAGAACACGAAGGAAATAAAGAAGGAAGTAAGATTAAAATACAAAACAATTAGCAGAAAAAAACAGTCTACTCTCCAGAGGTAGTAATCTCCGAGGATTTCATTAATATTTTTTGACAAGTAGCGACATCTATTGGTTTATGTTGATAACACTCCTAGAAGTTTTGATCTAATGGCTGCAATAATACAAGGCTACACACCCAACCAACGAAAACTCGTTTAGATACTTTACTTGTTACGGCATATTCCAGTAGATGTCGTTTTATTTAGTCAACCGGTTGCAGCGAAGAATCTAGCTCTAATTTTTCTTTGAACCTCAGACCTTGCTATGAACAAAAATTGCCGCTTTTTCACAATAAAAATAATCAAAATTAATTATGTAGGTATCTATAGAATATTAACTTCACCCGTGTAAAATACTGAATAAATTGTTATAAGTATCTTTTATTTTATTTTTAATATCCTTGATATTTTGGATAGGACCTCTTCCTTATTATGCATGTGGCAGGTCACCACAAGGTCAACTAAAATTTTCACCGCCGCGCCATCCTCGCCATCCAAATAAAAAGGTACTTTGTGGTGGTTAACGAGTGAGGGTTTAACCCTATAGCATTATGCCGGATAATGTATTTCTTTAAATAAAATATAGCCTTCTAATTCTAATATATTATTACAATAAGTTAATAAAACAACAATGTTTATTTAGTAATAACTATTTATATATTTCAATAGTATCTCTTAATTATAAACTATATTTCTAACGCTCCGCGCTCGCAATATTTGGTTTAAGTCTAGAAGACGATTCAACAGTATATGTTAGCCTAATTTATAATCAACAGTTGAACTCAACTCTAACAGATTACATTTATTTAATCATTCAACTAAATGTAAACTTGGATAGCGCTTGGTCGCTTAAAGAAACTAATCAATTCACAAGAGATTACTTTGGAAGGGAATTAGAAAGTATAATAATGACACGGTAAGAACCATAAAAAACACGACAAATTAATAGGACCGAGTGCGAAGTTTTCAATTCAAGATTTGTTTCTTTATAAACACAAGCTTTCGATAGTATCAATGTGCTCAACTAAGATAGAATACTGGTTCATCTTTCTTTTACTGTATAAAAACTATGCTATTTTAGTGGGGAATGTTAACTTTGGTATAAAATATTAATTATAAACAACAAAACGTAATTAAACTCAAAGACACTCGAGAAACGATACTACTTAAGTCAAGCATAAATTAAGAAAATACTGTTTTAATCAATAGCCTAAAACCAGTTCTAGATATATTTACATCAACTGGGAATACGAAAGGAATAATAAATCTAACATAATTATTTCGATTGCAGGATAAAGAAAATTGCACAGTGCACTTAAACAAATATTGTACGATATAAAATACTGGGAACCTTGTTGACAGTGTAAATCTAAGAAAATATGCTATAGGTTTAGTGTATTTTAAGTAACACAATTTTACTTGTGTACGTTTTCGTTTTTTTACATTTATCAAGGCTTACTTCAAAAGGTACTGTAAATTTTTAATCCAAAGGATAGATTCTATTACGATATTATTATAGTCAGTACAAGTATTATGAAGTGTACAATCTACAATATTACGAAATTCACTATTTTATTTTAGACACAAAATGTTCTCTTGAAGGCGTCCTAAGAGTTACATAGTTTAGATTCTCTATCATCATAATATATTAAATATTTTACTGCTCTATAATATTTTACTAAATCTGATGAAACGTAGATAAATAAGTAATATTTTTGCGCGACGAATAATTTGCTAAATAAACACAACATTTGGTTTGAGGCTCTCAAAGATAAACATTTATTTTAATTTTGTAAGCCCTTTTCTAATCCGGTACATTCAAATTGCAATATTGCATACTACTCTTATAGCATACATCTAAAGAAGATAAATAACTTTCTATATACTTACTTTGAAGATAACTTCTGTTAGTGATATAAACATACGTAAATATCACAACATTTACAAAAGCCTAATCATAGCCTACTGCAGATCTCAATATTTAAAACATATCGATGAAGATAGTACTAATAGTTTTCTAAATTCAGATACAAATATAAAGGTAGAGTCTTTGTATGGAAAAGACTCGATACATATTTTCATACAATTTATCTTATATATAAAATTATGACATTAGACAGTACAGTCAAATATTCGTCAGTCAAGCTTCGATCTAAAAGAAACATATTTCTCTTAAGTAAAGAATTACCTAGGTATTTTTATTAAATTTGTGCAATTTACTTCTATGCATAGTAAGTACGTAAAATATGGATACGAGTAGGTACCAAAAAAAGATCAAACATCACTAGAACGGTGTAAAATTATTACACTAAAAATATTCAGTTAGATACCGATCATTTCCTCCATTCATAACACAATCATCAATATGAAATCTAGAAAGGACATTTAGGTTTAAAGATTACATCTTAACAAAGAGTGTTCCACATAAATAACTTGCAATTAGGTAAGTAAAAATGACTCAACGCTAATTTTTACGCATTTTCTTCACTTAATAATTAAGTCTCATACAAATAGCAAAATCGTCATGTGTTTTTCTTTATTTTCCGAAATAAGTAGTCACTTTTACCACTAACTCTATTTTTATGATCTTACAAGTGCAAGTCTACAAATTCCAACGACATTTGGAATTGCAGAATGTATGCTTGTACATAAAATAAGTCTACAAGCAATAGACTTAAGCGGTGGAGTCATGAGTGGAAGGGTTGGGAATGATCGCTGCGGTGGCATGTTGCTCGCGTAGCCTCCTTAGTTCTCTGCCGGCAGTAGCCAAATCTGCTTGTAATTGCATCTCTCTCTCTCGAAGACATTTAATTTCGTTCTGCCATGTCTAAAACAAAAGATTTTTTTTCTGTTAATGTGATTGATAAGTAAGTACATTAATATGTCTCTGAAGGAAGAAAATTATTACATTTATACTCGTAAGACACAAAAAAGCAGATGACTGAAAACATGAAACTATCCTGAATACATTAAATAATGTATGTACTTACAATATTCTGCTTTAACAGGTCCAACTTGTCATTTTTCAATCGGCAGACCTCTTGGCGCAGTTGGTCGGCGTCGGTGCGTTGATTAGCGATCGCCTCGCCACGCGTGTTCGCCGCACCCGCTTCCGCCGATGACATGGACTCTAGTCCTGTATCACTGTCTACGTATACTGCTCCTGGAAATTAAGACAAAAAAATAATGAGCAGTTATTTTTGGCGATGTTAAGATTTTTTACAATATTTTAGGTAAATGTAAAAAAAAACATCTGATAAAAAAATCATTCGGGTTTGAATCTTCAGGTAGAGATGGCGCTGCGACTTTAAATTGTTCTTCGTCCCTTAAACAACTAGGTACTAGCTAATTAATATCTATTTAAATTTAATTCCATGCGTATTTCAAGATTTACGTCTACTTTACTACGTCACTACAGGACTAACCTGCTGCACATTTACCACAACTCAGCCAATCCTTGTCGTCTATCCGGGCAGAAAAACATTTCCAAGATAATTTTATGAAGTTTGTATGAAATAATTGATGCGAAACTAAACTAAGATGAGACGCAAAAGAAATATCTGTCATAAAATGTGTTTTATTTAATTAACATTTTTCTTTTTCAACCTAATGTTAATACTACTGAATATAATACTGGTTGTAGCTCGATACGTAAATACGATTTTAGTTACACTACTCGCTACTCAGCTAAATGAATGGCTTAGTATTTCTACAGACAGGCAAATTCAATATTAGATTTGATTACAATAACAAAGAGTGAGCATGTGTCTTGCCCTCAACGGATTTCATACCAATTTCCACATAGCTGTTCTTACCGAGGGGGTCCAGGTCTACTGAGTTAAGGCTGGAATCGTCACTGTGGTCGTGCAGCGGTTGCCGAGGCGGCGCGATGCGTGACGTCACGTCTGGGCTCGACTCGCCCGACCCGCCAGCTGATCGGACCGACACGGCGCTGGCTGACGATGACGCTATCGATGACTTGTTGGAACGGCCGCTCTGGAAGTGGAGAAGACAACATAAGAAAATTAATCTTGGAATGGTCAGATAGTTTGACGGCCCCGTAACCTAGTTGGTAGTACGCCTGCCTACGAAGCACAGGGTCGTGGGTTCGAATCCCGCCCAGGGCAAACATTTGTGTGATGAGCACTTGTATTTGCCTTGTGTCCGGATGTTGTTGAGATTTTCCCACATATTATTATGGGGAAACTTCTTCAGTTCACCTTTATTATCATTATTATAGTTTGCAGATTATAGGTGGCGAGAGCGTCGGTGGTGTAGTGGCTACAGGGCCGCTGTATTCTATCCGGGAGACGCGGGTTCGGTCACCACGTACCAATGTGTTCTCGAATTTAGAAATTATAGGTAAGTTTATTCGAAGCTCTTGCGGTGAAGGAAAACGTAATGAAACCTGCACATTCCTGCGAAGAATGGACTGGCGTGGGCGACTAATCGCTCGCCCACTAATCGCTCTTGTTCAGGGTAGGCTCGAGCCCTTCGGCTGGGACGTATATGAGCTGTTCACGATAGGTAGCATTGGTAAATTCATGTGGCTGTCTAATCAATCGGTCGGTAAGAACAAGCCCAACAATATAGAATTACTATGGTAAATAATTAAAAGGTAAGTTGATTTCTTATATGTATTAAAACGACTTCTTCTTAAATTACCTGGAGCTAAAGTTCGAAAAGAAGCTCTCGTTTTTTTAGTATTTGTTCCCCAAAGCTACTTTACACATTAAACACATAGTGAAAATTACTTACATTGGGAGTGGGTGTCTCGTGTAATATTTTGCAATTCTTGATAGGGTTTTTGTTGCTGTCGCCAGAGAGGTTTGTGTCTACGCTTGGTGATCTGTTAACATAAATTAGGGACATATTTTACTAAGTGTAGTGCTTTTAAGGACTAGCTATACCTACTAGTGTTACAAGTTGTTAGCTTACAAGTGCTAGTAAAAGTATTGATACGGACCTGACTTTAGAAATAAGCGCCTTTTTCACAGTATCAATAAATCTGGCTCCTGGCCCGTCTTGTCTAGGCGTGCCTTCTGGCTGAGGAGATACCGCTGCAGACTCTATCCTGAGCCCGGTACCAAGAAACTCCAGGGTCTTACTCTTGAGATCTTCGGCTAAGTTCTGCAGTAACGACGCTCGTGTTCGAAGCTCAAGTTGTGCGAATTTGTCAGCTTTATAGCAAGCGTTTTCTGCGTTGATGAGTTTGGTGAGGAGGAATTCTTTGAATTCGCGCCCCTTCCTGAAGATAGACGGTTGAGGGAGAGTAGGGCCGAAAAATGGTACGTCCACTCGAGCGGTGACGGCCACCTTGTACCTGAAAAGATCAAAATATTTGATTAAAATTACATATTAGGAATAACGATTTGATTTTTATAGTCAATAAAATCATTTTTACAGATTATATTTGTAGTAGATATTTTTATACTATTAACATTAAATAAATAACCATTGACAAATTTCGTTATCTTCTACAGTGTCTGAAAATACGTCGTCGTAAATATTAGGCTCGAAGAGTCAGAGGTTAAAGACTTGTCCAAGACAACAACGTTTTTTTATGTTAGTATGCAGTTATATTTGTAAAAGAGAAGACACTAACTGCAAGTTCTAGTAACATTATTTGATTTAATGTTGTTAATTAGGTAAGTACGTCTTTAGAAAATCTCATTACAAAAGGTCAACCCCAGAAAACAGAGAAGTTTTAGGTAATTTTTCGTGTAATTGTACCTATCTAACTACTTATCTAACTAATCTAATTTGCAGCGAATCCTCCACTCTGACTTAGTTATTCTTACGCCACTGCCTTAAGATAATTTATTTTACAAAGGGATAAAAAGCACTGTAACAACCAGACTGTGGAAAAGGAATTCACCGAAAATGTATCGTAGTAAACCCACCTACCTATACTTTGTCCCCGTTAAAAAGCTTTCTAATTACAAAGCTACGATTCGTTAGCATATAAATGACTGGCAAAACACCCATTCCCTCTTTCCACGCCATTTTCTCGTCTCCTTAATGCAAATTGTACCTCTGTGCACCATCGTAGAAGTTACACAAACTTTATGTTAAACAAGACTCTTGTCAAGTGGGAAAAAGTAATGGAAACACTCTGAAGAACTCAAGAGAATGAAAGAAATATGCTAGCGGGCAAATGCTTCGTGGAATTAGTTTGAGATGTGTTTCAGAGCTTAAAACATTCACGTAGCTGTTTGATGATAATGTTCTCAAACTTAGTGCTTAGTGCTTACAAAGTATATTTAAAAATTTTATTATACCTAAAAGTTTCAACAATCTTATACGACTAGATTACTCCGTTATTTTTATAGATAAAGCAAAAGCCCTCGTGGATGTTGCATTCATTTGATTTCTGAGACATATCTGTCGAGTATATAAATTCATTTGGTTCACGAATTTATTAAAATTCAGTAAAAATACGCAAAAGAATGTTAGTCAAATAAAAAAATAACTATATTTTAACGTAAAAACGTTATATAAATTTATGTAGAGTTACTCCTTTCTCTTTACTCTAAAATTATTTTGTTTACAAATATTGAAAGTGACGAGAAATTCCTAAAAATTACCTGGTCTCTCCACCGTTGGTCTCCACGGGCGTGATCACGATGAATGCGTGGAGGAAATGTGAAGCGATCATGTCTGGTGTGAATGGGGTTGCCTTTTCCTGTAACCGTACCGAAATATTCCATAAATACACAATTGTTGCAGTTAGGGGAAAATGTGGTACGAAATTGCGAAAGGAGATAGACTGCAATGACGTTTGATGTTGGTTAGAATGGTTAGATTAGGTAATTCAGTAATAATTTTCCTGGAAGTTTGTTACTAAATTGCTGCTTGCAATGAACGTTATTCCGATTGCAGTAAGAATTTAGATTCTACTCAGATTGAAACTAATCAAGAATCTCGAAAGACTTGATTGTGCTTTACAATATTAGTAAGGAAATAGTTTTAGGACTAATGTCATGTGTAATTTCTTAGAAGTTACCTGAAAAACAATGGTCACGATATCGTTGCCGATGTGCCGTTTTCTCTGCAGCTGTTGAGTGTCTCCAGGAGTGTGAGGCAGAAGAGGTGCCACGTGGAACATCACCTCTCTATCGTAGTACCTTTCGTAAACAGCTTCTGTTCCTGTATGGCCGTTCATTATGTCTAGACCGCCCCGGTATCCTGGAAAATATAAAAATCTGATTAAAATAACTTTGTTCCTGAGAATATTTTTTAAACTACGTTTTTTTTTTCAATGGATACATATTTTGGTGTTTTAATAATGCTAAGTTAATGATAATGTGTTCTTTGCTTTCTCATTTATAAGATAAGATAAGATAAATCTTTATTTAGCATAAAAGTACAGGAATACAAAATAATCGGAAGCCCTGCAGCCTGTATTAGTTTTAAATATTTTTAAATTAGTTTTTTATGCCATTTAAAACATAATAATCGTTTTATACCTATAGGTACATTAATCGAGTTCCTCTTTTTTTAGAATAATTTGTAATTATCCCTATCAATATTTTGCATTATGAGTTGATATTTGGAATATTTACCTTTATGATCCTTTAATTTGATCTTTTGTCCCAGCATCTCCAGGAACTCATCAAACGCAGGCGATGTTTCATTATTCCCGAACAATTCTTCTTCAGTCGTCTGTCCGTACTTCTGGTATAGCACGCCGAACTTGAATGTGTTAACTAGAACATGCTCGTCGTAAGTGGCGATGAGAGATGAGGCGTTCAAACACATCACTGCCATGAAGTTGTCGACATTCACTTGTTCATTCAGCATCTTAGCCATTTTTAGAGGTGATGGCGCTATGCATGATCCTGGAAAAGATTGAAGCTCTAACTGTAGATTATTACCTGCAACACTAGAATGCTGAGCCAATACCAATTTCTTTTTCAACTCCTTTTCAGTTTATGCTGTACTACTTTGGAACAAGCTCCCTACAGCAATCCAGAACTGTTCATCCATAACTACTTTCAAACAAATTAAAAGAGCACTTCTTATCTCATCTCTCTTGATATTATTTTATTTTGTGTATGTATTTATATAATTATGATATGTATTTTATTAGGTATGTAAGTAAAGTATAATATGTAGTATTATGTAATTTCATAATTATGTATGTATGTACCTATTTATTAGGTATATTATGTAGATATTTTGTTGTATTTATGCTTTATTTTCTTTTTTAGTTTTATTTTAGACTAATTTATTTAGTGCACATCCTTGTGCCCGATCTGTTTTACACCTTTTCCACCACCTTGTAGGTTGGCTGGAAGACATCTCTTTTAGAGATAAGCTCGCCTTTATTATAGAGATTAGCTCTAACTATTTGATCCCAATTTGAAGACGAACTCCGGCAAATGCATTAACTATAATGCACAGAAATCATTTTATATTTTTTATTGGTAACTCATAAATACTAAACTAGATTTACCCTCATCCAATTGTACCATAACTATAATTTGGTCAATTGAATTGATAGAATCAACTGCTATTGATAAAAATCACAAAACCTTTGCTCAGTCGCTCACTGATTGAAATGTGATTATAACCAGATTGTACTGACAAACCGAAGAGGCAACAACCGCGTAAAGGACGCTATTGTTAAGGGCAATATTATGTTATTCGTGAAATTTATGTAACTAAAGAGTGATATGGTATAGGTAGGTATGCATTGTCAGTCTTGGTTTAAGATATAAACAAAATAATTCACTTACTCGTTGTGGGTATAAGTCCATGCATGGTTTCGGTTCGAAGCCTGAGGAGGATCCTGGTGTGATCTTGGCCGGCCACATGTTCGTTCTTGAGAGACAACACCACCGGACCCAGATTCTCGTCCAAGCCGACCAGATTGATGTGCTCCTGGTAAAAAAAGGAAAGTTGTTATAACTTCATCGGAGATTAGGTATAATAGGTTCTGTTAAGTATAGTATTACATTATCAACAGCAGCATGCTGTGTCAGTACATTGTTGGTCTTAGGTCAGATTATTACTACGGTCTGTGGACTTAGGGCTTCTCCCATTGCACGACTGTGAACCGATTCACCCTTCTTATATTACACCATGATACAATACGATGGAATGTAATATTTTAAACCACAGAATTTTTCTCTAAATAAGTATAATTTATTAAAACAATATGATTTATATTTTCCGTCTGATTATAATAATATGTTACTGTTATCCTGTCACGTTTTATAAAACGACGTAAACAGGAAAATTTAAAATTAGGTCTAAAATAACAAAACCAATATTGACCATCAAAAAGTTGGTAATTGTCAATCAGTCACACCCATGGGGAGTAATACTGTGCCATTCGATAGCAACGGTGTAAGTATTTATAGTCACGGACGTCCATAAAAAGTGTTTGTTTGGAGGTTAATGTGTTTTTTACGGTCGAATATATGATGTGGCGAACAAATTAACAATACTGGATGGATTCTCTTGTACATACATCTCGGCAACATACTTTGACGTATTTTTGTATTTACGCATGCATTATTCCAAAATATTACAAACAATAATGATACAACAATCAAATTCAGATGGAAGATAGGTCAAATCATAACAATTTGTATAATTTGTGATGCCCACGATGGACGAACTAATAAAGGAGATCCTATTTCAAGATTCCTCTACTAACTGCTCTACTAACATTTGACTTGATTCGCGAGCAATTAGCGAATGAATCAGTGCTGTAGATGGGAACAAAAACGATGATGTAATTTGCGCACCAATGATTCTCATACTTGATTTATCGTTAACGTAAAACATTGATTATAATAGTGAAATTATGATTAAAGATTTAAAATTTTACTCCTGCTAAAATAAAGATCCAGTGAAAATTACTAGAGTCAGAATAGTAAATAAAACTATTTTTGATTAACCCTAATGGTATAAATACGTACCTACTTAATATTTTATTTCAGATGTTTCATTCAATACGACAGACCGTGAATTTAACAAGGAATTAAACTTAGTTGGCAACGAAGTACAGTATTCGTTATGCTCTGTTAACTTACTAGCTGAAGGAAGGTTTATAATGTAATAAGTGATTCACTAGACATAAGAAGATAACGCTTCATTATCATTACGAGTATTATGTATGATACAAGCAACATCATATTATTACGTGTTTAAACCCATTCGTAACGATGTTTTCCTAAAAGGAAACAAACGAATCTGTAATAATATACACAAGTACACAAGGACCTTACCTATACTAAAAGAATGTAAGTATAAAGTTTTTAGGCAATCGTGTACTCTTAAGAAACAAAGGAATTTATTAAACACTGTAGATAATAATAATTAACTATATAGTTTGTTACGTGAACCTTGCAAAACCCTTCTCAGAAGCAACCTTTTTGAAGGATTCTTATTGTGTTGGCATGTATTTTTAAAAGACAATGGTCTCGATTTACATTTTGATAAAATTAGTAATTAATGTAGTACTACGTAAACTGTTCACACCACCAAATGTACATTTTTTTTTATTCATGTTCATCAAAAACAAAAAACTTAATCTAAAACCGTTTTTCAGAAACCACTAGGTTTATGCGAAATTCGGCTAAGGTCGTCTATCGATACAATAAGACATCAAGAATCACACATGTTAGTTAAGAAATATTTCTTCAATAGGATTTTACACCGCCTCAAGTTCGTGTTGACTTCACATAGTAACGTAAATAACACTTTTTGCATTATGGTTTAAACATTAAAAACTTATAATGCCATTAAAAAGATATTTCATTCCAAATGCGCTTAAACTAAAATAAATGGCACTAATCCTGCTGAATACAATGCACAATAACAAATTTATCTTTGTTTAGGCTGCCTTGAAAGACTCAGACATACGTGACCAGTTAAGCAATGGGATACCAGGAGCCCAAGAGTGTGTTGGAGAGTAGAGCCCACTTCCTCCGAGTGAGGCTGCCAGGAAGTCATTACTGCACTTTGCCAATTATTTTGATTCCAGCAGTTTGTCTAGTGGTGCGAGGAATTTGCTAATGAACGTTTGGTATTTCAAACACGTACTTGATTGCTTTATTTAGGATTATTTTATGGTCAGATTTGTGTTTATTCATTTGTTTATTATGTACTTACATATAAATAATTCCGTGGCCATATGAGGACTCCTACATAATATAATGTGAACTAAGATAGAATTAAATTATTTTCTTGATTTAAATTAAAAGTTTGATGGTTATTCTTGCTGTAATAATTGTAATTGCTTAATCTCAACTAGCTAAAACCATTTATTTACTATAAAAAAGTCAAGCCATTACGCTATTTGTGTAATCAAGCATCACCATTATCGCTCCGTCATTCAAGAGGCCTTATTCGAAATACCCCAATTTTATTGCTTGTCCTTTTTCATCGTGCCACAAAGAAGCAAATTGAATGCTAAAGATGGTAATTTAAGGGACGAGGGGTTAATGCCCCTTTCCAACTCGCTGATGGATCACATCATCTGAGATGGGAACTGGCGGAATTTTGATATCCTCTATTTTAAATGGACATAGATGATTAGATTTGATTTTTGTATTTTTTTTATGCAATTACTAGTTCTGACACGATGTGTAAAATTTTGGCCATAACACTCTTGCTAGAATATGATACTAACTAATATGAGTGAATAAATTGTTTTTCTTAAAATATGTAAAATAAACACTTACCATCTCTAGCATCAAACATTCCCATCATACCCTTACAAACTTCACACATAATTATTAGGGCAACATAAACATTGGCAACTTTTGCACCAACGTGACCCTTCAGGAGGTCCGCGGATTAGTTGCCAACTTCCCTAATGTTCGTGTAACTTCAGTCGTTTGCCGTATAAACTGGTTCTGAGCATTTCTGAGCAATCATTTATAACTTAAGCTCAGGTTATTGCCGACCATCAGTACTAATGACGTTTATGACGTAATTTGCGTTTCACTTCGCAATTTCACAAATTGGAAAATTTTTATGACTATAGGCCTAGCTTATACTTACTTCATCATCTATGTTTAACCTCATTACGGTTAATTAATTAATTTTACACTCCCTTTAGATTCGATTTTCATTAGGTGATTGAACATACATATCATCGCTCCTGGAGTTCAAATTTATATAAACGTATTCATATTATTTCGTTCATTTCACGATTTATAAATTTTATAAAAGCAGCATTAATATTTTCTTTGATCAATGCCCGATTTGTTCCGTTTCGGGCTGGAGCCGCGAAAACGGCAATCATTTTCTGGGGAGCCATCAATTTCTTTAGAGACGAATTGTCCTCGACCAATTTCGCCTTATGAAAGAAGGCATTTGCTTATTGCTTCCACTTTCCTTTTGTCAGCTGCGAACGTCTGTCTTCGTCAACGAATGGATTGAAAAATAAATTGTTTGGAGAGTGATTAGTATTTTTTAACTCCTACCGTTAGATCCTATTCATAGGTAAAAATCTTGATTTTTCTTAGAGAATATTTAATAAAAATATAATCCTAATTTACATAAAATGTTGTCTGATATTGTAAGACAAATGTTTCCCATGAGCATAATAAAGTTACGCGAGAACAAAAAGCTGACATACATACATCAAGGTTTATGAAACTTAATTATAATAATAACCATCTATGTAATGTAGGTACTTTTATAACGATATAATATATATAGGTATCAATCAATCAGCCTATTGCAGTCCACTGCTGGATGTAGGCCTCCCCAAGGGCACACATATAGGCATATAAATGGTGTTTTATTAATCGACCTCTCTTATTATTTTAACATGTCACACCTCATTCACATTTTTAAAATTGATTCCTCGCACGAATACAATAATAGGTAGATATATCGAAAACACAATAAAAAATAATTATAATTGTTGTCGTTTGTAGGTACTTAATATGCAATGCAACGTATAGTTTTTTATTTATTTTAGAAACACGTGGATACGAAATTCTCAAACATGTAGGACAGCACCGTAATTTTATATCAGGTTACCCATCAGCGCACCACATTTATCTAGGTAATCCCTAACCCGGGTACACAAGGCCCGAATGCCCGGGTACTCGGTTTTCAAAATGGGCTATAATGACCCGGGCCGTCACCACTGATGCGCAGGTTACGATAGCAATATTTTATGTAAAGCTATGCGATACTTCAGAACTTCAGTGATTGAAGAGGCACTGATAATATTATATGACCTGATATTATGAATTATGTCAGTGTCACTAGAGATTCTAATTTAATAAAGTTATGTGTAGCCTTATCATTCTATCTGCTATAGATGCAATCAGCTAATTATGCATTGTGGATCAGTCAAAGTAAGTGAAAAGTACCAAACAACTGCTCTTTTCAAGGTATTCTTACAGAGCTGCTGTCGTCATACGAATTTCCGAAGACTTACCAAGACGAGTATCAATGAACAATAACAAACCTACCCATTCATACCGTGAGAACCAACGCAACCTCAGTAAAGCAATTCGCAAATTGCAAGAAACCCAGTTATAGAAACATAATGGTTCAATTTAGTCGAAAACAGTAGTGAAGTGTGGCTGACGAACGCAAATTAGGCATCAAACTCGACACTTTAATAAGTTTTTCTCAACAAGGCATCTCCAGATTGTACGCATGATAAAGCGGGGTACACACGGGCGGGTTTCAAATTGCTCAGTAATGTCGTAATCGGCCGATCTACACGGGACCTGGCTCACTGGGCGTGAAGCCAAACGGTTATGCGTTGGTGAGTCCAGACGCTTTTTCCCACTGTCGCTTGTGATTTTTTTTCACGTAATGAGTGTGGTTGGGCCCTTAATAGACGGTCGGCTGCATCATGTTCTTTTTTAATTGGTGGCAGCTTTTAGTTTTGTTTCGTATTACTTAGAATAAGTTTCAAAATCCACGTATTTGCATTTCCTTTGAAACATTAATTACCAAATCCAGTAACTATGACCACAGATAGAAAATTTATTAGTGATCTAAAATAAGGTAAGTGCATAGTTTTGCATACAAGAGGTTATAGGAATAGCAGCCATGTCGGAGTTACTCGCAAATCGCATATTATTGGCCGAGTCTGCAGACAAAGTGGCGTCTCAGCTATCAGTTGCGGTTAGTAACTTCCTCTCGTAATGCACTTGAGCGTCCTACCACGGTATAAAATGTCCGTCCATGTACGCCCAACTTTATCCACGACTCGGCTTCATACTTTGTGCAGGATAATTCGAAACTATTTTTTATTTATCATATAATTGAAAAAGAAAAAATGCAAACTATAATTTCGTATTTATCGTTATAATATTGCACGTTATTACATTGTAAGAAATGGATACAATGTCATCTCAAAGAGGTCCCACAAGGCTTGCTACTAACTAAGCCCAACGAAGCTGATTTGAAAACGATAATAAAGACAATGGTTTATAACAAAAAACGTTAACTACTCAATAATTTCTAGCAGATAAAACAATTACTTTACTGTATCTTAATTGTCACAGGTTGAAAGTATTAAAACTATTCGAGGTTGCACGAAAAAAAGTAGAAAAGCGAGCCCAGTAGGCGTGGGTATGGGAAAGTTCACACGTGCTGGTAACTGTACCGATGTCATATGGAGTAAGGATTAGACCGAGCTCTCTGTACAGGCGTAAGCGGTTAAAAGAAATATTTAAACAGAAAAACAACTAACAAGTCCACTATGTAGTCCAGTCATTATAATTCTCGTAATTTGAAATAGTAAGTTATGACAATGTTCGAGGAAAATAAAGTAAAGAAAAAGAATTTTGTCTCCTATTGTACTTAAATTATAGCTATAAATTATTACCTGATTAATTAACCAATAACTGTATTATTTTCATTCACCTAACAACATTTTGAACTTCAACAAAGGAATTGCCACTGAACTTTCTCATACACTTTTAATAAAGTCGCAGCTTTAGTTGCACAGTAGAACGATTGTGAAATTAGATGAATGATAAATCAAGATGGCTATAAAGTTTCTTGTACGGTGCTATAATAGACAAATACACTATTAATAGCCTATAGAAACTAGAAAATACATAAAAGTAAAATCCTTGTAAAAAATACTGTGTGATTGATTGATTGATTGATCATATTTTTATGATAAAAAAGATGTATATCCCAAAGAAAATATACGAACATTACAAGACAAGAGAAAGATGACACAGCCAATGCGATAACGATTAACGTTTTTAGTTCTAGTTAGGTAGAAATTATTTTAACTAATGGGGTCCCTAACCACGAGCGAGGAAAATTCAATAATTTCAAATAAGTACTACACAAAATGCGTGAATGAGGTCAAAAAGAAAAGGTTAACAGAGAAAATCAAACCCGAAACCACTTCCGCCACGCAACTGAAACTATCGACCTCAACAACAAGCTAAAATATACTGCTAAAGAAAAAAAACAACTTGTAAAATGTAATAGAAGATAAGGTCGTTCACGTAAATTATTATTGTTGACACTGAAAAGGTGCGACTGATGCGACATGTTCATCCATAAGGAGAACGTGATCAAGTGGGCATGTTATATAGTGAAAATGCAATTTTTGAAGTTGCTGAAATTCCGTAAAGGATTGATGGGCGTGCATATGATGCACATGAAATAAACGATGAAAAAGACGATTATTCCCATCAGTAGAGAGCAATCACAAATAAATGCAATTACAAAGAAAGAAAACAGAAGAAAACGGAACATTTCCTCATTTTCAGTAATCAGACAGATGTAAATATTATTTAAAACAAAAGTAAATATAACTTGTCTTTGGAGAAAAAACAGCATAAGTGCCAGTAACAGTTGGCAAGAAAGAATCGCAGTTTTATTTTCCTCATGTAGACAGCGTGGCGCGCAAACACTTTATATGATCTGTAATAAGCCAGCAACGTGCGATTTTGCTACAAATTCACGAGAAAATTAAAATGGAAACTACAAGTGTCGTAATTCGTATACATTATTATTATAACACAAGTAAACTACTTATGTACTGATCGTGTTAAATAAAAATACTTATTATTATTATTAAATGGTTCGTAGTCATCATTGAACAACTCGCTCCGTTCTCTTACATGTTTCACCGTGTACAACACGAAACGAATATTTTGCTTGATATGTGCAGTTTTCTTTTATTCATTACTTTCTTATAAAACTGGAACATAACTTGATCGCGAACAGTAAATTCATTTGAATACAGTAACTTTTACAACCACAAGGTAACAGACGATGGCGCCTTTGATCAAACAAGTACATTAGCAAGACCTCGATAACCAATAAAGGTCAAAAACATACATTAACATATTCTTCTATGACTTACAAATTGTTAAATAGAATAAAAACTTTCTTAAGAAATATTCTGAAAATGATCGTTAACAATTTCAAATAATTTTCGCTAGACTGATTTTGATTAGGAATCTTATCGACTGGATCATATAGCACCGTTATTTCATTAACCCTTGGTTGGTCAAAGTTGTTAACGCAAAATCAATGACCTTTCACAGAACGTTGATTTCGGGTATAGCCTTCATCTTAGATCAGATCCTATTGGATAGATAACGAAACACATTATATGGTACGTTTTTTTTAATAAATGTGGGGACATCTCATACACGGCCATCTAATCCCAAACTAAGCAAAGCTTGTACTATGGGTATCAGCCAGCTGACATACATATTACTTAAATAGATAAAAACATACTTATATAGATAAACAACATCCAGACACAAGGCAAACACAAGTGCTCATCACACAAATGTTTGCCCTGGGTGGGATTCGAACCCGCGACCCTGTGCTTCGTAGGCAGGCGTACTACCAACTAGGCTACGGGGCTGTCATTATGAAGATTATTTGTGCTTGTCTAGATCATTATTTAAAATAATTGGAAACGCAGTCACATAAAACAAATAAATATATTTTGGTGTATGACTTTAACTGTAAAAATTTTGACAAATTAAAAAATGGTCACGGGCAGCAGCGCTCTCTGATACAGTAACCTTTTAATCTGCGATCTCCAACCCGCCTACCAAGCGTGGAGATTATGGCAAAACCCTCCACTTAAGTGGAGGAGGCTCATAGTCCAGCAGTGGACTGTAACGGGCCGTTGATTTGATTTGAAATGAAATTTTAGATTTTTGTAAACCTACCTTGCCCAAGAAGAACCGTCGGTAGTATTTGGCGGTGTCATCGGTGTCGATATTATGTCGTCTGGATGTCTGTCGCGGAGTGCCGGGCTGAACGCGGTGCTCTGGTTCTTCGCCTTCAGGTTGAGTGTCATCTACCCCGTCCACCCAATAGCCTCCATTGGGTGGTTGAACTATCGTCGGTGGGGTACCTGTTAAAAATAGTAAAAGTATTAACATTCTGCCTAATGATGTTGTATCCGTGGGTCAAATCGTGTACATCAGAATGATATTTGGGAACGTAAAGTCAGTGTGACATTGATTTTTTTTTTTGTGTGGCATGTTATACTGAATTTGCTTGCCTAGATTGATTTGTTTAAACACAGATACTCGTACTGTAAAGATCCAAACGAAAATCATTTTAGGCTAGGACTATCAACTCAAAGTTACAGGGACTAAAAACTGAATAATAATAATAATAATAATAATAATTTATTGTTCAGATTTTTCCATGTGTACAATTCAGTTATTATGCTACTTACATTTAAATCTATAGTAGTATCCCTGCTCCTTAAACTAGGATCATCTCCTGTATTTTAAAGAACAGTATTCAACCGTGGTTTAACATTCCTTGTGTTGCTGAAATAACTATGATTCGATTCTTATAAAATAAATTACGTAGGTATATAAATCTAAAACATCCAAAAGCAGGTTCGAGTCCTGTCCAAGAGATCAACAAAAATTTTCTGTCACTGCTTTATAAATTATTTAATAATATTGCATTTGTGTATGTGAGTGTGTGTGTATGTGTGTGTGTGTGAGTGTGTGTGTGTATGTGTGAGTGTGTGTGTGTGTGCGCGTGTGTAGAGTGGGAATATAAGCGTGTGTGTTGTGTGTGCAAGTTTGGTTGTGTTTTAATATGTTTATTTGTCAGATATTGTATTTAAGAGTTCATATTAGTAATAATTTAATTTAATTAAAATTTTAATTAAATTCAGTATGTTGGGTCGAGATTAGAATATGAATAAATCCTCGGTTTTTCTATAGTCTAGGGTATGCAACCAATTAGTTACTTTTAGTGAAGCTTCTTTTTTATTTAGTCTGGAGATACACGTTGTTTGATTGACCTTGTTGTATAACAAGGTGCTTAGCACATAGTAATGGTGTTTCGCAAACAATAGTTTTATAACTTTTAATAACGGCACGAAGAACGGTACGGCGACAATCATCATCATCATCATCATCATTGTGTGGGTTGTAAGGGCGCCGCCAAAGGCCACTGACTTGGCTCATGTAACGACTAGATAGTAGCCGGGACCAAAGGCTTAACGTGCCTTCCGAAGCACGGAAACATCTTTCTTTTCGGACAATCAGGTGATTCAGCCTGCAATGTCTTAACCAAACTGGGAGTCTCACAAAGAGATTTTTGCTTAACAGTGTCCCTACCGGGAATCGAACCCGGAACCTCCGTAATGGGCGTCGAAATCTCGACCACTTAGCCACGGAGGCTGTGGGCGACAATAATTTAACCACAGACGTAATCGAAAATCTTTTAAACCCTTGCGTCTTCTGGCAGAACTATTGTGACTACTTTAGGCACGACCAACTATGACGAAACTTCATCGTTTAGAATCAAAAGCCTTTTCAAAAGCATTCTAGTCTCAGGGAAGTCACGGAAGCGATTATTTCTTTTGTTTTCCTAAAAATCTGGCCATACAATGACCTTCAACAATAGATTCAAGCTCATCAAGGTTGCTATTGTCACTATTTATTCTTTCTGTAACTAATTGATATAATTATGTAGGTAAGTAAGTTGTATATTGTTTTCCGGCATCATCCTGTTAACCGAACAACCATCGCATCTTTTAACTGACAGTTATTCAAAAGTATATAGGTATAACACACTTTAACAGATAATATGAAGTTAGCTAATTACACACAACATGGTAGTTAGGTCAGAGTTCTTTTGTCTGGTCGTATAGTACAGTCTAATTCAGACAACTCTAGACCACCTTTTGTGTGAACATTTTTACGAAGCTTTCAATATAGCTTGCGTCCTATGGGATCCCATTGTTACTCCTGTCCGTTCTCATAAAGGCTCCCTAGCTCCCTGAGTTGTGTACAGACAGAACCTTTCATAATGACAGGACATGAGAAGTTTTTTTATGCAAGCTGCCCGCCTGGCATCGCCAGTTCTGCCTTTTACTTTTCAGCTTGAATTAGGAAAAAAATTGTTACAAAAAATTGTTGTTGTTGCTTTTCTTTATCATTCAAAATATTTCATTCTCTTTTTTAGTTTACTTTATCATTATTGAAATGGAAATTATTTTAATAAAATTTATCCCCAACTTGAACTGCAACCATTAAATTCATTTTACGCTGCATAAACCCGTATTATACTTAGTACTTACAATGCACTGCATCTCATTTAATTTGTGCACACAGGGTTGCCAGCTAAGAACACGCTCGAATTTCAGTATTAAAACCGCATGCCTTGATTTCCCAAGACATTCTCGTAACAGCTAGTGTTGCCATCTAATTTAATTAATGTTTAAATCAGCTAACTAGGGATGAAACGTGGGTCGCTTTCAATAAAATTAGTTTCTTCTGTAGGAATATTCTTTGAGGACTTTAACTTTAGCAAAAGGAATACAAGATCTTAAGCAAGGAACGATTCTTTTACTAGCAGGAATATTTAGAACAGTCACATTTAATTAACAAACGTTTTCGTTTGCTTTGAGGAAGTAGCTTATTTTTATGTTCCTTCCTTATTAGTCACGGAATCCTAAGGACATTTTGAGACTCATTATGTAAATTATCTAACAGTTTTGTCAACGAAAATGAAATTTTATAGATAAAAGTTTTTTAAAACATCATATTCAAAACTATTTTCATCTTTAGTGATGATACATCCAACACTAGAACATAATTTCAAGTAGGCATACATCCTACAAACTAGACTTATACAAATTTAACACCTGCAATTTCGTGCAAATTTAGAAACGAAACATTTCAGAAATCGTTACGTTTAATTTCGCGTCGGTAAATCTTAGTGCACTCTCACGGCTGGTTCTCAGCATTTCCTCAGCTTTCTCTGACAGACCACCAGGCATTCGCAAAAGCAACAATGACGAAAGTTATGACCGAAATTACATCTATCGCTGAGGGCCTCTTGTTAGGTTTTTTTAATTACTCACTTTAAAACTCATTCAAATACAATTATTCAATCATATTTTTACCCAAATTTGTTTGAAGTAGTTTTTTTCTTGTTGTAATTTTTATGTAAGCAAACATTTTTTATTTTACTATTAGTTTTGATAAATGAAACTTTACTCGACAGTAAACTCATTTCAGCAGAAAAGAAGAACTTATTTATACTGATCATTGTTAAACAGAATGAATCATTTGAAAATCATGATCACGTAATTAAATGAGTGATACTTATAAATAGTCAAAATTCACTTTATGAAATCAGTCTTACTGTAACTTCGTTGCATATTCAGTGACTCAGTGATGAAGTCAGGTCAACATACTATTTATGTGTGATATTACTTAACAACTTAAAGTACGAGATGTTTTACAACGATAATAATAACGGTAAGAATTGCTAGTAAAACGTGAAAATGGAAATTGTTAATGTTAATTTAGGCTGCAGTTTGGAACGACATTCTTCTGGAGTGAAATAGAATAATACCATTTATAGAAATATATTTGTTTTGAAAACATTTAAATACATTTTAGCAGATAGTGAGCTACATATTTATTTTAACACTTCCTACTAAAGCTAAAGTACTCATCAGATACTTTCAGGGTCTCCTTGAGAAGCTTCTGGTTGGCCTGACGCCACCACCGCTGCCGCCACTCTTCGCAGCGGACTTATAGCTTCATAGTAGTGGATTTTTTTACGTCTAATCCAGAAACACTCACCAGATCTTGCCAGGGTTTCTTCCAGGAGCTTCCGGCTGGCTTGACACGCCGCCGCCACTCTCCGCTGCGCTGCGGTCGCTCCAGGTGATGGTGGAAGTCCATGAGGCGCTGGTACTCGTCCTTCAGCATACGAGTGCCGCTCGTTGACTGTGACTCCAGGCGCTCCGACAGAAACTGATCGTCGGTTGTCATTTCTCGTGACCTGGGAAGAAAAAATCCATAAGTAAACTTCTGAATAGACTTACTTATCAAATATACACTAACCAGGACTCTCTATAAGATAAGCGTACAACTGAAACTGTACACACTTCTACATAAATTAATAATTCAGGCTCTCTTGGTCAAAACATTTACCAATTTTAGAATAGTTTGGTTAATATTTATCTACTCAACACCTAATTGCCATTAGCTATAACTAGTTTAATTGACAAGCATCAAATTGATCGTGTATATGCTTTAGCATTCAATACTCACAGCAATACACTGCGGATTTAATTAACTGGTAATCAAATGGAATATCGGCATGTCAAAGGGAATGAAGCTGTCTAATGGCTGACAAATATCACTCAAATATTAACACGTTTATCTAGTTAATGGACAATATAATTAGTCTATTAAAAAGGCAGTAGACGATGCGATGCAAAGTTAAAGTCAGCAGCGGCGGAGCAGGGAACCGTGACGGTAGACGAGAAGCATCGTTCGTCGACCTCGGGCCGTGGGATCCCATCATTGTTACTTTTCGTTCTAACTGTACCAATCCACAATCATTTCGCGGTGTACCCCTTATATTCAAGTCAAGAGGCTTATTGTATCGAAATTTCTAAAGCCGCAGCAAAATTGGTTTCGGAGGCGTGATTTGTAAGACCATTTGTTATGCCAACAATTTTGTTTCAAACTTGATCCGCTCCGGTAGGTTAGAAGATTTACAAGAAAACAGGTGTCGCAAATGAACTCAACGTGCAGCGTTCATTCATGAATGAATTTAATCGATTTCGTAAAATCGAATGTTCCATAAATTTAGTATCGCGTCCGTAAACGCCATCCAAAATTTAAAATTGGAAGCCGACGCGACGGAAGCATTAGTTGAACCGTTGACAGCAACTCGAAACAAGTAGCTCAGTAGCTCGGAAAGCGCCAAAAATTTCACTTTGATCAAATGAACGTGACGTCATTTTCGTTATATTTACCAGCCAAACTGCTAAAATCAAATATCTATTCCGCAGCCACTGTAAATATAAACACCAGGAAATCTTCTGCAGCATATTTTTGATCTTCAGATTTGTTAAAAGTTTCAAGTAAAAAGTTTGAATCAGATTCGAACAACTCTAAATGGAGTTCGTAAATTCTGTAAAAGGCGTTTAGAATGACAAGAGGCGTTTTACGTAAACTCTGGTTCAAAGCTGATCGAATGCGCCAGTGATCGATTCTTGGCAGGTGGATTCAATAGACTTTGAAAGGGGAACAGTGCTCGACATCGACGTACTTTAGGTACGGAAACTGGATACGTCATCGGGGTAAGAGACAGAAGCTCGAATATCTAGTACAAGCTAGTTACTACATTTACACGTAGTAAATCACGCCCACATTGTTATAATTTTATAACGGAACCTATTTCTGTCGTCCAACACAAAGTGGAAACATGTCACACAGATTATGAAATAGCTCTTATGAGGAAGAATCGTGTCGGGCCATATAAATTCTAAATATGTGCTCTTTGATAGAGAACAGGAAGTTGTGAGATATGACAACGTTTTTAGGTATAAAAGTCACAAAATTGTAGGTAGGCAGTAGGTAGGTTTATATCAGATAACAAAAATAAACAAGCAGAAATAATGTCGTGTAATCGCACGGATTTCACATATCAAATATCAGTCCGTACGGTATAAGGCTTCGCTTTGTGTGACCGTTCCTTGTAATACCGCCATAATCCGTATTACCTACACCATTGATATTAGTATGTATCTGAAGCACTGTCTGAACGTCATTTACGACTCTACCATAAGAATATGCACCGTGAAACATTGGTTGATTTTCGTTAAAGGGAGTGTCCAGTCTATTAACTGAACTCCCCAAAAAACATGGGCCGTAAAACGACGAAAAAAATTTGGTCCGTTCATACAAAACATGATGAATTTTTTTTCTTCATTTTGTCAGTCCTTGTTCCTTGGGGAAAGTTGTTCAGTTTAATGGACTGAGCACTCCCTTTTATGAAAATCAACCAATGAAATTTCACGGTGTATAAAGTATAATTAATTTATTTTAAAAATTTACACCTCTTTGTTAAGTAAGTACTATAATACCAGTCGTAGCAAAAAGCATGAGGAAAAAAGCACCCTAATAAAAAGGAGTCACAAAGAGTAACTTGACACCGCTATCCCATTCTTACCCCTTTATTATAGGACATTATGACCCCACAATACTTAATTAAAGCTACAAGCAATAAAACGACACAAATAATTCTACTTTGCCAACTCATTAACTTCACAGGTTGAAAAACGGTCTTCGGTGAATACGTTTATTATACGTAATTTCACTATAAAAAGTACATTACCAGAAAGAATATATTTTTATAGTTTTCAAAGTAAAATTAACTAAGAGTTGTTACCATTAATGAGATGAGCTATTCGCTGTTTCTTGGACTTCGTATTATTTCTCAATTTCAAATTCAAGATTAAAGACAATAATGATGATAATTTATTGAGCTTAATTTCAAGCATTATCGAATAATCTTAGATACCTAGTTTAGGCTCCTGTCTCCCCACTTTCACTTTACTGTTACTGTATCTGAAAATCGGCTACATAAGCCATCTTCGGGTGCATCAGCGCCCGACTGACTAGGAGTAGAAGTGGTCGCCATGGCCGAAATCGGTCGGAAATGTATCTGTATTGTAATGTGTGGGAGAAAACAAATTTGTATTGTATTTGTATCATCAACAGCTCATATACGTCCCCACCGTTTGTATTTGTATAAAAACACATAATAATGTTATCTGTTCTTCATTTGTATTTTGTCGTTATTATGAAACTTAAACTAAATTATTCGAGTATTAGTTCTCTTTGGAATAATACAGTTAAAAATAGACTGCTACAACTACTAAAACAATGAAAGACATGTGAGAAAACATTTGGTTAATTATCCTGAGAGTGTTGTAATTATGTAAGCTGTAAATAAACGGCACAGCATAATGAAAATAAGCTTCTGTAGTCACGTTCAAACATTCCTGGATCTTTATTAAGTCTCGTTTTAACACCTGAAAATACAGGCGTTGGATATAATATACTTATAACAAGTAAAACAATATTACATCCTGAAACACTTTTATCTATAAATTACATTTTAGATGAGTACGTTTTAGTTTTAGCCAACGAAACTCAGATGAACGATCAACGAGTTCTGTAGTTTATCTGTTCAATAATCCGTAAAACAAAATATTCAACATAAGTGTGTGACCACTAATCGATCTTTATTTTATGCTGTATTAAAATATAATTGCGTGGGATCTAGGAATACATATTATAACAGAATCAACAAGAATTAAATTTTTAAGAAGAAAAGGTAAAGCTCGCCCCATACTAATATTGACCTATAGGTACTATGTATTATTAGTTACCTATTATGTACTAAGTTACAATTCAAGCATAAGCCTGAATTTATTTGGGTATGTAAGTAAAGACCCGTATCATCTAGAACATGCATTTGAACGTCGACTCACGGTACTTTGTCGTCTACTTCAGCTCCTACCGCACGTCTCGCACAAGTAATTAGGCAGCCTTTGTGAAAAGACAAAGCCATACAAAAGAGATTTTAGTAGCTCCACTGAAACAGAAGTTTCTCTTTAAGCCCAATTTAACATACCTAAGCATGTGTAGATAAATTAACTCTGCAAGATCTCCGGCGCCCGCGGCACGGCGGCGTTACCTATTGGCGGTACATGACAAGTGTCAGCTTGCACAGCTGATTGCTCGGTTAAGTTCACGCAGTTAGTTGCAGAAGAGTCAAGGTAACTAAAAGTTCAATGATATTTACGACGCACGAGCAAACAAAAAGAAATAGGTGTTGGCACAGTATTAAAAAATACAAAATACAAAATGTTTATTTCCCATAAAAACATAATTACAAACGAGAAACTAGTCTAATTTTACATACAGAGAAACTCAAAATAAAATAAAATCCTTGACTCCCAAACTAGGCAAAAACCTGTGTCTTGTTTTGAAAATAACTCATTTGTATTTTTGTATTGATACAAACTTACAGAGGTATTGTAAATATTTTGCAGTCCATATTACCATTAACTTAATACGATACAGAGCAAAAAGAGAACAATCCACAGGAAAAAGAAACAAGAAGGCAAGGAGGCGGGAACTTGACAAATGGCTTGATAATGATGATTAAAGATCTACAAATTCGTCATGATTCTTAATAAAGTGCGTAAATACAGAAATAACAATTTACATTTTTTTCTACGTATATGTTAATTTGTATATTAGTTGGCTCTGAGAGCTGTAGACCTCGTGAGAATGTATATAATTATTTTTTAAATGGCTGATTTATGATTTTTTTACGTTTTCAACTTTCAGAACTTCGACATTTATTAAAATTTCCAAAAACTGACTCGTCAGAAAATTCGATTAATTTATCGAACCTGCTACAGACAGATATACAGATGGACAGATGATGAAGGAAGCGGTCAGATAGACATAATAGGTACAAAAGCAATTTTGGCCAAGCTGAAACGGAGACGCTTCGCGCTCGCTCGGTCAGTTATCAAATGACACTAATATTATAATAATGTGAAAATATATTTGGATGTTTTGGATGTTTGTTCCGCCTTCACGCTTAAAGTTCTTAACTGATTTAGATGAAATTTGGAATGAAGATAGTGTGTATCCTGGATTAACACATATAATATTTTTACGAGAAAAAGTCTTATTTCCACGGGAAAATCTTACACAACGCTAGCGTAGCCGCGGGCGGACCGCTAGTAGATAATAATTTAAGAGTATAAAATTATGACCGTCGTGTTTACAATAAATATAGGTATAGGTATTAGGCATTATTATGTTTACAAGTGAAACAAAAACTATTAATGTTCATTTTGCTTTTTGATACGTATAAACAATTAAAAAAAAATGAACACAATCAAAAAACAAGATTGTCCTCTCGCATCTTGCATCCCTCGTGCTAGTATAGGAATCCATCTTATATTTAGATTTGGTCCAGTTTATTTTAGACACAGCTATTTGTACAGAAGAACCACAATGCACCAACATTTTGTCGACATTTTGTCTGAATTCATTTGGCAAATGTTCCTCCATTTGCTTATTGAAAAACTTGTCTCAGCGTTGCATCTCCGTTTCATTTCATTTGTATTTCACTGGGAATTCACGTTTGTAGAATTTTGCTTTATAGTAATTTCAATAAAGCACTATTATTTTCGTTTTAGTCGACCAACCCGTACTGGGCCAGCGTGGTAGACTAAGGCCTAATCGCTCTAATTCAGGGTAGGCTCGAACCCCTTGCTAGGGACGTATGAGCTGTTGATGATAATGACTATTATTTTTATCTACTTCACCACTGGTTTATATAATTTGGTAATATTTAGCTTTACGGTTTCTGCCTTTAAGTTTCATGTACCTATAAGTGTATAAATCATTGATACCCAACAAATCTATTGTTCTCTGTACAGTAACTGGTGCCTTAAATGTTTATTAACGAAAAGGCCCCAAACTGTGAAAATAAACGTTCTCCGAAAATACATGGGGGTTTACTATGAGTCGGGCACGACAGTCGACCGATGATTGGTTTGTGATGGAAAGTAAATTGCTTCGTGGTACATTCATATTGCTATTTCAACACCCTGTGAGCACAGGGTAAACTGTGAAAAAGTGCACATATTGGAAAGTTACGCTTCTATTCCGGTGAACTTTAGATCAACGATTTTTCAACATATTCTCCTACAATATGAATAAATTAATGATCCCCAGTAGGTACTTCATTTTATAGTGCCTGAAGCTGAAAGCGTCAGAGACAGCATAAAACTTGTTATGTAGACTGTCGTAGTGCAAATAACAACTAAGCTTTAATGATAGTAAAGTTTAAAAGGCATTTGTCTTAAAGCGATAAAAAAAAATATGTGAGTACAGCGGAAACAATGACAAAATATCCTAAAATAAAATTGTCTTCTTTTCATGTATGTGTAATCATGAAAGCTAACAAACCTTATCTAATATCAAACAAAGTGATAACAGATAAGCTTAATTCCATTCGCGAGGACGTTGTACTGTTTACAACTTCATGCCTAGTTTGTTTACAAACTTTCAGTACAAAATGTGTACGAAAACTTTGGAGGTGAAACATTCTGAACGTTACTAGCAAAACAAAAGGGACATTCATCTGTCATCGGTTACAAAACCAAGGTATAACCCCTTCAGGCGGTTCCATACTGATGAGGTCGTTGACAGTGTGAATTGAAATTTGAAATGAAACTTTGACACGAAAGCCGTCCGTTTCGTTTGCCATTATCATATACACCACTAGACTCGGTGAGCTCGTGTTCTTAATAGGGGGGTGTGATGCGGTGCCATTGTGAGGCGCGAGATGTAACGATATTGCTCCGACATTTACTCGTCTCTCAGATAAAGGCGGCTTCGAGTTCCAAATGGAAGCATTATTCTAACATTACATTCACTCTGAATGACGTTGAAGTGCGGCACAAGAAAATGTACTGCAGCGTTCTGGCTGTTTCAGACTCTCCCTACGGAATTAACTGGACTTATCTAGACGATGTTTTGTCTGTAGAAGGTATTTAACAAGACCTATCTTGGCTTTTGACTTGTGATGGCATGCCATTTGCTAAGCAAGAATGGTCTGATATTCTTATCGAGTAAGACATTCACCCCTTTTCGTGTAGATGAGTGCTTTCGATAAGGTAACTGGCGCTATTTCTTGTCGACATGATTTTATTGTGGTGGGTGTGGGAGTCGACAAAGAATTTATCGTTCTGTTATTGAAAATAGTAGAAATTATTGAATAAAACTACCTCGTTCTTTTATTGTTGTATGTAAATCTTTTGTTATGAGTGTAGTGAATTCTTATTTTGTAGACAGTTCAGTAAACTAAATTAAATTATATGCACTTTGACCAAATTATCAAGCCCGTTATATTAGAACTTTAGTATACATATTTTTTTTCGTTCTGCTGACATTTTATATATTTTTATTCACACTTTAGCGTTTAGCTTTACCTATAGACTTTCCATTTCAGTCGTTATTATTTGCTTACTAAAATGTTGAGAATCAAACATTCACTTTCTTTTAAAATAAATTGTTTTTTTCTTTGCTTTATGTGTCTGCGTCTGCTATAATAAGTACCTATACATAGCAATTAGGACAGTTAGGGAAATTCTTTATGTGACTCATTTATTTTTAGTAAAATTTTGTGCCAACTTTAAAAAGGAAAATAACAAACAACCGAAGATAATTCAATATGAAGCGAATGTTTTTTCTTGAAGTTTCAGCCAACGTTAAAACAAGAGAGGCTTTCCTGGTAGCCGTGATTGCGTTTATTGGACCGTTAAATGAGCGTTGTAACGTAATCTTTAATCAGCTCTGAGTTTTTTAGGTCGGTTGCTTGTTTACAAGCTATTTGCTGTTTTACTTTCGTCTTTCCTTCGTCAACTGATTTTGTAATTTAAAAAAGCGGTCCTCTTTTTTCTTTTCTTTTTCATCAGAATTTTTTTTAAATTTTCAAGTTTTACAACATTTTATTTATTTATTAAAATTTATATGCGGTTTACATATAAATGAGATCCAAATCACCTGCACTTCAAATTAGTACCGTACAAAATGTAAGATCAATTAAGTATAAAATTTTACTATTTAATAACACAATTATTGTCTTTTATCACATAGTGTAACGTTTCTAAACTCAATTATATAGGCCCATCCAGTTAACCTATAATTATAAACAAAACTCATTGTTTACAAACCAGGCTAATAACCCGTTGCAGTTGGAATTAGCTATTGTTTTCTGTACCATGTATCCGACCTTCGGATTAGTACATTATTCTTCAGATACTAGATAAGAACACAAAAGAAGTTGTGTCATGAAAGGTAAATGGATCAGAAAGACATTTTGCTAATTGCAAGAACCAGGTTTACTTTGGAGAAATAAGTACTAAAGTAAGATTAAACAAAGTTAAATAAAAATAAATTGATTTTTTTTTCGTAATATAACGGACCTAGTCGCTATTTCTACCAAAGTGGTAACATAGCGGGCGCGGATTTGAAAAAAGAACTGAATAGGATTAATGACTTTTTCTTTAAAGTAAGTAAAACTCTTCTTCACTTGATTACAAGTTACAACTGAAACTTTCGAAAAACATGAATTAATTGAAGAACATGAACCGTCCCATTGACAGAAATGTGACGCAATTGCATACTAAGAATGTTTTGTTTTTTGCATTGTGCAACATTGTGCGTGCGTACGCGGCGCTGCTGACATTCATCGCTATTATATCTATAACTATTGCTGTTAACCTCTTAGAAGTGAACCTTGAATTTAGACACAATAAGGACATGATAGGTTTACTATGTATGAACGCACGCTCAAAAAATCTTCAAAAGTTTTTTTTTTTTTTTTCAATTTTACCTACTTTGAAATGATTATGTTCTGCAACAGGACAAATTTAGATAGGTATTTCATTTCATCAAGGCACAAGTTTTGTAATAAGCCTCTTTCACAGAATATGAGCGCAAAGCAAATCTGGCTTCATTCAAAAACTCTACAATCGTGAATGAGGAGCATTTCCCTCACAAAGCGGCTCAGCCTCGGAATTGCATCGTTGTGCTGCACAAAAATGCACCAGTGCTAATTTCGTATGCACCGTCTCTCCTCCTGAATGGCTTTATGAGCTTGCGAATGAAAAGTAAAATCATGTATAGTATTATTAACAGCAGTCTTAATATACTTATCCACTAAAGAAGACCTAATCAATGCAGAAAAGTTAAGAGAAAATTAAAAGTTGAGAGCAGAATAACAACGAAATTCAAATTCATTTATTTATAGACGAATCATATTCTATTTCATCAGCATTTAAATACTTACACACAGCACAGATTATTATTTTAGTCAACGAAAATTTTAGCTTTTTGCTTCGATTTAAACTTATGGAAGATTAAAATCTAAATATATTCACCTAAACTTTCAACTAACGTTGCAATAGATAGATAGATAAAACGTTTATTGCACCACAAGAACACTCACAAACATATAGCAAACTTACAACTAAATATAACCTTACGACTAAACATAAAAAATATATAAAAAACAATTTATTTGAAAAGAGAAAAAAAAAACTTAATAATAAAAAGTAGTGTTTGCGGGTGCTGCAGTGATGCAGAAAATATAAATGTGATATTTATTTAAAAAGTATCTACTTACTAACTGAACAAACACTAAAAAGGAAAGTAAAGTACAGTGTGATATGATGACCCGTCATCGAATTAACATACTCATACAAAAAAGTCTCATACAAAAAGCAAGCCTCTGGCAAGCATGTAACAGGTTGTCCACGACCGATACCGCTAGATGACATACATTATTGGCCTACAACACAGTTTCTGTTCTGATGCTTCCAAAAATGGTTTCCTTTAGTGGACCGTAACACAAAAGTGCACTCTTGAATGCTAGATTGAAATGACCTACTAAGGTATATATTATACTATACCTATTATTAACCTCATTCATGTAACGAAACTACCATCGTATTTATCAACCGCATTTCGATGTGTATTTGGAAATAACAAGGAGTAATTTCGCTCGAAAGCATAATAAACATACAAGGCGGAGCTGACTGGATGAATTAACAAAACCAAGTTCTAATGTTTACATTTATATCGCTATGTCTTATGAATAAAACAGGGCACGATTGCAACACTCACTGGTTTTGTATCTTGTAACACAACCTGATAAGATAGATGGTATTGAAGCACTTTTCTTACTGTTTTTCTACAAAAATAAATATGCTGATCTAAAGAGTAATTTGCTGTTTTCCAGTTCTGAACTATACATAAGATGGAAATAAAGTGAAGGTAATTTGCGTTGCAATCATGCAAAAGACATTAAGGATAAGCAAACTACAATAGAACTGGATAACTAGATACAGTACAAAACGTTTACTAAACTCCTAAAAGCCTTCATGTACTGTTTGCTAAGCGGAAGTGGGCAAAGTGAAAGTGAGTGTACGCCCATATCACACCCTTTTTGAATAACTCTACTCTTTACTCGTAAAGGTTACAACTTTGCTTTGAAAAATAATGCTTTATGTTCGCAAAGTTGGAAAGAAAAAAATACGACACAAAAACAAAGATTATACCCTCCTTCTTGATTTAGGTAGTACTATTGCACTACAATAAAATCTTTACAAAGGGGTAATAGCAATCGGATTATAGCACATGCATTACGACAGCAAGAAGAACAATCCTACATTCATGAGCAAGTCGTTGTACGAGCGACGGTACCTTGGCGCCTAGCAGAAACGCGTGGGTTTACTAGTTGTCCATTAACCCCATTCACTCCTTACAACCGTGTTATATTAGGTATTGTTATCGACATTTTAGTACTTTGACCATGAAATAAAATTGATGTGATTAAACTTTATTAATTTTACATTATTTATATTCTTTTAATCACTCTTGATTCTTTGCGTGTTTTGCCAGTCTACTTCACTCATTTCTGAATCAAACTCATTCGCGCTCTAATGTTTGCGTCTGCAGCTCTTCAACCATTTCGCTCTACTATCATAGATTTCTATGAGCATCTCGCCGCATTATGCGTCGAAGCGACAACAATGGCACGCATTCGCTCAGCGTGCGGTTGTTATTTCATAATTACTTACTCGGCTTTGTTACCGGTTTCTCCATCCGGACCTCACATACGGATACGACTGTAGTAATATTGTACGGTAATGTTATGAAAAAGTCTTATGAAATTAGCGCAAGTATAGAATTAATCAACAGCTCATATACGTCCCCACCAAGGGACTCGAGCCTACCCTGATGATGATGATAGTATTAATTTATGTTTTGATTTTAGCATTTAGCAGGTGGTTAATTTCAACAGATGCCTCGCTGCACAAACTATTTAATTCGTCTGTATGTAATAGTCGTGTAAGGCTGATTATTAATACTTTGAAAAAAAGTGCCCACCAAAAAGTTATCGATCGACCGACAAAGAATTCTTAGAAAATAATAACAGTAATGAGTGGATTCATGATGTTACTAAATCTTCAAAAGTATATGAAAGATCCTAATTCTGAAAGATATAAAGTTTCTTATGCGTGGAAACATTTTCAGGCTGTGTGCTGTTTATGCTCGTGTTAATTCGCCTCCATTAGGATTAGACTATTAACGGAAAGCTTCTGCTTTCTAGGTCAACAGAAGGTAGTGAAAATCAATGCTTGCTCTCAGCAAATGCGATTAAATTAAAATAAAGCTTTAAAAATGGACAACACAACTGTAAAATTAATAACGGAGCCGTCGTCACCGAAACAAATTTGACTGTATACCGCTTAATTAAAACAGCCAACGTAGTACCAAAAGCTATTATTGTCAAATATTTACGGATTATACTACAACCACAATAGCCGATTCAAATTCAATCAATTGATAAAAACTCGCGGTTTGGAACAGGTCGCACGGAGAGCTGAAAAACATGCTATCAATCTAGTCGTGAATTGTTCAAATCCAATCTAACGCCTACTGGAAGCGAGCGAATCGAAAATAAAATTGGACAAAGAGACTGCAGATTTTAGAATTCGAAAAATATTACAGTAAAAATCTGAAAATTTGTACGATGTAACAAATTACGAAACGAAACGAGTATGAAAGTTTAGAAATTACCTGCAGATTTGTAAATGACTAAAATAATGTAGTAAAAATGTATGTGACGAAGCAGTGTACGAAATATTAAATTGTAATAGATATTTTTAATTCTCTACCTAGCCCTTATTTTTAGTTGCAAAATCTTTAGTTGCTACAAACTCACACACAAATAAAGTCATAAATTTTAAAGACAGTATATCAAATGACTCATAAGTTAACGTAACTAGTGTTACGTTAGTCTTTAGATTCGAGACACACCGGAACAATTTTATTGCAGTTTGCGTGAGACCGCCTAATGTTTTTCACAGCTTGTGAGGAAATTGCCACCATTTGCCTTAATTTACATTTTAGTTTTATGTAAATCTTAATCCCTAAAGATATTCCCATGATTTTCTTCGGTAACATATTCAATTGTTATAATAATTTACCGTAACAAAATCACAGTTACGATAAAATTCTCTTGCATTCCTTTAGTCAATGTGAGTTCTATTTTTGTTCTTTTTTGTGGTTATTTTGATATTTATTAGATGTTTCCTGATTTTTTAATATAATTTTCAATAAAATTTTCCTACCAGTTTATTGCACACCGGTTGAGAGCCTCGGGGTGGTCTAGTGGCTAGGGCCACTGCCTCCCGTCCGGGAGACGCGGGTTCGATCCCCACCAGTACCAATGTGTTTTCGAATTTCGAATTCATATGTACGTTTATTCGACGCTCTGACGGTGAATGAAACATGCACACTCCTGCGAAGAAATTCGAAGTCGACCAACCCGCACTGGGCCAGCGTGGTTGACTAAGGCTTAATCGCCCTAATTCAGGGTAGGCTTGAGCCCCTCGGTGGGGACGTATATGAGCAGTTGATGATTGCAAACCTACATTGTCAAGAATCAATTTACTTCACTCTCCGCCAGTGTGCGGTTAACCCCACTATTCCAATATTATCTTCATTTCTTCGCCTTCTCCAAAGGATTTTGTACTTAAAACCTCCAGTAATAATAGTCGGATTTGCGTGAAATAGGTAAGTAATCTGCATCGCATTGCTGTAGGCGATCAAGTATTGGAATCGTATTGCACAGGCCGAACTAGGTCGCAGGATTGAATCTTAGATCGAGGCTCGGAGAAAGCGATTTATTTAGAGATAAGTTAGAAGAATCAGAGGATTCATGATCTTACCTTCTTATCAATATTCCTTTATTTAGTTAACGATTTGTATATAGTATTGTTGTCATGGGCTGGCTGGAAGAGATCTCTATCTTAGAGGTCATTTTTGGAATAAACTGCATTTAAAATTTAGGTACAATAATTGTACTCGTCAAAATTATGTTTTATGCAACTATGTGCCAATTGTGCCTTTCAACCTTTTTTCGATATTACACCCAACTGCCTATGACAAGACCACTTCTATACTGGTTTCGTAAAATTTGAAGCAAATAATATTAAACCCCCTCCAACCGTCGAACCACAATCAAAATCATTTGATAATGTAGTTTTAAGACATGTTGCAGTGCCCTTACAGCTGGGTACATGTACTACTACTGGATATTTTTTGTAACAACTGATTACTATGTACATGTGGCAATATTAAATAAATAATAATAATAATTTATTGTTTGACTGTACCAATTTTGATTCTCCGTCTCAATGAAACACTATTCAATTTCGAAACTTCATTTGCATAACTTAATTTTTAATGCAGTATCATGTGGTTCGTTGAGGCCCGATTTAATATTAGTTTCTAGTCTAGTACTTCACTATGAATTATGAGTTTAATTATTTACTTTAATGTGTGTATACTTTTAATAGATTATTACTTGAAAATACGAATATTGAGATGTTCCTTCTTTTTCGCGAAATCTTACTGTTCGGTCACATAGACAAGACAAATTCGGCTGACAAGAACAACGTATTTTGCAACGACGAAACAAGAAAAGGGTTGTTCGACGTGAAGTTAACAATACAAAGTGGATGTACTGAGCCAAATGTTTCCAAATCGATTGTACGTGTGACAGTTCGTACCTTTAGGCTAAAAGCTCTATGACAAGACGGGGGTAACGTTACTTCTACAAATATTTGCGTAACTTTTGTTTCACTACTGAGCGTACACGAAAATAAGAAAGTAATGTTTGTACTCGATAAAAAGAAGCCAATATGTAAATCTAGAACACATCTTATCTGATAGGACAATTTCATTTACCTATTTGTTTTATAAAATGTTGCGTAATATATTTATTCGAGTCCAATAAATCACACAGCAACGTTCTTTAGAAGCCATATTACAGTACAGAGATTTCTGCCAAAATGCACAGTATTCAGGGTCTGCACTGATTATGCGGTGGTGGTTCCACCATTTCTTGGCAGAATTCCATGACCCTGGCTTAATCCCTTCGTCCCTCAAATTCCAATAATAAACCTACTAACATTAGTGCTACTAACTTAGTAACTCAAAAATATAGTACGAGATGAACGCCAAATTACCCTTAAGCTATAGTGAATAATAAATGTGCATTAAAATAATACAACGCACATGTATGTCTATATACAAAAGACGCATAAGAAAACATATATAGGTAGATACTTAACACCGACCATCATAAGCATGTTGGCGTATCTGTATTATAGAATCTAATCGCATACGTACTGCGTATTGGTTGAACTGAAATATTTTCAAATCTAAACTGTCAAACTTTGGTCAAGAAGTCTTTTTCGACCCGATTTCAGAATCCAGGTGCTCATAACTAACTTAGATAAAGAGAGCGAGCTCTACAAGTCATTTTTCACAGACTAAAAAGCGCTTTATGGTGGAACCTGAAGTCTTGGTAACGACTAGCGTTCTGCAGGTGAGCGGAAGTTATTAGCGGGGTGAATGAACTCGCCCACCCTGCGCCGCCCAAACATCCTCGAATATAAGGCTCAGTTATTCGAAAAGTTATTAAAAGTAGATTTTTCATTTAGACCGTAAATGAGGGGTATTTTTATATTATTAATAAAAATAAAACATTAGATTTCAGGTTTCTTAGCACCATTGTTCTTATCCCTTCGGCTACTTTCGAAACCAACGGTTCGAAACCAGTTTCGAAAACCGAATTAAATTTCTTCTTCCGAAACCCGGTTTCCAAAAAGGAAAAATGATTCAGTTTTCGAAACTAGTTTCGTAATAAGGATAAGTAAGTAAGTAACACTTTATTGCATAACACATATGGGACATACAAAGAAAACATTATTATAAAATGTGCGCAAAGGCTGCCTTATCGCTAATAGCAATCTCTTCCAGACAACCTTTCTTTTTATAGAGAAACAGTGTACGGAAACGGAGTAGTGACTGCGTGAAGGAAATTTTCTCCTTTCGAAAATTGTGTCTAAATAAAATAAGATCTCTTGATGGATGAAAATGTAAGTAAGTAAAAACACAAAATGTATTATTAGTATAAATATAACTATCGACATTCTCGCGCATTTTAGGATATAAGCTAATAGTATTCCATATACGTCTCCACAGAGGATCTCGAGGCCTACGATCAAATAAGAGCGATCAACCCTATTGCATAATCGATAGCAAATCTATACATTGATATCTAAAATTAAGAAATTTATTATTACGATTTTTAAACGACATGTTGATCGAAAATCGGTGTTTCAAATCAAATCAAATATTTTATTTCCTTAGGATGTAGTTACATCACTTAGATTTGTCAATATATTTTTTTAACAGAATAACATTTTCATATCTTTGATTTCTAATAAAACAAAAAACCATAAATTAAACTGTACACTTAACATACACCAACCACTAACCGGTAGTTAGTTCTTCAAGTGCTTATTAACCTCTTCTAGAAAGGAATCCGCGTCGTTAAACTCAGGTTTAGAGTTAAGCTAGATTTACTATGTTACTAATTACCCGATTTATCCCTACATCAACTTGATTGAGGCATGTGGTTTAAAGCGATACGAAGATATTTGGGGAAGATTAATGCACCAAAAATTTTAGTGATGTGATGACGAATAGATAATTTATATTGTATAGGCTACATGCTTTTCCTAATAAAGCAATTTTAAAAGTAAATAAATATACATCAACAGCGCATACGTCCCCACCGTGGGGCTCGAGCCTACCCTAAATTAGGGCGATTAGGCCTTAGTCGACCACACTGGCCCAGTGCGCGTTGGTCGACTTCACACACCACCTTTGAATTTCTTCGCAGGAGTGTGCTAGTTTCATCGCGATGTTTTCCTTACGGTCGAATAAACGTATGTGAATTCGGAATTCGAAAACACGTCATTCAAGTCATTTCCAATTTAAAAAGTTTAAAAATCGACGAGTAAGTATAGTCAAATTGCTATGAGTATTGGGAGCATTATATAGGTAGATCTAGAGAATCCCAACCCTAGGGTAGGTACCCTCAAGCAACTAATTCGACGACGCCATTGAGCCCACCAAGTTGCGAGCTCAAACTTCAGGCCTTCAAATTCCAATTTTAAACTACAGTACACGGCAGCGATAAGATGCAGTCTAACTTTTATAATTTCGCCAACTTTATAAGTGATAGGTATGTGAAATTTATAATGTACTAAAGTTTTGGACGTTGTAAATGGTAAGATGTTTTTGGAGTAACTACGACTAAATTATAGGTATATTTAGTTTCAAAAATTTTATAATGACACCCATCCCATTGAAACTATTGAAAATTCTAACTTAGTCAAGTAATGTTAAATATAATGAATGACTCTGAGACATCTACTAGTAAAATAAGGACTTTTATTTAATGGAAATGATTACTATAATTTGTACTAAAACCAAAAGTTCTTCACATTAGGCTAATGGGCTTGAAAGAATGGCGTAATTGCTTTAGCTTTGTGGATTCGCTCAGTATTTAGGTCAAACCATAACACTTTTGGCAAAGAAGCGAGCTAGCCAGCTACGGTCATGGTCATTCCTGTAAAGCGAGTTGAATTTTATGTTCATTACGTGTATGTAATTAGATAAGAAAAAGCTTCTCCTTCTTCTTATTGTGTGCGTTAAACATTCTTTGTTTTCTAGCGGTAAAGTCGTAACGTCATCGGTGATTATGTAATGTGGTTTTATATTAAAAGCAATAGTAGTTCTTCGTTAAGTTGATGGTTCACATCGTACTCGTATTTTGTTTTGCCAATATTTAGCTACGAGTCTAGACTGGCAAGTTCTTTCAACACGATGGTTTATCCGAAAAGTAATAATACAAACAATATATAACGTTAAGAACACGAAGTATTTTCATTAAATTAAATTAAGATAATTAAGCATCCAGCGATGAATAACAAAAATGGAAGAAATTCGTTGCCATTCAGCTGTTGGCTGAAGACGGTGGGTTTTAGGGATGGCCTACTTGCTTCACCTCTGACATTAGGTACCTAATGCCGAGGCTGACTTAGAAGTTGCCATTTAGTCTTAACCCAGGAAATGCTGCCTATTTTGTGCTCGGAGACTCAATAATAAACAACCTTGAATTACGGAAATTGACCATGACGTAACATATAAAATATAAACATAGGAATAAATAAACAAAGTCAAAGTAAATTATAAAATTTTCCACCCTTTACAATCCATTTATTATTTACAAAACTTTGGAAGTCAAACAGAACCAATATTTACTGATAACAAAAGGCAATTTTCAAAATAAAAATAAATTCCTACCAAATTTCGTTCGAAAGCGACACAATTTTTATGCGAATGAACATAGTGAACCAAAAAATTGAATGTGTCAAAATAAAGTGCCGAATATAAAAATGGTCTATTTTATCAACCGCGTTGCTATGTGGAAAATAATACGAAACAATATGAGTTTTGTTAAATCTATTGTTTTATTGGCAGTTTTTTCAATCGAAAAGAGTAACGAACGATGTTTTAAATAGGTAATTTATAATAATAACGAATAAAAGTGAAACTGTAATGTATGGAAGGGTCATAAAATGTAAATGAGCTGTAGCTCTATAGCTTGCAATTTGAATACGTTTTTACATGTTGAAAGCAATTTAATTAACTTAATTTTATAACTGCTGCATGACACCGATGACGTTATGTGATAAATGATTTTATAGCTAGAATAAAAAATAATTTTCTCGAAAATCTCTGAGGTTACGTTTCATCAAAGCCGTCTAAACTGCAATAATGCTGGAACAGGAATGAATACGCGGTCCCTGTTTTCAAGTTTCCAATGAAAAATGCAGTACGAGGCAGCATTGAAAGCGAGGTCGTGTGCAAAGGTGAAAAAAAAAATACTACCACAGAAAAGCGGTTACGCTGCCAAACAAGAAACGGTTTCCCAAAGCGGCCTTTTGTCAACGGTTTATACTTAACAAATTAAACTCATAAGAGCCAATATAAGCACGTGATATTTACGTTGATATTCATACGAAAAGCGTAAAACTCTTTCGAAACATAGCTTTTTCCATCTCATCAAAAGAGACAATTCGCCATCGTTATAAAGTTTATAATTCTAAATTCCTTCCTTTCGTTTTTAATTGTTTTAATTGTTCCCATATAAAAATTATATCTTTTTATGCAATGATCTTACAGCAATATTTTTAATAATCCATTGAATAAAATTCGTAATAGAACCGTAACAATCTGCAGCTATAGGATAGGACTATTTGAATTTCAACCGCACTGTTTGAAATTCAACGAGACTTTTATGATAATTTTGAAAATACGCCTGTCGCTTCAAAAGTTACTGCCCCTTACCGGTTTGTAGATCTTCTCCGAAAATACCTGAAACAGATAAAATTATCATGATTTTCAATTCATCAACGCTTTGAAACATTTCAAAAACAAATTGTGAATCGTTAAAGACAAAAATTTAAATGGAATTTTAATACTTTTTGCATAGCTTAAAGTAAATCTTACTTAGCCAACATACCAGGAAAAAAAGTGCGGATAAAAATAAAATTATGAGAGCGCTGTATCTCATAAACTTCCTCTTTTTGTAAATGTTTACCTCCATTCTGATATACTTAGAGGATTACGAGACGAGCATAATGTACATCCAGAGGTAGAAATAATGGTAGCTCAACTCAATATAGTCAGTGGGCTGGGTAAGCCAAGTCTATCCGGCTTAGTTGAGACCACGGCAGACTAACAGACGAGCTACTGCGTACTATAGACAAAAAAAGTGTCCCATTTCAAAACTTTATTTAAAATCGCAAACGTAGATAGTCTGCTACTTTAACGTCAGCTTTAAATTTGAACCGATCGTATTTCAACACTTTCTTTTATCGGGGCAAAATTTATACGAGGACATGAATAAATCGAAGAAATAAAGGTGCAAGGAGCTTATCTCAGAAGATATTGGTCCCATAAAACACTTCAAGCTCAGAATACGCGGTCTCTACGTAGATAAGCAAGAAGATGTTATTATTTATTTTATGTTTATTATTTTGCATAAGGAAAAGATTTTATCTATACATGTGGGTCGGAGGAAAGTGGTATTTGCTCAAAGTTATTCCTATCCAAGACGACGATAGCCATAGGAGGCGCCATTACTATAATCACTTAAGTAATGAAAGCATGTTTACAACAACTACATAAAATGAAAGTCTGAAAACGAAATGGTTATAAAAAAATCTTCCCAAGGGCATAAAAAATTCTGGAAGTATGAACTTCTTGTAAAACTTGGCAGGCAGTCATTCCATAAAAATATACTGTTATGCAAGTTCAAAATAGGATAATAAATATCGGAAACAGAATTGGGCGTATTTGGAAGCGGTTCAAAAACTTGTCTATTTGCTGGAATATATTTTCTCCACGAAAACTTAGGGTTGTTTTACGAAACATTTTATTAATAATAAACAGTTAGCTTAAAATTATTATTATCATTAAAAAAAACTATTGAAGGAGGGAATCATAATAACAAGTCGTTAATGTACATGGAATTATTTTCTATAAAAATTTTTCGTTACCTGCTCTTCCGAAAATCAAACTTAAAAATCTAACAATCTTTTTAATTGTAAGTGATACAATGAGCTTCTCATTCCATTGTGGTTAAATAGAAAGTTAAAATATTTCTTCGAAATTAGATATGAGTTAAATCAATAACATTATCATCAGCTATCTGTTCTGTACTTGTATTACGATATTGGACAGTGGACATCGCTTTGTCTACTCCGTATGCTACATATCTAGCACTTACAGTACATATTTTCTCGTCAATGCCATTTACAAAAATATCCTTACCTCCATTAGGAAAAATAAGATCGTCCCAAAATCTGCCAACACGTACGTATAGTGTGTATAGTTGAGTTTTCCTATTCATGTCACGTTATTACGTGGTTTTGTGTTCCAGTAATTGCAAGTTATTTTGGACTTAGACAAAAAAGTGGCAATTGTGTTATTCGATCGACATAGCCGATAATTTCGTGCGTAATTTGCCAGCATAATACGATTTGTTACGGGTTTGAACACCAATGGAAAGAGCGATGGAAATAAATTGAGAAAGCGTGCTTTGTAAAAATAAAGAAAGTGTCTACTCAAAATTATATTAATTTAGTTAGTGGACAATAAATTTAATAAAGTTGAAAAGCCACATTGTAAAATCAGTAGTATTGAATTAACTTTAGAATATTCCTGACTATTTCACTCCCTAGAGACAAATCAAAAGCTAATCTCAAGAGCTGTCGAAAATGGGGGCTACCAATTACAATGATAACCCCGATAAGGATCTCCAACTCCAATGGGAAAGAATAACGGTTCTGGAAATTGGAAAAACTTTATTGTGATTTGCAACGTGATTATATCTGAAAGAAGTCTAATAAAAGTCTCAATTGAATTGCAGACATTTTTTTACAAAAATGAAGAAAATCACACGAGGAATAACATCAAGATGAAAATAAATATAAAAATTCTTATGTATTTGGTAAATTAACTTTAAAACTGCATATCTATGAATGAATACTAAAACAGTGAAAGTGAGTAAAGAGAGTTTTCCAAAAGGAAACTACAACAAAGAAAGTGAAATTAGACACGGAATTTTTACGACATATTCATAGAATGGACCTCCTTTTACAGTCTGTAAACAATTCGCGACGTGCCGTGTGATATAATGACAGCCGTGGCAAGTATGGTCACTATACGTAATGAAAATTTATTACGCTCAGAACCAAATCTTTGGTAGGTTTAATTTTCCGTGTGGGAGTAGTTAATATTGTCAAGAGTGCAACAAAGATAACAATTAATGAATTCTGAAATAATAGTTATGTAGATAATAAAAACAATAATAACTGCTCTTATTTAAGTTTTTTTTAAAGAAGGATAAAGGAGGAGGATGAAATAATGAAGGAGGTTTATAATAATAAATTATAGTGTAAATCTGACCACAGGTCACGAGCTAGCGAACACTGATAGCCGCAGTCTGGTAATAACGAGATGCATTCATTAAAGAAAGCGCAGAAACGGTGATGCAAGATGTAAATGATAAGCGATTATTTTTATACTTGAAGTACCTAAATTATCTCGTGCAAACAAATATAACAGAAACATCTTCAGCTCTAAATGAACCCTAATGCAGACACACAGAAATAACTTCTGCAATAAATGTAATAAATAAGTAAATTATAAAAATATGAAATAACATTTTGCATTTGCACCTTCACATTTGTTGAAGTTGCAAAAGAAGCTACTGCATTTAAATGTTGCAATGAAAACTCTTCAGCTTTGACATTTAGAACTTTATCTTATACTTAATTCAAAACCGTTACTCTATCGTGTTCTTGTTCAAACTGTCAAAACATAACTATAACCTTACCGCTAAAGTCACACAATTTGGACCAACGTTAAGAACTGCGACAAGGCCAGACTCTGCTTCGAGAAAAATAAAATGAAATTTTCCCATTTTCGCGGCAAATGCACCTGTCGGTCGGCGGAAAATAGGAAAATTCTTTGCGGGTTTTACAATAAGCCGACTTATATCCACCTCGCCCCATTTAGTAAGGAGTATAATCAAGGGCTTGGGATATCTTTATCTTTGTTTAGAGGAAAGCCAAGATTAAAATGTTTGAAATTGTCTGTATTCTAAGCATTTCTTGATACTCACTCATTCGTTGAAATAACAACGAACCAACCTACATAAATTTTCAGGGATGCTTCGTGTAATTTTGTACGAATTTATTATATTTGTAACAATATGTTTCTCGTGCATTCGCTATAATGACTTTTCTAGATTCATAAATTACATTTGAATCTGCATGTAGCGAAACTTCTGTAGCACATGTAAAGGAGCGTGTTCTGGAGCATTCATTAAGGTCTCGCAATAGCAACTGAACATTAACGCGCGAAAAACTACGACAACGCGAAATAAACCTTAATTTACTTTTTGCCGGTCTTTTTTCAGTGTTAGTCGGCCTCGGCTAGTGTAAGGATTTATGGTGAGTTTTAATGCAAGTTTTTCTGCATGAAATACACAACCATAGTTTTAAAGATACGTATAATATAACGCTAAACGAAAATTTCGTGCACGGATATAAACAGATATAATCAGTTTATAAATAATTCATTTCTAAATAGTTGATATTCTGTTCGATAAGACTTGATACATTTATAAATCAATATTTTCAAATGTAATGTTAGAAGCAGTTGATTCCAACGATGACCGTAGATTTTAAATATTTATTGCATTTAATCGGTAAAAATAATTACAAACAATAATTCCTTACGAGTTTCCATTATTAAAACTACGCAATGCAAATGCGACATTGCAAATGCAATATTAAATGAATAATAAAGTTTGAAACATCAAGCAAATAAATTGCACAATATCTACGTACGTAATATTACCGAATGACTTAAAATTCACTTGACTAGAAACGCTGTTAAAACTTGACGAAAACAAAATCACATGCAGCGGTAATATAAATTACAATAACAAATCCACGACCAGGTAACGAGATTCGATAACAGAGCCGGAAAACTCGTATACTTGTATTCTAATCAATGATTCAAAATGGCTTCTGTGATACGTAACTCAATAGAGTCGATTGGTTAGTACAGCAGCGTTAGAAACCGACGGATACGTCATTCATGGCCAATCAGCCGTAGCAGCTTACCACATAAGCTAATTTATTGTACAACAAAATGTAAATTCGAATAGTAGGGAAACACTGATCCAATAATGTTTCTGATATTTTTTTGAAAACATCATGTTGGTACCGATATTTTATTGTTTATCAAGAAGAGCGCTTTTTAATTTCTAAGTAAATGTGTCCTAGGTGCGACTGTGATCAACCGCAAACTAATTAAAAAAAAGGACATCAGTGAACGCTATCAGAATTTGAAATCTTTATCTGGTCATACATTAACACATCGAGTTAAACTACGTTCGATAATTAAACACTGGTTACCATCGAAGATCTCTCTTTGGTATTGTTTCATCAATCATAGTATCGAACATGCGCATGCTGTGAATCATTTATCACTATCAGAAGTTGCCTCTTGATTTCTTGGATATTAACAACACATATTTTATATCAAACTAAGATTTCGTTGATTTCTCCCAGCTATTCAGTAGTACAATAATTTATCATAGTTATAGTTACATTTTGCACAAACCCTACAGTTTTTTTATAGAATTTACAAATTAAATGATGCTAGAATTTAAAATAAGAATGTTCACAGATACCCTGCGTATTGTCACGTATATCGGTGAAGATGTTTAAACTATCTGTAATCTTACAAGATCGCATCAATAATTGGTTAAGTCCACGCTTCAGTGGACAGTTATTGCATGTCGCAATGTCAATCTTTTGTCCATCGACCTCTTCTTGAGTTCAAAGACATCAATCTAAACACTTCTTGGTTTGGTAATTATTTCTCGTACCTAGTCTGTCGTAAAGAGAGAGTATTAAAATTTTCAATTGTGCACGAGACGAAAGCTATTTATTGCATCTCTCACAAGATGCATTTTTATTCCTTGATTTAATTTAACAAAGTTGTGTATAATCATTTTACGGCTCATTTTATAGATCTTTCTTCTGAAGTATTTTAATGCATGTAAAATGTCGTATCACTTGATTTTATCACCGATTGCGTCGCTTATAAAATAACAAATGTGCATAGAAAGTGTACCACGAAGGAAAGTGGATTTCTCATGAAGATCTTTATAATAAAAACTGTTGCTTTTGCGCCGTACCGCGGTCAGTCAATACAATGAGGCTTAGTAACTTTCATCTGTCTAGAGAAGTTTTTCTTTTGTTGAAACTAGATCACGATATCTTGGGCTTTATTTATAGCGTAAGATCGATCGCCCACGATGCAGTTTCCAATAATAATCGGTCTTATATTCGGTTGTTTACGATCAGAAGAAATGAACTGCAACTATAGCTCTTGATCTTCTTAATGGAGACGGATGAAAAGTTTGTGGGTTGAAATTTATAGGAAGAGATTCAACCACCGCGTTTTTACTTATTTCATAAATAACTGCGTTTTGTAGTTTTTGATGTAATTTGGTTTAGTTTAATTACTTACGCGAAAGAGAAGCAAGTTTGGTTCGTCCATTAATAGGTTATCCTATCCAACATGCACAGCACATTACTAAAACACAAACTATGCTACAAACAACATCCGCTCTACTAACACACAACCACAATACACGAAGTTCCGGAAACTTTAAAATATTAGCGAAACAAAACTGTTCATGAATGTTGCAATCATTATTTTTAACTAAGACAATAATCGTCCGTCACATCCAGGTGTGCTCGTGAACTGTTCGCGCACAAATATGATGCGATTGTCTCAAAATAGTAATGAATGTATTGTTTATTATGTATGTATATATGTCTACTATGTCTATTGTAATAAACAAGTGTCAGTTAGTATCTTTGATTTTAAAAATTAAGCGAATTTATTTACCATCACTAAATGTTTGTAATAAGATTGGTAGAGACTAAATAGTCTCTGTCGTCTTCTCCTACTAGATGTTACCTACTGAATAAATACTTCCATTCCAGTAAGTAAGTATTATATTAACGTACTCTGCTCCAAGGTCAGAATCTGCTGAATGTTTTCGCAGGTGAAGCTGGAACTATAACTCAACTTGTGTTTACTTGACAGAGCGCATGAATTGGAGCCAATGGATGCGGTATGAGCTCTACCAAAAACAAATACTATTTATTATCATGCTTCTCGGTAGACTTTTGTTTACTTGTTTCGACGCAATGTACCTATAGATTCCTTGGAAGTTTTCAAGAGCGTATCTCGGAAAAACTCAGATCAATACTAATAAAATAATAGGTTTGGCAATGAATACAATTTATACCAACACGTGCGAGTGTCACTCTGTTCACATCAATCTTTACAGCGTTTTGATATTTTACACTACAAACTGATTCAGAAAAATACTCTAATTAGAATTAAAGTTCATACTAATTCAACCTGTGAAAGAATTTTCTGCACAGGTGGTTTATTTGAAAAATACGCAGAATATTCAGTCAATTCATGAACAATCGGGCAAGGAATAAACAATGCTACGGTAAATTGCATTTCGAGAATGTCCACAAACAATGGAAAAAAAGCAGCCAAGTGCGAGCCGGACTCGCCCATGAAGGGTTCCGTAGCAGCAAGTAACATAAAAGTTCTTGTCGTTCGTTGTAACTTTGATCGATGTTTTAATAATAGTGTACGATTTACGATTTATGACGTATTAAAAAAAAACCACTTACTGGATCTCGTTCAAACCAATTTTCGTTGCAAGTTTCCATGGTAATGTACATCATATATTTTTTTTAGTTTCATCATTCTCTTATTTTAGAAGTTATAGGGGGGGGGGACACATCTTACCACTTTGGAAGTGTCTCTCGCGCAAACTATTCAGTTTAGAAAAAAATGGTGTTACAAACCTCAATATCATTTTTGAAGACTTATCCATAGACACCCCACACGTATGGGTTTGATAAAAAAAAAATTTTGAGTTTCAGTTCTATGTATGGGGAACCCCCAAAATTTATTGTTTTTTTTCTATTTTTGTATGAAAATCTTAATGCGGTTCACAGAATACATCTACTTGCCAAGTTTCAACAGTATAGTTCTTATAGTTTCTGAAAAAAGTGGCTGTGACATACGGACGGACAGACAGACAGACAGACAGACATGACGAAGGGTTCCGTTTTTTGCCATTTGGCTACGGAACCCTAATAAGTATCTCTACATTGCACATCTCATTGAATATTCGATGTGCAAACAGTTTCGCGCCTAAGGTATTACAACACCGTGTGCCGATTATTCAAACTGCAAGACCATTACAAAGTTATGATTAAGAGTCGGTGCACGTTTTATCAATGAAATTCCAACCTTATGCTGATCAATTGAAGAGTTAAGGTTGGGTTAGTGATAGGTGGTAATTATGTCAATACTAAGACTTGGCAATGATACAAAAAGTCACCTCGTGAGTCAGCAGTGGCTGTGCGGTGTATAGGCCAGACAGAATGTTTAAGTTAGCACTATCTTGCATTTTTCAAAAAATTTGAGAAAACATATATAAATAATAAAGAACGTGCTAAGGTCAAAGTATTTAATAACACACATATCTACCGGGTTAATACCACAAAAACCTAAACCCAAGAGTGTTTATAAACCCGAAACCTATGAGTGTTTATAGTTTGTATTTTTATTCACTTTAGGATATTCTGTGAAGTGTATATTCTGTGGAGAAGAACCTGTCAAAGAAACTCCACACACAGAATTTGCATCTTTTGCTAATAAGGATGAAGATTATGCAGCAAACATCACTGTTTATAAATATATTTTTTAATATAAGAATGAAATAATAGTCAGATCACATCATCTAAGTAGTTTACGTCAGAAGTGGAAGATCAACTTTAGAATCGAAAGGGAAACCTTCATGACTCACGATCAACTGACTTGACTCATGCCAATTTAAAACCAATTCAACGATGACAAGATAAATTTTAGCTTGGTGTTAAAAACCACAGAGATAAAGGTATTGCTGACGTTATTGCAGCTTGTGGTTCGACCGACTAATGAAATCAATGTTACAGCAAGCCTGACAAGATCTTTTTTTGCTTATATTTTGTCACTGTCTTTTTGCTGTAAGAATGCGTGCTTTGAAAGCCGTACTTTTAAAACCAAGCAGTTATTCCTTTTATGCTAGAATCACTGAACTAAAACCACGAAGAAGCGCGACTTGCAAACCATTTGCAAACACGTAATTATATAATTAATCGCATTTGCCAGACAGCATGCCATTATAAAATAATCACAGCAGTGATTGGCGTTTGTTGCTCTGATTATTTCATTGCTAATGCTATAGAAGGTACTTAGTTATTAGTTTATTAGCAGTCTGTAGTTCATTGACATTGACACGGTAGTTTTTATTGAATATAAAATGTTACATGACGTGGAAATAATATGAAAGTAAACGCTTTACACATACTAAATATTAAACTGCAAAGTGATTTACGACTAGGCTTTAAAAAATACAGGAAAACTCCAGACGTAAGGCATAATTGCTATGATACTGATCGTATTTCGTTTCTTCCTTTTATTGACGTATTCAGTAGGTAGGTGCGTTAAAATTACTTGTAATAATTACGCTACAATAAGTAAGTATGCAAAATGAATTTAACTACGCTTTTAAAGAAGTACCTAAACTAAGTAACCTACCTGTGTGAAAAGAAAAATAAAAGCTTTAAATAAAATCCTGCATGGATAGAATTTTACATCTAACGCTTCTCTGCAAAAATATCTAAGAATTTCTCTCGAGCCCGGTATCTTGGAAATCGCTTCACAAGACACGCGATAAGCATGTTCAACATCGTCTTATATTCGAACATGACGATATACTCGTATCTATACATTTATATTTCTAAAAGAAGTCCGATTTATTCCGTCTACTGGAAACTGAGATGCACTAGAGACATTTCCCGGAAGGAAAATCGACTTTTCCAATCGCATACAGGCTTTCGCCAATTCATGTTCCCTAAATGTGAATAAAATTGTGAGAAACGCTTTGGGAGTAGTACTACTTACACAAATAAAATAAGATATCGTATGTTGATTATAAGAATACCGACCACGGCCATGAAATGAACGTTTCTTAAATTTATTCTATAGCTTATTGGAGATTTAATTGACCTAGACTATTATATGTAGTAACGAGGCATTCGTCCTCTTTCCTGTTTTATGACTGGCTACCTTTCTTACGTTTCGATTTTGTCTTTTTTCCGCTAAATTTGACACTTGTCCTGATCTCTTGCAGTGAAGAACTCAGTTATTCTTTTACTTACGTGACCATGTTATTATCTTTCAGTTTTATAAAATATTCTATATAAATTCATAATTAAATATCTTTACTGTCTATCTAAATTAATTTTCTTTATCTTTTCCTGGTCTAGACCCTGGCTTTAGCCACACCCTAAAATATTATCTTGTTCTACATCTTTCATGTGGTGCTCAGCGGCTGGGCCACAGTACTAGTTGCCTATCTATAAATTCACATAGACTCTTAGCTGTCTCAGACAGCCAACAAGAAACGCGTAATGTTATTCCATCTCATCAATAGGACTCATGGGAAAATAACAGTTACAATGTCTGGGGAAACCTTCATACGTTAAACAATAGGACAGCAGGCATCTGAAATACATACTAATGACCTTATTAAAAACATGCAATAACAATTAAGATTGGAAATGGTGATGAAGAAGAGTAAGGACAAAAGAGCTCCAATGATACTATGAAAGTAGGTTGTAAACTATACTTACTTTATCCTAAACACACTAGTTAGTTCTGACTTATCTTCGCCTAGAGGTCACACCAACTTCAGATTCGACATGAGGTAAAAATATTGATAAAAACTCGTTGTAAATTATGTCGATAACAACTCATTACCGTCACGAACGATTGTACTTATTGTCTACGTTTTTATTAGGACCAGTTTTAGTTAGTTATTAGCCACATGCAATAATTACATTGTACCTAATAATAGGTACCTAGATAGCCTTAATAATGTTAAGGTTGTAATTGAGATAAAATTCCTTATGTCTTGTCGAACAGTCAAGCGATATTGGTATGGAAATTCCAAGACTAGAATAACAGAGATACAAATGTATTGTTATATTGTTAACACATTTTTCCCCTTTTTCTAAGTCCTCCAAATAAAAAATTACGTCAATGATTTATTTTTTTATAGAAAAAAAAAATACCACTAAAACTGCACATTTAAATCAATTGGTTATTTTAAATATTACGAGTATGTCGTATTTTTTCCTGTTACACTAATTATCGCATTCGAATGAGGTTACTTCAATAACTGTGTTTTATAATAGGAATACGCCTGTTTACGGTCATTGCAACTGCTCATAAAATGCAGTTGCAATAATGCCAATTAAAACATAGAAATTGTTAGTTTTTATGGTGGCCCCAGGAAGTTTTTGATTGGTATGAAAAGGAAGGTGTTTAAAACGAGCATCGGTAAATTTTTAATTATTTCCTTGTTAGATAGATATTATTCTAGATGTAATTAATAAAATGGAATATTTATTATAAAACTATACATATATGAACATATATTTTTTTTAAATGGCAGATTTTAGCTTGTTTTGTTCTCCATAAAGATACCATAATTGAATGCTTCAAAGAATGTTTGCAACCTTATCAAACTCGTTGGTCTACCAGCACCCCTAGCTTTTGGACAGCGTACAGCTGCCATAACACCTGCGCCCACGCACTGGTTGGTATAGTCACCATATGTCAAAACCGTGGGCCATATGGTTTGGCGAAAAGAGAAGGCTGCCAAAAGCATTTTGTGTTGCGATGTTATAAAACTATAGGAAATTCCCATACATGTTAAAAACTAACGTAGTCATAAAAATAGTTTAAAACTGAATGAAAACGATTGTTAAAAATAATTGTTTGGAAAAAGTGAACGTGGGTTAACATGTGAAAGAGAAATCAATTTAAAACATATAACGTTATTTTTTAACTATTTACATAATCTAAAATATAGGTAAAGTATAGCGTAGGTCCATTATACCATTGGCATTTGAATTGTAGGTAGTCAAATAATAAAATAATAATATGGAATGTTATTCCCGATGGAAATAGAGCTTTAATAATAAATTAGCTAAGTGAAGTCACGAACTAGAGAATCGATTTGTTGCTACTTGCTAGGTAAAATACGTTAGGTATGTTATTTCTGACTCACTTTTGGGAATAAGGCTATACGAAGGTTTTATGCTATTTACTTCTCTTAATAAATCCTTAGTAGATAAATATTAATATGCCTTTTTATTTTTATTTTTCTGGGTGCGAACAAACCTACTCGTAAATCTCTATATAGACAGACACCTAATGGGTACTTTATGAAACACCACTTCAATTAAAAACTAACACACCCTTAAACATGAACAGAAATAGCTGTTATAAAACCTAATTGCCGGTGACGTCACCTTCTTGTTGACATTACCACGCAATAGGGATTAGACGCCCTTTATAGCCTAAACCTGAAGCACTGTACTGAAGGCCGATTTGACCTTGTACTGGTTACGAGTTTACAATAGTACCACACCTTTCAGAGCAATAAGAACCTTATTCCAGGGACATAGTGTATTCATAGATGTTTTAAAAATGGAGCGATGAAGTGACATGCTTATCATTAGAATATCGAATAACTTGGTATCGATATTTAATAAATTTATTTATTGAATGTACTAGCGGTCCGCCCACGGCTACGCTAAAAATTTTCCCGTGGGAATAATAAAAATTCCCGTAAAAAGTATCCTGTGTTAATCCAGGGTACAAACTATCTCCATCCGTTCAGTAGTTTTTGCGTGAAAGAGTAACAAACATTCATCCATACATACAAACTTTCGCGTTTATAATATTAGTAAGGATAGGACAAAGTTCAGTAGGAAAATTAAGACCTAGAAATCATGACAGAATGTTCCTATAAGGATAACTGAAGCGTGCCGCTTACAAATTCCTGGTCTTATTTTAATTTGTTAAACATGAGTAAGTTATTTAAAACTAGCGGTCTGCCCGCGGCTATGCTCGCGTTATGTAAGATTTTCCCGTGGTAATAAGACTCTTTCCCGTAAAAAGTATTCTATGTGGTTATCTAGAGTACAAAATATATGCATTCCAAATAAAAATACGTTCAGTAGTTTAGACGTGAAAGCAGTACAAACATCCAAACATCTAAACAACCAAATATATTTTCACATTTTATAATATTGTGTGATAAGTTAAAGAATACATATATCGAGCTCTTCGGTGGGAAGGTATATGAACTGTTGATAATAATGATGATACATTAATACGAGCTTTACTTAGTTTGGGATCAGATGGCTGTGTGTGAGATATCCCCACATAATTTACTAACGTATCAATAAGCATTTTTTAAGAATTCTTTAAGACAGACTAAGATAAGTATTATTTCTAAAAAAAGCCTATATCTAATTCCTTTTTCAACAATATACGTTAGTACAAAGATATGTATTGAGTTTACGCTGTACGATAACCGTTGCGGAACCAAAACTTGTTTGCCAAGTGCCACACATCCGGTGCTTCAGGGCTGTTAGGAGCAGTAAAAACTGTAAAGCCACATAAACACATAAACAGATACATTAACGTACGTGTCAGTTTCTCTGGAAAACAATATACTTTATTCCAAGGGCTACTCGTATCCCTTGATAAGCATCTTTCCAGCCAAGTCACAGGCCGTGAAACGAGAACGCTGCCATGATCGAACTACAATACTCAATAAATATGGTAAAAAACAAACTATATTTAAGATGAAATTATATTTTTTCTTAAATAATAATCATACTTTATTGCACAGAATTGAGATAGGTTTATTATTTTAACACACTAAAAACTGAGGAATAATGAACACTATTGAAAAAACAAGAGACGAAAATTTTATCGAAGGCACACACAACCAATTAAAATTTTATTTTTGATTCCAAACTAACTATGTATGTGATTTTTTTGACTATCAAATAGTAATATTTTTTCTTCTAATATAATAAATTGTAGTACTCTCTGAAGAGAGCATTCAATATACCAGGTTGTAATTTAGGAACATAGTTTTAGATCAAAAAAGTTTCCTTGATATTATCATTATTAACATAACACCACTGCTAAACTGATATAACCGCTATTTATTTTTCGGCTTAAAGTTAACATTCGAAAAGGTCATTGCTGATAGCGGCAGACGATATCCATTTTCCGTTACATGATAGCCACTTGAACCAAAATCATCATAATCAGTAACCGATAAGATAGGCAGCGATTCAAGGGCGAAGAATTTTGCACGATTCTGTTTACATAAATAAATATTGCTATGTACGACTGTCAAAATAAATAAATAAAAATATAATTCAGTCTCTTTTATGCTTCCTTAAGTGCCTAAAATAGAACTTCAAAGTAAATATTAAAATTAAATCAAGAATAAAAAATATAGATACATGCAAAGAATGTTACTTAATAAATCGTTAAGCAAAGAAGTATTATTATCCTAAGGTATCACAATGCTCATGATATATTATTATGTTTTTGTTATGTTCCTTAGTCCAGTTTCAAAGAAAGAAAACAATAAAATGAAAAAATGCAATTCCTTACATCATCAGAGGCAGGTGAAGGAGGAGGAGATTGAGGAGGGTCCTTTGAATTCCTTCTTCCCTTCAAAAAATGCTTCTCCACCAGTGCACTTAGCGACGATCGCCTATTACCGTTCACGACATGCATTTTGGTAAATAAAATGTCTCTCAAAAAAAGTTCTAATTAATTTACATTTCACAGATAGTTCAAAAAGTTCACAATAACATTAAGAATGAAATAGGCTAGAATTTATAAATAAAATATATAACGACTGAAATAAACGTCCGCGCGAACACAATTTGCAGAGGAAAATGGTGGCATGAAAAACTTATTCACATACACACTAACGCTAAATGTGTTGTTACTGATAGCAGTCGTAGACACCAGGAAAAAACTATATGATAGCGGGATCATTTGCATGTGCTGTGTTGATCGACAATTGGGGCTCGTTCCTTGCCATGGGTCATTAATAAGTTAAAGATTATAATTTTGTAAAGGGTAATAATGCAGGTCACTGACCATTTTCATACCGTGGCTCATTATAAAAAAATCGTTAATACCCATTTAATTAAATAGTAAATCTAAGGATAAAAAATATGAATATGGCAGGATAATGCGGTAAAAATATAGTTTAATTGAAAACAATAGGCGCAATGATAGCGTGATAAGCGATTCGATATTTAAAAATATAATGAAACTAAAAGTCGATAGTCACGTTTCAATGATTAATTTAGTTAATTTATGGACTCTGCTAGTCTACCTACATTTTAATTACAAAACAACAAACAGACTCGCAAAGAGCATTTCAAAAGTGTACCTATAAAATAATTATGTAAATCAATTAGTACAGAATAATCAAATACATTGCATATTTTATCAAACTATATATTTTTATGTATACAATAAGCAAATAAAGAAAGTAACACAATAAATGAGTTCAAGGACGTAAAGTTACGACCTTTTGAAATCGAAGGGAAAAAGCAAACGGATTTCCACTTGTCTCCGGAACCCTAATGAATGGTGGAAACACCGCAAAAAGGTTACATGAAACAAAAGAATAATGTACCGAGTAACGAAACGAAATACTTACTGGCAGTAAGAAACGAAGAACAGTATTTAGCAATGTATCCTTTAACATTAATTATTTTTTTACAACACACTATAATCAGCAAAATAATACCTATGGATTATACAAGAGTCCAGCAGTGGACTGTAACGGGCCGTTGATGTTGATGTTGATACAAGAGTCCTGTCCAAATTTTTCTCTTTATGTACAATCATTATAATAATACTTGTCAAGTATCATATCCATCCGCATTGTCCTATTTTGCTAACATCATAATATTATATATCATATACAATTATTTTATACTTGCCTAATCAAATACATATCTGTAAAAGCTTCAAATTTGTTTTGTAATAAATAAATTGAACCACTATTTTCACACCCAAGTATACTTTTCTAAATTCGATCAACTTAATATTGGTCTAGCACGCAATAGACACGTTAAAACGAAATTAAAAATTGGTGTTGCTTGTGTAGTTAGTAACCTATCCTAGTTTAAACAGGGCGAAAATCTAGTCTTACAAGACACAATTTAGTAATTGACTTTATTACAATTTTTTGTTGAATTTAGAAACATTAAACTAGGTATTATATGGGGTAATTTCATTTAAAAAGGTTTTCAATAATAGATGTTCGCTGTTTGCTAACCAAAGACAGAGATCACTACTGGTATACTGGTATAATAAAATATATTTGACACACACCTTTTCTGCAAGACGCGCAGATGTTTCAGAAATTGTCTGCTCAATTTATGTATCAGAATTTTTTCCCCGGTACTATTTGACTAGCAAGCAAGACACGAAATACTGAATAAAACATTCGCAGGAAAGTTATACCGTTTCATTATTTCTTCCCAAATTATGGTCCCCAAAGATTCCTACAACGAAATAGATCGAAGTTGAGGTAACTCGCTGAATATAATATTAGCAACAATGTTCACATGGGAATTCCGTAAATTCTATTAATGCTAGTCCTATAGGAGTGGTGCGTGTGATGTTATTATTGTTATGTTCTACTGTATTTTAAATGAACAACTATAAAATATCACAGAAGTATTTTTTATAAAGAAGGAGAAAAATAACCAATATCTAAAACCAATTCATTATTTATATCTACTATATAACCTTTATCCATGAGGCATAAATAAAAGGAAAATGCAATCAATCTAATGCCAGATAAGGGTCAGACTACTTATAAACAAGTATGAAAACACAACGCACCGAAACAAACGGAACTGACAAAGCTTTGTTTTCCAGTTTCTCACGCTATTTGGTTATCAAAATAGGAAGCGACCAGTCTCAAAGGATGAAGTTCGTCCTCCGTAAAGTGCCTCGATTGAAAAGTTTGCGGAAGCCCTTATAGCCGAAGTTGTTTCGATTCACCTCTACAATTTTCTATATTTTCCGTACTCATAGTCTGCTATGTTTTCATAATACGCGGAAGTATTTTTATTATTAATTTTGAACTTTCTTTAGAAACAGCAAGTCAAGAGCTGCGGTGATGTAAAAATATAACAGTGACTAAATTTGAATCGGCAGAGCATTATACGTTTTGGGCTACTCATTTTCCTATATTTCAGTTTTGTAAATTTAAATTGTGTAGCTATATTATGCATTTTACAACATGTAACTTTAAAATCCAAGAATACCTATTGGAAATAACTTACGATCATATTATTTCTGTCATACCAATGACTCGTCAATTTTATTAACCCATACCTACTACCATCATTCGTCACTTTTAACTCTCCAAAGATGTTTTCTGAATAACCGACTGAAAATACACAAATACTAAGGATTCATATAAGAAAAATACCAAAAAAGACGGAGATTGGTGCAAAACTCAACTGTTCAAGGAAAAAAAACCTGATGTTCTACTAAATTAAAAAGCCCGTGCACGTAAGCAAGCGCTCCAATATTTCAACCGAGCGGGATGTAAACATGGCACGTTATTGAGATGGCAACCGGCGAACCTACGTGTGCCAAGTGGACTGCCACACTCCGCACTGATGAGGTCTCACCAAACGTTGACTCAGCAAACGAATGAAAGTATTTCTGGAGCTAAACTTATATTACAGAAAGCACCATAATACTTGTATGACATAATAGCAGCTAAATTTTACAAGTAAAGATAATGAGTGTGACAGAATCGTTTTCACTCACTCCGTATGCACTGCACACAGACGGAAGTTTGAGTACCACTTACCAATTTCTCTGACCAAAGACTGTTGCAAAGACTAAACTATTGACTTTACATTGAACCTAAAATTTATAACAATTTTATTCTTCGGAGAATATAAATTACCAAATGCAATAAAGGTACTAGCGGTAAGTCCGCAAATAACCAGCCAAAGCACTCCATTGTCTTTTTACCTCTTCATAAATATTAATAGAATTCACGCCTTTCCCCGTGAAGCATGAGGGAGGCAAGATTTATGTGGGGCTTAAGACTGACCCCAGCAAAATTGTGTACAGCGCCATCTATTTTTCGCAATGTCCCATTTGCTGACAAGGGTTGGCGTGTATTGCTGCGGAAGTGTAAACTGACCTCTTATTTGCATTTGGCAACGCATCTGATGTTCTTGCATTTATTATATCACACAAACAAAAAAAAAGAATGACTTGCCTATCAGATAATAAAAGGATCTGATATATTTACGCCTGGAGTTTTAGGTATCAGTTTGGCTTGATCTTGTGAGAGTTTAACGACAAGTGACAGAGTTGTTTTTAGCAAACTTATCATGATGTTAACATCCAATCTCAAAATCACGCTGTTTGCTTCACAGGTTGTGCTAGACGAAATTTCCCAGTCATGTCCACATCTCATACATATTTATGAAGGTCCAAGACATGTCTTGGAACATTGAAGAATCGGGAAAACATTCTGAGATTTACACGGATTATCTGAAACGTCCGATCGGGTCAGCACGTCTTGAATTGATGCGAGATATTTTGGGGTTGCGTACTATTAATCTCTGTTGCTTTGCTATCCATCACCGTAAGAAACATGTTGGGTATGAGCCGGGCGTTATTAATAAGTGCATTGTAATTTATAAGATTGTAAGTTCGGATGAAAGTGGTCCAAAAATTAAATAAATCTAAAATAATAGTAGTTAAGAAAAGCAACACTGCGAATCAATCGCAGAGTTGCAGCTGCAAGAATGATGAGGGCAAACGGTTTTTCAACCAGAGCGTATCTTGTGTCCTACTTACCACGTCCAATTGAGATTCAATGAAAACTATTAATGAAGCCAATATACCGTGCGATACGGTAGCCACCGAGAAATAAAATGTACAAGATAACTCGTGCGTTAACATTTTTAAAGTATTTTTAATAAAAAAGGGAAACGGGACCCCTTTTGAGTTTATTCACGCAAACAGCATGACGCTTCAGCGGATCTGAAGAGGATTGAAAGAAAGCAGTCGGTTGAAATCTAAAACCCAGTCTTTTGGATAGCTGGTTTTAAATACAGTTGTAAAAATATGTTCAAAATAAATACTGAAACATTTCCATAATGATTTGAGAGAACAAAAGGAAAAATTTTCATTTTTGGTAAGAGTTGCGATGTAAATTCGAAATTAATAAGCATGGTATTACGTAACATTAAACATTACTCAATAATAAAATTCGGAAAGAAAACAAATGAAACTGATAAAACATTATAACATAACTGTTACCGGTAATGTTATCTAACAGCTGTCGTTACACTACAATCGATTCGATTTACAGCGATCCTAAATCGAGAAAAACCGATTGATTCTTCACAGCTGCTCTTGCTATCATTACACTCGACTGTGCGGTGGAGATAACGGCTCTTTAATATGTTAGCTTTGTGATATTTCTAAAGTTTACTTTCTAATAGACCTGTAAATTACACTTTCGCTCGACAAGTAATGGTAATAAGTGAAAACTGAGATATAACATCGCGTTTCGAGATCGACATCGCCGTACATTATCTAAGCGTTATTATAAAAATTATAATTCAAATTAAATCACAAAGTGAAGATCTGAATTCTTACTATAAACTAAACAGATATAACAAAACTGATATGATAATCATACATATTCATTTGAATCTCAAATGTTCTCGTTACTTTGACATCAAAGTTTAAATCCATCAAGAACATTTAACTTTATTCTACCAACTATAATTTAGTACTTAAACTGAAATCTTTAATAAAATTACTATTAAAATGTGATGAGAAAGTAGAAATGTGTATATTTTTCTTCCAACTAAGTATAGTACAATATTTACTACCTAAAGAAAGTGTGTCGAATTTATAACATAGAGAATGTTGCAAGTACATAGAGCACGCGATTTTCTAATTTCTCGGTATGAATGGAATTGTTTTAATAACTTTGTGTTTACAAAAACCAGGTAACTATACAGGAAATAGTTAAATGTGTAAATGGAACAAATTGCATTATGGTTTTTTATATCGCTTCCACCTTTGCGACATTTTGTGAGTCAACAATGCTATGTCTTTAATATGATTATTGTTTTATTTATTAACCTTTACAAACATAATATACAGCCTAGTACTATAATAAATTCTGTAACTACACCTATAGGCAGAAAAGAAAACATATTTCCCTAGAAATTTTCTAGAAAAACTGATGATTAAGAAAAACTGTTGCTATGTCTATGGAATTTTATCTATCAAAGAGTGGTAGGTGTGTGTGAATGCTGGTGATGTAACACCTAACCTTAACCTAGAATATGGCAGATATAATAGCAAGATCACGCTTTTGAAATTTAAAAGCGCTTAGTAGACTCTTGACTCGCAAGAGATTTACTTAAGAAACATACTCGCACTTTGAACATTATTTTATCTGTTTTTACAAACGTTGCGTTTTTGTGCGATGACTAGTTGTAGCAAAAAAGTGCGTTTAAAAACTTCCTTCTATAATGTGTTGGTATTGAAAACTCTTGCCAAGGTCTAATCTTTTGAAAACATAATCTAGCCTCATACCCAGATCTTCGTAATGAAGAAAATAAACTTCTATTGGTCATACTGGCCGAATGGGACAACAATAATTCCACAGCTTCTACCTACGCCCTAAGAGGCCGTTGTACTGTAACGTCTCAATTTTATCAATGTAGCCTAATGATTCTTAACTTGCTCAAAATTCCAAGCGGACACCGACACAGCGCACTGGCACTGCTATTGAAAACGTCGGGTTCTGTTGGCACACCTATTGTTTTTTTTTGCATTGATAATTAGATAGCAATATCCAGATTAGTGCAGGCAATCGACTACCAAAGAAATGGCGTGTAAGTTCGAAAACACGGCAGGTTGCGTGCGGTAGTGACCGATTTAGCCATTTTGCTTGCTACTAGGTATACTTCATGCGCAGAATACAAGACTGTGTGGTCAGTCTTTATAATAATATGAATACCTACGTAGAAAATAAATATTATTCTGTTGATAACATATCATGTTTACCTCGGTAAGGAGATATTAAAGCTGGAGGACTAGCGACGGGACTATTATGCGTGTTTGGTCACGTATTATATCAGTGCTATTAATAATTATGTTCCTATTAAGAAAATAATACAAAAGACTATGAAAAATAGATACGTATAATTATAAGTATAAATCTTAAAATTAAGAAGAAAAAGTATAGATAAATTAAGTGAAATACGAGGAACAAGTTTGAGTCCGAATTAACTCTTTTGGAAATATGCTTAATTTACTCTGAAAACTGAATAATACTCGTACTTAAAGTAAAAGCGCTTGTTGATTTTCTCTAAACTAAACTTACCTCAATAAGCAAATTCTGTTTCAGACTCAGAAGTGCTCAACTGATCTCGTCTTACCTGTGAAGAATAATAAGTAAAGATTAATAAAATGCCCGTAAAATGAAAAGAACGAGTGTTAATTACAATATTTACTAAGCTTACAGTGTGTGTAAAGCCGCAAAATATAAAATATAAAAAGTTTCCATAACATCAGCAGGTTGTTTTAAAAAAACATTGGTGTTTATATAATCTTTTATAAATAAATACTTTAATTTAATTTAATTAAAACTATCGGTGGCGAAATCTAAAATTAAGAAATAGATTTTACGGTTAATGAGCTGATGTATGCAGTAATGTACACTGAAATTTTATATCATGAATACACCGTTACATGCCAGTTCAGTAATTGAGCGGTAAATAAAATTAAATGATTGTGTGTGAAACTCAATGAGACGGCGATTTGGCAAGTTTTCACGTTAGAAGTGTTTTATGTTATGAGGTAAATAATCTCTGTTGTGAAAACTTACATCGCTGTGACAGTATTCAAGAAAATATTAAAATTAAATTAGAAATACTAATTAAATAATAAATAATTAAGTATGACAATGTTAGAAAATAGTGGAGAAACTTTTACAGAAAGTTTAAATAAAAGATGTAATGGGCTATCTGGTTTTTCAGTCCTTAACAAATAATTTATAATTTGTAGCTTACAGCTTTGTAGTTACAATATCAATTGGCTAAATTAAATGAAATATTCAACTGAATAAATGATTATTTGTATATTGTATTTGTCATCCATCTTGGAACGGTGGGAACATGCATTGTTTATAAGATCAGACTTGAGATATGCGTCGCTTTCGCAACTTTTATACCTATACTGGCCGCAATATTTATGGTGTAACAAAATAAACTGCAGAGCAACTTAGAGACAAAGAAGTACTTAAATCGTTGTACAGGATATTTATATAAAAGTCTATCGTAGAACTTTGAACCGTTTTTACAATGAGCAGTACGATGTAAGTTAAAACAAGTCAATATAATTAACATTCTTTAAAATATCACAAAAAACACATTATGTTTATTTTGAAATTAGTTCTACATCTGAACAACACAAAATGTGTTTAAAAGTATAAAATAATATATGGGTTTTATTGGAGGAATCAGCCAACTACCATAGCTATTTCTATTCATCATAGATGGTGTAGAATATTTATTTTCCCTAAAATTAGGGCGTTGACGTGAAAGCTTGGGAACTTTTAAAACTGTTTATAAACATACTAGTCAATAACTTTCGTAACGTCTTTAATCTTCTAGTCACGGCACTGACTTGCAATATTATTGGAAATAACTTTGGTATTATTATTAATATTATTATCATCACTTTTTAATTTTAGTTGTTATCCAGCATTCATAAACTGTTTCTGTTATTTGCAAATGTATATATATTATATTACGCTTTATTTTTCTGGTTACAAGAGTACTTTTCGTTATTTACACTCTTTGAATTCTGATTTACCAGTTGTGCTTTTTTATCACGATTCATATCGCAAATTATGCAATTATAGGTATCTACTTTTGCTCTCTCAAGTAACCTTTAAGTTTATTACTTTCCCATTCATATTTTTTGCTCACTCTCATTCTCAGCGATTTAACTTTTTTACACATTTTCTTTGAATATATTGACCTTTAGACCCTGATTTTCCTTCTCTGCCTTTTTATTATTCCAACACTTTCGTATTTCCAGTTGAGTGGCCGTAGCGTCGCGCACCGGTGCGCACCCTAACGCACTTTTATTAGCATTAGCTGACTAAGCAGGTCCTATCTTTGGAGGGATCACTGGGATCACCTGTCCAAGGGCCTCTTGCTTTTATGTGAGAGGATTTGAAGGAGTTCGAGGCATGTCTTTATTTGTGTCAATGTGTTTGAAGTAAATAAATGGTGCCAACTTTCTTTGATGTAAGTTTGTCAACTGAAGGTTATAATTTGTGGGCTAGTCAATGCTTTAAATCAGTGTTTGACATCAATTCTTCAAAAGATTTTGTAGCAGCTAAACCAGTGTTCATAAAGAAAGTCAAAGTAATAATAAATGAAACATAAAAAAATGGTTATAATTATCTATAAATTCAAAACACGTCTGCACCGACTAAAAAAATATAGCCAGTGTCACTCAGGCTGCTGTAAGGATTCTAACGATATCCCACACATCTAAATCTGTTTAGGCATTTAGATGTTATGGTGGTCAAAGAAACCCACATAAATACATACATACTTACATACAATAAATACATACATGAACCCTGAACACATTACACTCCTTTTTTTGGGCAGTCGTGTAAAAAAAAGGAACACCAAAACCTACGCGATTTGTTTAGATTCCATGATTTTAAATTTACTAGCTGCAACGACGTTGCAAGCAAAATTGAATTCCCAATGACCTGACAAAATGTAATTTGCTGTCTGGCCACACTGAAATTACATTAGACTGTCATGACAAAGAATTGTATGGGCGTTTGGGCTGACTCCAGACTAGACAGATCAAGTATCTAGTCAGGTTGATAGGTTCATGACCTCTGATGATGCTATTAGTCGGTTTGTGTCAATTAAAAGGAAAAAATTCACATTAAGAAAACTCTAATAAGCAGTTATAAATTGACAGGTTGGTTATGATTTATTAAAATTTTCAAGATATTGCGACAAAATTTTCAATAATACTTCATTAGAATGTTCTAATTAGATTTGCATGACTTGGATGGATGTGAGATACATTTAGAAAACGGAGCGTTTTCTTAGGAAAGCGATGCCATGAAACGTGGAATGTTGTCACGCAAAAAACTGCGTTCTTGTTAAATGATAAATGCAAGCTAATTTATCAAGAATGCACTTTTTGCATGAAATATCAAGAGAATATGTAAATAAGATACCCACCCGCAATGGTCTGGATGAAGTTTTAGATATTTTTTTTTTTTTATGGAATGTAATAAATAATATATATTAAGATTGTTCAATCTAGAATCGTATTTAAATACAAGCTACTTACTACTTTGATTTTAATACTGAGGAATATATAATATTATCTATATATTTGTTTAGGTGCGTATATGCCAAATCTAAACCCAAAGACCAAACGTGGTTTTATTGTGTGTTCCTTGAGAGGCCTAAGCTCTTCTCACGCCTTTAAGGATAAAAGCTCGATTATGATACATACATTTATGTACTCATATATCTATCATCAAACGGCCCGTTACAGTCCACTACTGGACTAAGAGCCTCCTCCACTTGTTTGGAGGGTTTTGCCATAATCTCCACGCTTGGCAGGCGGGTTGGAGATCGCAGATTAAAAGGTTACTTTATCAGAGAGCGCTGCTGCCCGTTCCCTGTTCAATGTGTAGTCCCTAAGTCACCTCTTACGATACCCACGGGAAGAGTAGGGGTTGGTGACAAATGTATTCTACTCTGCCGTCACCACACGGCTCATATATCTATACAAAAATTAAATTCTTAGTAGTACTAGAATTTTCCTTTTAAAATATTGAAGCAACCAAAATTTGAGACCTATTCTGAAAATCTATACTTGCAGTCGTTTCGCTAAAATAGTTAATATTAGCTATTGTCGCCAGTTACAAGTCGGATGTAAACAATTTAGAAACAATTCAAGTGCTTAATTCCCACACTTCACAACTTTACACATACTTGGTGAGGAAGAAAAAAAATTATGGTACCTGCCATAAAAACTTTAATTGGACGACATTAAATTTTCAAAACGTTTACATAACGTTAACAAGATTTACGTAACATTACCCGGCTAGTAAAACGAGAATATTCTGTTATTTTCACACCCAGTTTCATTTAATGAACAATGGGTAATTTTGTCACATTTTGTACGATAGGAATTTCATAACGAAAACTGAAACAAATAGTTGTTTGGCTACTGCCAACTCTGCGTCCAATTTTTGCATTGGACTGGTAAAGCTCCCATCGACACGAGAAGAAGAAGTTGATTTATTTAATATGCACATAGATACATTTATCTTCCCTGTTAATTTCTTAATAAAAAAAAACACAAAAAAATAGTATCTATATTTGTGTATATAGGTATAAATAGATACACCTATAGTAGAGTTATTAGGTATATAGGTATGTTTTATTAAATATAAATAAAATAAATAAATATAAAAATTGAAATAAAACATTTTTAATACATTTATTTTAGATTGTAATCTCATTGGTATTTTAAACAAAATAAATGTTAGCACCTTTGTAGTTTTTGTTTTGGTAAGTTTTTATACTAAATTTATCGAAGCAGCAGTAACTTATTTTGCGCTTCTGCTGTTAAAACGAAAAAAAAACAGCAATTACTAAACCGCAAGATTTGATAAACCTAACAATTTTCAGCAGAAGATAATATCACCCCACAATAGCGTAAAATCAAAGCTAAAGATACGCTTCCTAATTACCTACATTTGTGGAAGATTCTAAAACTTTTGAAACAGTAGGGGGACGTCAAAAGTTCTCTAATACCCTCGAAACGGTCGCTTTGTGACAGCACAAAGGACTTAGCGAACTGTAGAATCTAAGCCTGTATTGCTTTTAGTTAAAAGTTTCTTTCCGAAACGCTGATCGATTTGTTCCACAAACTGAAAAGTTTTAAGAGGTTATATTGTGAAATAACAATTTCAATTGAAGCTGAGAGTTTAAATAACCATGATTCAAGTATCGATTGAAGTCATGAAGAAAATACTGTATTTTTATTTTCTACTACAACCCTTCATAAATTATAAACTACAGCATCAAACACAACTAACACATTCGAAGAAATTTTGTGGCAACTGTATTCAAGTGACTATCTCACTATTATGAAAGATACGTAGGATGACCCCCCCAACATAATGATCAGTTTAAGATATAAATCATATACAGATCGATTGTGTACACCGGACACACGTGGCCTATTGAATTGTTCAAAGAGACTACTAAGGCCACCTATATTGGCGCAGGCACGAAAATCGTGACGGCAAATAATGTACGGTCAAGATGTTCGCATTTGGCATTTGAAATGGTCTCGTTGGAACATGGAATAAGTTAAAATAAGCTTATTAGATGTTTCTAGGAAGTCATACAGACAGAGGTGGAAATAAGATAATTTAATGTACGACAAGTTAGTAACAAATGGAAAAATATTTTCAGAAACTTGTTGCAGTTTCGATGGTAGCGAGTAGTAGTATAAACTGTAAATCATAATGTAGAGCTAACGCTATTGATATAAACACACTCACATAGTTATACGTATACGTAAACCAATATGATAAAGGCTTCTCAGAGATTCATAATCTTGGTCCCAAGCGGCCGTAGTCGACATACACTGCAGAGATATACGATTCATAACCTATTCTTTTAGAAAATGTACGAATTACTGTAGCTATGAATACTGAGTGTATCCAAGTGGAGTGAACCCCAGAGAAAAGAGAAACCAAGCATTTAAAGAGAGCATTTCACGGAACAAGAATAATATTTAAGGTATTTGTTCGTTGCTTACTTGCTATCTCAAAGCACCAAGACCAAAGTGTCAACAAAATACTACACGCACAAGAAAAACAAATCCATTTACTGGAGCACACAACACTAAACAACAGTAACCTCTTCACGACATTACACAATACCGAGAGAAATAGGTCCGTTTGATTTACTGTTGTACCGACCATAAAATCGCGTCGTCAAGGCGCACCCATCCATCATACGTCCGTCAATCTTATCTGTAGTTTTTGTAGTATGTCCGTTAACCTTTTTGTGGGGGTAACTTAATGATACGGTGATGGGAAAAAGAGCGTAAACAGCGATGGACGAGGCACTTATGTGTAATGAACACAAAAAAAATAATTCAGTAAGCACTGCATACAAAAAACAAACACATTTACATAACTAGATAAAACTGTATGTAATATACTTTAATTATATAGGGATATTGCTATAAAATACTCGTACCTAACAACATTATAGACTAAGTCAAACCAGTATCGTTAGAAAACAGCATGTGCTCTGCAAAAGCCTTGACAGATCCCCAAGTGAATCATAACATAACGTAACTTACAGTGCAAGTCACCGACACATGTTGCGACATAGAACCTTAGACGTCGTAGACTAATGGTGTATGTCATATTTTATAACTGGACAACAGAATGACAAAGAAAACTCATAAAAGAATGAAAAATGTGGACTGTTATGGAACTTTGTCAACATTACTGGGCATCTGTCGTCTAGAACCAACCTTAAAATTAAAATAAGAAAATTAGATAAAATGCAAGGACTAAGTGAAAAAGTAGTGGAAGAGGAAACCATTGATAACGATTACGATCCAATATACAAAATTAAAAAAGAACGAAGAACGCTTTGACGGATTCACACGCGTGTTCTGGATTACATAACCAGTTACTATTCTAATATCACTGGCATTTGCAATGCAAAATTACAACCGGTTCCTGGAAGCAAGACTTAAACTATTCTGATGAGGAGGAAACATAACCCACTTAAATCGATAGTAAAAGTAGACGATACTGCAATAATTATAATAAACAACTTTGATTATGTTAATGCGAGGATATTAATAACAATGTGCAATAGTGATCAAAAGATTTAGTCGGTGTAAGTAAAGTACAACGGTCCTGACCACAGTACTTCTAGTTTATAAGTAACTTATTTGGATACTAGTTTTATCTGTATTCTAAGACAAAAATGAAACCTAATAAATATATAAGGTAAATAAATTGTTACAGATTACGTTTGTTAACGAAATGCGAAAATGTTTCTTTTTTGTCCAGCTTGAACAGGACTCGAATTTGCATCTCCTCGAACTATTATCTGCATAGAATACCTGTCGTCTATTTTATTACCCCTTTCCTAGCGCCGCCCGCCGTCGCTACCGGTCACCGCGAAGCGAAATTCCCGAAGCCACTACAAGAGAAAAAATTAACGGCACAACCGCATCGATTCCATTCGTATGCAGCTTGGTTTAAAGACCAGAATTATGGAGTCAGCGACCTACTTGACATCATGGGACAACCGCCGTGAAATACTTGTCAAAGAGCCAACTCTGCTCGTGGAGACTATTACACTACGTCCGCAAAATTAGAGTGCACACATTGACCTCATTGGGAGAGCGCTTGTCATAATGCAGAGTGATTAAAATTTTCAAACACCACTTCAAAGTTTGAGAGCGGGAGTTTCGACTTTGGGGCACATCTGGATTTTTTAACGTAATAATTGATACAGAATATTTTTTTTATTGGTATATAAAAAAAATATATCGATTTTAGTTTCTGTAATACATTATATTTATTTGGCGCATAAATCTCACACTTTCTTATTCAAAGATTTTGAAAATGAAAGTCTTTACTATTACGACTGATACTTACGCACTCGATGTCAAACTTTTACACACAAAACATTAAATTCACAGTAAATATCACCTCATAAAATCACGGCTAATAAAAGTCACCGAATAGAGAGGAGATTATCTGCACGAGAACGTTCGGACACAAATAACTGACAATCGTTCGCTCGTAAAAGTTGCGGAACGCACACCAATTCAGCGAATGGACTGTAGCGTATAGTCGTTAATGGGTTAATGTATAAGCAATAAAAATTATTAGTAATTTACTCAAATTTACTACCATTAAATATAATATACAAATCTGAGAAAGGTGTCAAAATGCTCTACAACTTTCGCTCTCCAGGAAGATACGCTGCGGCTATACAGATATTTTAGTATGCAATAAAATTTGAAATGTTTTCGAGTTCACAGTAGTTTTAAGTGCTCCTAAACCTACTACTTCCATGACACTTTTATAGTTTGCAAAATATGGAAATCATAAACAAAATTGTTGCAGTCTCTTAATTGATTAACATAAATTACTCCTAAAACTATTATTTTTATTAGTACGTTTACTTATATAATATTATGTACTTCCATCAAAACGTGTGCCAAGTATTTTTTCCTTGACAAAATCTTCGTAGTGCTAATACAATCTCATCCCAAATGTGTCAGTTTGTCGTCTCGTCAAATATATTAATACGGGCACAGATATAGGGTTGACATTTTTATATTCATTCAAAGAAATAAGAATACTACTTACATGTATTGTCATCAATGACTGCAGTAGATAAATTATATCTATCATCCACCTTATCTTTTACTTCGAAGTATACTGTTTATTACCTAATTTGTCAAATTCATTTCTTATTACACGTCCGATTACGAACAAGCAAAATAAAGGGTCATTTAGGAAATTACAATAGCCTACTCGTGTTTAATTAATAAAATTACCAAGAATAAGGTTAGGGTAGGGTAGGTAATAATCCACCGTAAGTTTTCGGATCGAACTGTTAATTTATCAAGGGACACAACACAAAGAATCATCTACCGAAATTTTCTTTTAACTAACAACCCCAGCAAGAGTAATTGGAGTGACAAATGCGTATAAAACATATCAACAAAACGCGCTAAACCCGGATGCGCCTCTTCTTCCGACCTCTTTCTTTGCACTTGTTAGCTAATGTTTTTTTATGATGTAATACAAAACACCAACACGCTTCATAAATATTATGTAATAATAATAAATAAAGATACGTAAAAATTGAGATGAGGTTTTGGGAGCTTTACGGGGCAAGCAATTTTAACACTCTGAAAAAAGACATTTATTTCAATTCTCTAGACGTTGTTGATGTGACTTGCGACTTTTTTCACAGTTTACGGATGATCTCGATTTATGCACAGAATAAATAATATTAGGCCCCAAAATGTATATTTTGCATATAAACCAGTCTTGATAATAATAATATTATTATGATCAATTCACCTTTAGATATTTAAACGGCTTCAATAGTCTTTTTTATTTATTGCAAGTAACTGAGACAGCATTCTATTTAATTGGCGCAATGTTAAATACGACGAAAAGTTTTTCTTTGTTAACGTAATACATAAATAATTACCTAAAGTACTGTCCTTGTGTCGTCTATTTTTTTTTCATGTTTAGTTTTTCTATTCCTGTTGTTGAGTCATTTGGATTTACAATTTGACTTGGTGAGTTACCAAAAGTATTTCAGTACAATTTGTATTTGAGGTAAGTGGTGGCTTTAGATGTCTAAAAAACATTTACATTATTTTAGTCGATCCAGTTATATTTTAAAGAAATTATAACCAATTGATCAATTAAAAGAAAATTGAGTAGGTACTTAATCACGCAGACGGTATACGACTCAGCGAAGGCTCCTTCCTTATAAATCTTTAAAGGCAGGGCTCTCATTACGCCCTTACGCGAGCTGTAATTTTTCATTAGACGACCTGTCGCAGGAAAATTGAGCAGCTGTTACAACGCCAAACTTGCTTAGGGGGTAAATGTGGTAAAGCTTGCTATTAAAAACAATTCTAAAAGCGGAAGATGCAGCATCAATCAGGATGTCTTTCGTGTATTGCCCACGGTACACGCAAATACAAAATAAAAAAATGGTAAATATACACTAACTTATGTAAATGGCGTTCAAAATCATAGAAATACTATTTTTTAAGATATAATTTAACCGTTAATGTATAAATAGAAAAATCATACTCAAACACAACCAAATAAAACTGAGAATAAATATTATTGAGGTTTTTACAATATATACTAATGATGGCTTGTGTTTTTATATAAGTTATTTATTTACCAATAATATACACAATCTTTAGTTTTATTAGCATCAGAAAAAAATATGAAAATCTGCGTAAATATACAAGTCTTAAATTAAAAAGAATAAAACCAGTTAATTAAATTTAATTAGATTTATCATTTCCTACATGTTTATATTTGTTAAATTAATCTAAATAAAAGGAAAAACTGCGTTTGTTAAATATAAATAGTTGACAAGTTAAAATAACATATTAATTAGGTAGGTATTTAATTATGTGCCTACTGCAGGAAAGCAAAGTGGACTATAATTTATTTATTAGGTATAAACATAATGGATTTTTTTAAATTCATCATTATTAAGTACTTAACTTGATACTTAGAAAGAAAATATTAAGGGTATTTTAAGGGTGATTTTATTCGTGTACAAAGGAGGTGAGCTGGAAGTTCAGTATTTTAATTTTCATACACGTGTATTTATTGTAATTCAGATAGGTTACAGGAAGGTACACCCGTCTTGCCCGACGATGACGCGATGACGACGACGTTTCGATCCCTATGGAAATATTGGCGAACAAAACACGATATATAAGGTTGGTCTTTGACCTGAAAACATAAACGATAAGAAGATAATAGGCTCTTGCGCGAAAATCTTTAAAACTTCAAGTCGATGTGAACCAAAGATTGTGATTAGGGTTTTTTTTACTTATTTTGATCATTAATCAAAGTTATGAAGTGAAATAAGATAGAAGATGATGTTTACTGTGAAACAAAAATAGTTATTAGAAGGAAGAAAGAAAAAGTTTAGATAATCAAGGTTCAAGACACTTCCGGATGTTGATGACCGAAATGAATACATTTTCTCTTATTATTACTCATGTTTACATAACATGAATCACACGAAGACGACATAAAATGTCGTCACACTACAAGAGATAACAGTATAAACAAACATGTTTCAACTTTGACAAAAGACATTTCCACAATGACCTTTTTCGACTGAAAGGATTTACGAACGTCTATCGGTCTAGACATTACGACTGGACCCTTCAAGACAGTGACGTCATAGAAACGGAAATATCAAGGACTATTATCAGAGACACGAGTGACGTGACGGCATGACACCACTTACCTCTTTCTGATCTGTAGGCGTGCTGGTCCTGACGCCGGTCAAATCCTTCCACCTCAGGACCCCCATAACTGCGTGACGCACCCACGACCCTCGCCTCCCAGTTCGTGCGTTCGACAGTTCGTCCACCACACCACATATAACCGTATTCACAGCCAGTTTCCCGTTTCCATCCTTATCACTCTTCAGCGTCAGTTCGCTGCTTATCGGCAAAGACCTTCTCTCCCTCATAAAGCCCAAAAAACTTTTTCACTTCGACCGAAAACTTCAGAGTTTGCCAAAACGCATCCTCACGGCACACGCGCTATTAATCATCCTCCGATCGGACTTCAAAGACCTCAGATAAATCTCGTGTTAAATCGTTTATTTTTATTACAGTTTTTGGGTCACCAGCTGCGATCTTTCCCATAAGCGTCCGGAACTTTTCCAATTATTTTTACGCATCCAATAGAAAATCCCAAATGGTCGCTCGTTCGAATTTTCTTAATGTCTGTATAAAGTCCAGCTGTTGCTTTGCATAAAAACAAAATGTTTTAACTTTCGCTTAGCACTACCGTTTTCGATGTAGGTTAGGTTTCTTTCTCTGTTGATTTATTCACGAAAAGTCAGCACATGAAGCGTGGTGACTTCATTCACTATTGCACTGAGATGCAGTTCAAATTTTATTTTCTTTCACTAACACAGTTTGTACCACTAAATCCAATAGTGTCGCTTTAATTGTTCGTAACGTAACGGCAAAAGTTATTGAAGATACAACATTTGGAACTGTCAAAACACGATCGTAGCGCGAACGTCTGTAAATTCTAAACACCGCGACGTAGTCCGTCCGCGCCAGCTAACGTTCGCCAACCGAATGGAGTGGCGCGTGCCACATGCTGCTCACCACGGTCTATCGAAAAGCCGTCTCTTTCTTGGCTACCAAATTGATATAAGAGAGATAAGGATAAGTATTAATGCACACCTTCAGATCAGAAGCAACGAAGACAAGACAGGTGAATGTAACAGCAGGGAAACACAACAAAAAGTTTTGAAGCGTTTCTAATGCAAAATTAAATAGATAAGTGCTACCAAGAAGTTGGTAAAAATATTGTAAGTATTGTAATGAAATAAATTTTATGAGATAATACTTTTTTTATGAAGAACAAGAAAAAATATAGTAAATTTTTTATAAGATTATTCAATTCTTTTTTTCTCACAATATGAGAAACACAACTTTACTTTCTAAAATAAATGAATTTTTGCGTATTTCGGATAACAGATGTTACAAAGTGACAAAATTAAAGAGTGAAAAAAAGAAACTGTAAATATGGCGCACTTATATTATTTGGAGGCGTGGGAATATCCGGCGCATTGAGGGCTGCTCGATATCCAGGGCTCGAAGGGAACAAAGATTCAACAGGTCCCCCAGCAGTCCTTAGACATCTGCTTCCGAAGCCCAATAGAAACTTTGTTGAAACTAAGGAAGGATGTGGTAGACAAAGGAATTTCGGTAAGGATTCCCATATGATACCAGGAATCGGAAGCTATCATGATATAAACTTATTCATTTTCTTGTTTTACAAAATAAGACTGCTACATTTGATCGCAAATAAAACTATGAATTAAATCCCAATGATAATAAAAACAACATAGATGAAATTATAAATTTATCGACCTTACTCAAAGCAAATATAGGTACATTTTTTATCTACTTATTGTCATTTGCTTTGAGTTTGCTTTGAGGGAAGAACTCGAAAAACTGCTTAAAGCCTGAAGCAACTTTACTACGTGAAACTGAATTAAAGGAAGGCAGACATTAAAATCGTCCTTAAAACAAATTGCATTTTCATGTCACGTAGCGTAGGTAATAAATGGTCCTGTTTAAAACATTTGGTTAACCACAGGACATCCAAACCCCAACTGAACATCACATTACACAATAGAATAGGTACCCAAAATAAAAAATTAGGTGGCTAACATGAAAGCGAATCTGTGAGGTCACATTAATGGCAAATTTTATTGTTTTTAAAATGCAGTTTTGTCTTAATAGTTGTATTAATTTTTCTGCAATGAAGGTTATTCGAAAAGTAGCGCTACAGTTTCGGAGAGTTCAAGGAGATCTCGATAATAACCTATCCTAAAAAGTCGGGATTATTGTTTTTTTTTTATAAAAATGCATCCCCTGAGTCAGAAACCCCGACTTGTCCTAAGTTCATTGTTGTAACTGAGAAGTTACCTATAAGATAACATAACACATAAGATCAAGCTCTCATCCCCGATGAGCATAAAATAAGACATAAGAAAATTGTATAAACAAAAACTTAGCTTCTACTCTCACTCTGTTAATTAATTCCGTAATAATAACAGTCCGTAAATAGGTACAGAAGAACTTGCTAAAGCAAACAAAAGTCTACGAGGCTGATTGATAAGTTTCCGAAACGACAAAGAAAAACTTTAAAAATCTATTTAAAATAAATTTATTTCTCAACGTAGTTTCCTTCTACTTCGATGCATTTAGTCCAGCGCTTCTCCAATGCCGTTACACCAGTTTGATAAAATGTTTTCTCCAACCCCTCAAAATACTCGTCCACGGCAACAATGACTTCTACATTTGATGAAAATCTCTGGCCACCTAACCATTTCTTCAGGTTTGGGAATAAGTGGAAGTCACACGGGGCCAGATCCGGGGAATAGGGTGGATGCGGTAGCAATTCGAACCGCAATTCATGGAGTTTGGCGACTGCAACCATTGACGTGTGTGCAGGTGCGTTGTCATGGTGGAACAAAACTTTTTTCTTGGCTAAATGTGGTCGTTTTTTCTGGATTTCTTCACTTAATTTTTGCAGCAAGCTTGCGTAGTACTCTCCATTTATTGTTTTTCCTTTTTGCAGATAATCCACTAAAATAATCCCTCGAGCATCCCAAAAAACAGTCGCCATCACTTTGCCGGCCGACAAAACCGTTTTTGATTTCTTCGGCGCAGGTCTTCCGCTCTCAGTCCACTGCTTAGATTGTTCTTTTGTCTCGGGAGTATAATGATGTATCCAGGTTTCATCGACTGTTACATAACGCCGCGAAAACTCGTTAGGATCTCGGTTAAACAGCGCCAAACACTCCGATGAATCGTCCACTCGACGTTGCTTTTGGTCAACAGTGAGCAAACGCGGCACCCATCGCGCGCAAAGCTTTTTCATTCCCAAATGTTGGTGAAAAATATTTAAAACGCGTTCAGATGAAATGCTCACCATCTCTGCTATCTCTCGAAACTTCAAGCGCCGATCATTCAATACAATTTTGTGTTTTTTTTTATCATGTCCGGATACGTGACTTCATTTGGACGGCCAGACCTGTGGGCGTCTTCGCAGCTCTGTCTTCCACGTTTAAAATCAGTTACCCAGGTGTGAATTGAACTCGATGCAGGAGCAGAATTACCTAAAACACTGTCTAGCTTGGTTTTAATCTGGGTTGCTGTTTTCTGTTTTAAAACGTAAAACTTTATCACCGCACGAATTTAGTTTCTTTCCATTGTTAAGAAAATTTACGACAGAGAAAGTTCTACGTCCTATCAAACAAATTCCACCAGTTCGATTAAATTCAAATTTGGCGTTCTATTTTCAAAAAAATGCCAAAATATAATGTAATTTTTTTTTTTTGCGTATAATTTTTTTAAGTTCGTCGTTTCGGCCAGTTATCAATCAGCCCAGGTATGTACTAACAAGTCACCAAGTAGTAATTGTTTTTATAATTATAATATACGTTTATTATTATACGTTTATTATTAGACCAGAGTCCATAAAAATTTATAAACAAGTATGTAAATATAATATTATATTATTATACTTAACGTGGCATCATTAAAACCAAGGGCCGAATTTAAGATGAAGATAAACAAAATCCTTGATAACGTCATTCGTTTGGGATCGTTAGAGTCAAGATAATTGGTGAGTAAACAATGTAATTCAATAGTACTGTAAATAGACTAATTTGGTATTTTGATAAATGTACTTATGTGTTAACAAACCAAACTACGAGTTTACTTTGTAATAGGAAATTTTGGCTGGTTCGGCAGTAGGTAGACAGTGTTTGCTTAAAATGATTCATTGATGTTTGAATAATTTGCAAAAATATTAAAAATAATTTTAGAAAAGATGCATAACTTATTTTTATACATCTGTGTCTATGTTTATAATCAGATAAAAAAAAACTATAGATCAATTTATCAAAAATATATGAATGATTTGCAGAAAATAATATAAAAATACCCCAAATCAAATAAACCAGGCGATAGCAACACTGAAAAAAATCAAGTTAGTATGTGTACACAGAACAGAATGACACGTAATAATAACTATATAGATAAACCCATGAGAATTATTTCCCAAAAGAATAATTACGTAAGGCAGGAAGGAAAGTTGTTCAGTTTCAATGCCTGAATTGCATTTCTTTTCATTGCCTTGTTTCCCCCCTTTCCGCTTTACGGGTATTTCCTGAAACACTCTGTATAGTTCGCGCGAGAGCTAACTGGGATAGAAATTCAGAATTGTGACTGTGAGAAGCATATTATCTAACAAGTTGCTAAGAGACCTTTTCCGGGGTTTTGCACATCGCTGAATCTAAAAATCCCTATTAGCACTTCGACATATTACTCCTTGTGCCTGAAGTCGAAGATGGCCGCCAAAAAAAAACTCATACCATGTGGGGTATCAAATGAAAGTGCGTCTTGAGTAGATTACAAATATAATATATAATATGTTGCCATATTAGCACTCACTGGTCAAGCATTTTTTTTTAAACATTGAAAAAATCAAGTTTAGGAGTTGATTTTGCATTGCCGTAAATTAAAAACGACTAAATTAATTTCTGTGAAACCTTTTAATAATCACTTGGGATATCCTATAAATTAACACGAGTAATGAATTAACCAAAAATATTAAAAAATAACAGATTCTACAATTTTTCTTGGGAGTAAGGTAAAAAAGTTTAAATTGTTGAGAATCTGTTGGTTAAAATTCCTAAGGGGTACGAGCCTTCTGCTCCCCCGCAAGTCCGTATAAATAGTGATTAGGTCCGTCAAAAAAAAAAAAAAAGAGAATCTGTTATTTTTTAATATATCTGGTTAATTCTTTGCTTAGCCATCTTGAATTTCAGGCACAAGGAGTAATATGTCGAAGTGCTAATAGGGATTTTTAGATTCAGCGACGTGCAAAACCCCGGAATAGGTCTCTTAGCAACTTGCTACATCTTTTGCTTCTCACCATGAAAAATAGAAGGAATTCTGAATTCGTATCTCAGTCTACTATGCCACTACCATATAGGGTGGAATTTTTTAATGCCTATCAATTGACGTCATAAAAATACAGGGTGTTATTTTTTCGGATTTTAGCAAGCGTATTATCAAAAATGTTTGAATGCAGTTTTGTTTCTTTTCAAAAATAAATGAATGTTTCTCTTGAATGAAATTTGCTATTTCCATTGTTTAGAGTACCTTTCCCTCCAGGTGGCATTAAAAAACTCCAGCCTGTATAAATTTATTGTTCTTTGGTCACTACTACGTGCGCAAATAGCAATACTGTCAACTGTGTACTGTATGTAAGTCTGGTCTGGGGTAACAACATGATGGGAGGGCTGTGCAGACTGCAGACGCAGCAGTAGGATAGGAACCGCATAGATTCCCGGTGTGATCGTGCGGGGTAAACGTGACTGATTGGACCCCGGGCGGGTGCAATTTTGCATACTCAAGATCACGTAGCACTAGTGCAGGCCACCAAACTTATCGATAACAATATCACAAAATGTACTACGTGACTAAAAACGCGAAACCTTTCGGATGGTTGTTCAGATAGTGAAATTGATCATTTTAATAGATAGTAAAACATTTGTCAAAATCTGAAATATATAATACTTAATTTAAAAAAAAATTGCGACGATAAAGTGGTTCAGTCTCATATAGACTAAATTACCACCTGGGAGATTCTGGTGTTTTTCAGTTAAAACAAAACGCATAAAACCTTATGAAAGATATATCTTTCATATCGCTACTTACCATTTTCATAACAATCTGACTGATTGTTAAAATTATTTAACCGACAAAGTGCTAACGTCTGTATAATAATATTATAGTCTGATTCATTCTCCTTCTCATTCATTGATTAAATAACGATTACTATTAGCACTAAGGATCTCCGCACCCTGAATGATGTAGATGACTAATTGAATGCACATATAGTCGTTATTATAATGATCTTTGGTATAGATAGAGCTTAACACGCTAGCGCTCGTCTCGAATCTTATCGCCAAAACTATGTGAATGGATAAAATGATTTTTTTTTTATTATTTAGGTTAACAAACAGTGTCACAGTGTATGTTAATAACAGAACATAGTTAAATAATGTGAACCCCTGTTTACTAAACATTCTAGTTTGATGCAGGAAGATTTTAGGCAGAACCACAACACTATAGAAATTTGATTACGTAGGCAATGCATCAGTTATGCAACTGCGTGTGCCTCATTTGGCGGTCGTTACTGCTAGGTGCATGTTCTTACCTTGATAATTTTCAAAGCTAGGTGCAACTTTGATGTAAGTGGCGAAGAGATAAAGATAAATACTTAGTTGTATACTTAGTTGCAATAATCTTTAAAAAAATATCATCATGATCGCCAATCTTAAAAAGGAGGTGGCACCCAAAAAAAAAAACTACGAGTAACTACATATGAGTTATAATAATATCTATTACAAGGTAGGTAGATCTTCTCAAAATTTTAGGTTTAAAATGTAGTAGATACTTCATTATCTATATGTTATAATAATAATAATAATAATAATATAAATGTGTATAAATGAAATAGCACTGCATCACATTTCTACTGATTTAGGTAACAAAATGACAAACTAACCACTTTAGATTTATTTTAAAAAGCTGCTACAAATTAATTGCTGAAATACTTTTAATAACATCAAGACAAAAATCCTTGTTCCCACCACACGATCCAAATCGCAGCCGCAGTGTCAAGTTACAAAAAATCTAGCGCACTTAACAGAGCATTTCGTATTTGAAACACGCTCGCCACAAAACTGGTACACAAACTTTTTTTAATCAGATACGACTGGAAGCTGCCAAGAGGATAATATACCAAAGCAGCTTTTGTAAGCAAGACAGTAATGTAATGTAAAATTATAATATGCGGTGGTTCCACGGTCACTGCATTGCGTTTTGTGTTCCTGTTAACTGCGCGAGAATTTATGAGTTTTAAAGCTTTTTACGAAATAAAAGCACGTGCGGAAGTTGGCTCGATATCTTTCTGCAGGATGAATACTGTAGAAAGAAATTCTCAGTAGTGGCATTCCCGCAAATTTGTACCTTCGCAGAAATATGATCCATAAATGCAAGCAAATATCCACGCCTTTAGAAATATTAATTTCAAATGTTGCAGAAACGATCAAAATGTTAAGAAACCAAGCTCACGATTTAGCCATTAATTGTAAGGCCTGGTACAAAACGAGCTACGGAAAATAGTTACTCAACTCCGTCTAACAAATTTAGTTATCCATAGATGGCTCATTTTCAATATCTTACTAACAAAATTATAGTAAAGATTCAATGGGTATTGAAACGGTCGTCGTGTCTTATTGTAAGCATTAGACACACGACTGACTAGACAAGTTTATTGTGCTGACCCAGCCTCATTTGAAGGTCGAATCTTCAACAATGCCTCTCGACTCTTGACTAGCCTTTTGCTATAGAATAAGGTGGCTATTATTGATACTGACAATGAAAACATAAAATAATACTATTACAGTAGGTATTAATTTCGCTTGTGACATGGTTAAATATTTATTTTAATGAAAGCAAGCTTTTATATCTCAGATTATTTTTCTTTTTCAACTCAATGTGGCTGAGATAATGCTTTGTAAGCACCAAAATTTCGTGGCATTTTATTGCATTGCCAGAACCAAAATGTCGTCAAAGACTACTAAAGTTTATTCATAGGAAAATAAACATGAATGTAATAACGTTTTCCACTGTAATATTCCACACAGTGTGATAGTTGACTCAAACCCGAAATAACCGATATAAAAATAAATAAAAAGTCAGTATAAATGGAACAGGAATAAATATTGAAGCTGCTGCAATCTATTTTATGGAGTTCGACTTCCGACGTTAAAACAGCTTCGGGTTAATCTTAAGATCAATGGGTTACCAACAGTCAAAATTATTATTTTGGTCTCTTTTTAAATCAGTGAATGCAATGTCCTCTATATTAATTTAGATCTATAAAAAGTAAAAGGGAAGAATCCGATATTGAAAGCTTTGAAGGTCGATCCCATATTACGGTTCATTATTATGTATTTTAACTTTTACCTTTATTAGAGTTGACATTATTAGCAGTAAGTACGTGCTTACAATGAAGGTTGCCAATTATTTCATTATCATATAAAATAACATGGTCACCGACTGGTGGACCAATAAAATCATACTTACACTGACTCAAAAAGCAAAAATAACGTGCATTCTGTACCTATGTTTTAGGCGCAGAATAATTTGATAAAATATAGATTTGTTTCAGTACAATACAATACAATACAAATATTCTTTATTGACACCAATCAAAATTACAAGAAAACATTTTTACAGTTAGTTGAGTCAATTAGGCGGCCTTATTGCTAAGGTAGCAATTGTTTCGCTGATATTTACCTACGTTATTTAATAATTTGATATAACGTCAACATTTTGAATCAAAATCCCAACAAATCGTCCTTTTCAATAATTTTATTTTTAAAACAAAGAATGCAACAAATATAAATGTTTCCCGCGTTATTTTTGTTTGTTAAAAATAGGTAAAATAAGAGATCAAAGCTTTTGGGTCAATCGTGCATGACAAGAAACAACACAGTGTAGATGAAGGGAGAGAGCTATATGGGTTCTTTTATAACTGAACTAACCAAGCAACATTTTTGTCTTCCTGAATCGTTACCCAAATGTAAAACAGAAAATTGAAGCGTTTCTTTTGATTTCGGCTTGTAATAATTAACAGCCTGAATCAACCTTATCTGTTTTATATCAAGAAACCGTTATTTATAACCAAATTTTTGTACAAAAATAAATTTTCCATCAATCTTTTCGTCTAATTATCTTTTAAAATATACAATACGTCCCTTACTCCCAACATTTGTTCATAAATATGCACAAGATGCTAATCGCAAGAAAGAAAATACAGCCCTAACGAAGTCCTGTTTTAATATTGTTTCTAAAAAGACATATAACATTCTAAGAATACTTCTTGAACGGAATTGGTTCAATGATAATATTGAAGGTTGATATGGATTGAAGGAGACTTCCTATTTAGCTGTCACAAAGTAGTTGTATCATATCACATTTTATGCAATACTCTTAAGACTCCTTTATACACATATTTCCAGACATTACCTATATATCAACTCCCAAGAGCCTCATTTGACCCCACTTGGGTTGCTCTATCAATAAATTTAGTTGAAGTACGTATCCGGTGCCCACGTTATTTAACCACAAGATATATTATATTTCAAGTCTTAATAAAGTATTCCTTCAGGATCAGGACCTTAGAACGAATAAATTCACCTTTAGAATTTCACCCTACGAAGGGAAATATGATCGAAATTAGTTCATGGACAAAGCTGCCCCATACAAAGTCTCCCCTTTACTCTTGATATGCTCTTCCGATGTGCTTCGCTTGCCACCCTTTGTCTTCTGACGCTAACAACTTCTTAACAGCACCTTTTGGTAAATTTGACTCGAGGATATGCTCCAAATGACCCTTGACTGTGCGCTTGCGTGTTTAAATTATTTTTGACCCAACTGACAAAAGCTAATGCTTTAAAACGCATTATTATAGGATATAATATATGCTTCAAAGCGTAGGGTCCTTGGAGCCCAAGTGCAAAAAAAAAATTGTTTGATCTCTCGGTGCGTCTCAACGAGGCTACACTGGTGACCGAATAGAAGGGCTGGTAGCTTTCTCTCCCAACGAATTAGCCTTGCAATTCAGAGATGGAATCGCTGCCAGCATTTTGGAAACCATGCCTCGTGGGGATGCACTAGAGGAGATATTTTATATTTAAGAATGTTATTGTATATAGAGAGTTTCTAATTTTTTTTTGTAAACATTTTTAGTTTTTTTTTTTATAATAAAGGTTTAGTATAGGATCTATGTGGTTGAAGTTATATTTGACAACGCACCGATGTTATTATTTTTAGGCATACAATTACAATACACTAAATACCTACTACAGACGTGTTAGGTACCTCGTTAGAATTATCTAGATAATTCTAACGAGGTAGCATTAGCTGGCGACATATTATTGCATCAATTCAAAGTATATTATTTCCTCCCTCCCACCTCAAAATTTAGTTTTGCCAGATTGTATTAATCGGACTCACTACAGGCTACTTAAAAAAATAATAATTACAGATTATGTTCAAACGACATGTAGACAGACAATAATTATTATATTATTATTTTTGTTACAGACTACGTCTGTAACTGTGTTTTTCTTTTTCGCTTTATAAATTATTAATTAAATTATCTTCAAAACATTTTTCGCACAGGTGTTGTGTGCAATAGAGTAAATAAAAATTATGGACGATCGGTAAATAATAAGAAAATAAAAGAGACATTTTGTTCGCAAGTATGATCAAATACTATCACAAGAGCAAATTAACATCTATCTTTGGAGTAGCAGCAGATTCTCCCATTTGCAAACTCGTCAGTCGTCATGCTGCCGCAAATCGTCCCATTCGCAACTCGTATCATCCATCAACTTCTTAAAAGAACAGGTACTTGATTATGCTTTTTTAATTATTTAATTATGAAACTGAGAAAAAAAAAAAAAAAAAACTATTTTTTTCCTATTTATTTAATTTTTTCCTATGCAAGAGGCTACTAGCGTGAATTGCTATGCTCTCTCGACATGCTTGGCTTGCCACCCCTCCGTCCGCTTTACTTTAGCGTCTTTCTTCATCGTGCTTTGCTTCCGCCGATTATTGCTACTCAGCCACAGAATAATAACAAATTTCATAGCTAAACTACAGTGGCAACTGCCAACTGCCAATCAATAGGGTTTGGTGAGATGTCTCCACCAGTATAAAATGACTTACTTTTTGACAAAGATCTGCATGTTCGGTATTATCACATATATTTTTGAATTTTCTCATAAATAAATATTATAAAAAAAAAACAATTTATCTACTAACTATTTTAATAACTTACTTTTGTAGAAAAAGTTTATATTTATTTTGTATTTATAGCCCGCAAAATCTCAAAGAAGTAACCCAACGAATTTTTCTTAGCCAACTTAGGTACCGAATATTTGCATTGGTATAATATATGTATGTACTTTTGTAAGGTGATGTCCAAAATTCACTAAATACCTCATTTATATTTTGTTACGAATTGATTTTTACTTTACTAGCAAACAAACTTGTAAGTAATTGACCCTATACTTAATAATGGGTAGGTAACGGTATTTTGACCGTAACGAATTTGAATCGAAGGTCGGTATTTTATCCTGCTATATACAATTATTTTAAAACAATTTTACGTATCTGCCAACGTGAAACACCTCTATAGACGAAAAAAATAAATTCGTACCAAAGTGACAAAATAACAACTGTATATAAAACTAGAAATACATGAAGCCAAAAAATACCTTTATGTACGAAACTTTTATGTACTGCCATCTATAAATCATACCCGCCTACAACGAAGAGTCACCGCACGCAGTTTTTACAAATTAAAGTATCAAGCAATGCGCACAGATGGCGCAACTTACCTGAGAAAAATACGGCGGCAGTACTGCCCTCTGGTCGTCTAGTCGCGAACATTGCACTCGTTCCAACAGTTCGAAAAGTTCATGGTTGGCTCGAGCGCCCCCCGTCGTCGTCGTCGTCGAGCTCCATGGCGTCGCCACGTGCTGCCGCCTGGTGGAAAGAAATATGTACTATTTAGCTAGTTGTTGATGCATGAAAATGTGTTTGACAAATAGCTATCAGGTAGATGGCGCACGTTTGCACAAGGTGATTGAAAATGAATGATTGAATGTGATTAATAAATCACATCACACTAGTACTAGTGGCTCTGTGAGCTGTATTTTTTTCGTAATGTTTTATTTAAGTATGTTTTTGTGCATTTTCAACCCTTATAACTCTGTCATTTTTTAAAATTTACAAAAACTGACTCGACAAAAAATCTTTATATTTATCGAACCTGCTCACAAAATTTCCGCTCACCAGACAGATGGACATACAAAACAATATTGGCCAAGCTGAAACGGAGACGCTTCACGCTCGCTAGGTCAAATTATAAATGTGAAAATATATTTGGATGTTTGGATGTTTAGATGTTTGTTCTTGTCTCCGTGGTTCCGCGTTCACGCTTAAAGTACTCAACGGATTTGGATGAATTTGGAATGAATATAGTTTGTAACCTGTATTAACACAAAGGATACTTTTTACGGGAAAAACTCAATGCGAGCGTAGCCGCGGGTGGACCGCTAGTACATAATACGTATCATACTTAGACGGGCAAAATAATGTATAGCCTAAAAAATCTGCAATCAATTTCTTCAATCATCCTGACTCATTATTAAAATATAACGGTCCGTTACCTCGTTTTAATTGGACAAGAAATCGGTAAAAATAGGCCATTGTGATACACGTTTCGTTAATTTATGGTAGCAATATTTTTATTGATCTGGAATTCACTTATTTACCTTGTTTCGTTATACTTTTTTGGATCTAAAGGCAAAAAGGCTAGGTAGGTACTCGTATTGGAGTTAGTAATAGTCCCCTCGACAATAGAGCTCGTTAAGCAGGACGAAAGTTATGCCAAGTTTTTTTAGGGTAAAGTACTATTCTGTGATCTTTAGCCTCTTGGCTAAAAAATCTTTGGGAATTAAACTCATTAAATATAATAGCTAGTAAGTACCTATTCAAAATTAGACCTTTTTTATTTGATAATTTCCCATTTTTGTAGACAAGTTTAGAACTAACCTTTTGTTAAGACTATTTTTGGAATAATAAGGCTGACGATAACTAATATTACCAATCTGCAGATTCAGCCATATTTTCTTTCTAAAACCTTATTTGATTACCTACCAAGACTAACATTTGGTTAAAAAATACCACAATTATTTAAAAAACTGTTTACACGCTGGGTTTCAATTGAATATGACTTTTATCGTTCTCTTTAAAAAAATATTGTTAATAATATTCAATAACATTTTGTTTTGGTCATTCAGAGTTGCGATTAAAAGCCATTTAATTTAATAACACGGTCGGCACGTGTGCATTAGCATAACTTTTACTTTAAATAACACTGATTAACACTTTAGCTGCGAGAGACCGAAAAATAATTTCAATAGTGTAATTTACGGTGACAGCGAACAGCAAACTTTGTTTTTGAACGAGACCAAACTGGTTTCTTGTTGGGGTTCCGTTCTAACATAGCCTATGTAATACTTAAAATATTTTTAAATGATACTGTTAAAAATACTGAATAATTTGTAGAAAAATTTTCAATTATTATTATCCACTTATACCTTAAACTACGTAAGTTATCATCAAAACTTGGCCATTAGGAAACAAACCCACTCAATACTGAACCCTTCACTTTGTAAGCTAAACTCAGAATATTCAACTGTTCTTTTTATTTTTATCATTAAAAGCTGCTGATAAACTAAACAAAAACTCGCGACAGTGACCCCATCTGTTGTCCGGTCCGCGGAACTATAATGGAGCTATTGATGCGAACTGGTGTGAGTCTGTGATTTATGGGCCAATTAACTGACCATTCTGTCTGCACCCCCTTTAATGCGGATCCATTCGAGTATTTGGATCTAGAATTATTTTTTTCGGAGCGAGCTTGGAAGTTACAAGTTATTAAAAATTAGTATTAGTATTTAGTTTTACCATCTTCATAATAGGTATTTACCAAAATATACAACAAATTGGATTGACATTAAGAAGTACACACATATACAAGTAGGTACCATAAAATTTTAACATGTTTTTTTTTTTGCACTAGACCACAGACACTAGACTCAAGCAAGATAAAAGAAGAGTTTTAGGCATGAGCTCACAGAGCCCTCGGCTTTATAATGATGCCCAATCACTTAAATACGATTTACTATGCTCAGTCCTATTGGGTATTTATTTTCTCCTCATCGTTGCATTATGGCGTGGTATAGCGTAGCAATGAGCAACTTTTAATGGTTTTTCAAATTAAATCTCCCCTTCAAATGGCAGCTAGCTCTGAACCGGTCTTTGGCAACTTAATCAAATGTTGTTTGTTTTTCGACTCAGCCTAATTTTGTAGGGTCCACTTTTGTTGATCATTTAGTTTAATTTATTATGGAGGTTGAAAGATAACCGATAATATGTGAAAAGATGATTGGTAGGTTATTTTGAAAATAATAAGAATAGTTCTCAAGACGAGAGATAGATGAGAGTTTCAGCTCAATAGTTGAGGGTCAGCGCAACTCAGAATTCGAGTTCGTCTAAGAGTTTCAACTTGAGGGAGACATAGTAAGTAATGATAAAAATAAATTTGGACTACTTGGAATATATCTAGATATTTCAACCTTCATCAAAAACTTTAAAAAACCTTTTCTTATACAGAGTTTAGTATAGAAACCAATCAAAAAGGAGATACCCATTTAGGCCAAATCCATTGTTGAGCTTTGATTGGCAGGCTCACACGCATGTAATAATCAAGTAATAACAGTGTCTGTTGTTTTTCAATTAAGCTCATGTCAGCCAGGTGTCAATTTTGGCCTTGGCACAAACCACATTGTGAAATGAGAAAGATCAAAAATGCAATTAAACTTTTTGCCGGATTGCGGGCGCGTTTCTCATTACATCACAAGAGATCTATACTTTGCAATAATCTTGCTGTAATTTTCTTCTCGGGTCTTCTCATTCGCCCTTGGGCGACGGGAGCCAGCATCAGCCTTTCGGCTCTGGCTAGGGCTATCCTCGCGGTCCTCTACTGAGGACCGGGCACGGGGTTGGGCTTAAAAGCCGTTACCATCTTTGGATGGTGGTACTGTGGCCATCTTTGGGTTGTGGTGCTCAAATCTGGGATGCGGTACTCTCCTCCTCGGCGCTTCTCGCCAGTAGAAGCTCCCTGGGGAGAGCCTTCGACCTTGTGTCCGGTGGGCTGTAATTTTTGTATAATTTCTGAGACTAAGTTACTTACGTTAATCACAAACTGTTTCTTTTCTCGTCTCTTCGTTGTAAACAAACAAATTCATTCTTGGAAAAAACATTACTTACTTCTGAGATTTGATGACTCATTTATGCTATTAGATTTAATGTTTCGTGAAAATAAGCAATAATTTATTTAAATTCCTTTTAAGACGGACAATGATTATGTTAAACTAAATGGTTATAGGGACTACTTGCAGTCTTAAAATTCTCGTTATCTTTTATAAAAATACAGTTCATTCCTGTTAAAAATTTATTCAAAACGTTCTCCAATCACCAACTTCATTTAGAATTCAGACAAAACAGACCGAATTTCAATAATCAAAGAGCATTGCATTTTGCACGATTTTTCATTATTGAATTACAAAATTAAATATACAAGTCTGGTAGTTCAGACTACTAAATAAATAATATTTTCAATGACAATGTGTAAGACGAAACTTTGCTTCTAAATAGTGGACAATTAGGTGCTATTACGTAGAGTTATATACAGGGACATGTAAACTTATCAAAAAACTGACAACACCTTATTAATGATTATTATTGTTACAGATTACGCTGTTAATGAAATATCTAATAAATTATAAAGCAGAAAATGAAAAAAAGGTTCGAGGTTCGAGTCCTGTCCAAGATCAGAATTTTCATTTTATTTTATGGTTTATAAATTATTAAATACCATATTAGATACACAGTACAGAGATACGTTTACTTCGATTATGTCGTCTTTATCTCATTAAAAAAATATTATATGTACGCGAAAGTAGCGAACGCAGCGAACCCGAAGCAGCTCTGCTACCAGCACCCTCGGTGAAGAGGATGCAAATGTGAAAAGTGCGACCACGAGTAGGTAGTATTCGAACCGTAGTCACACTCGTCACTCCGCGTTTCTGCAACCGCGTTACGAGGCGCAGTATCGTCGAAAGTTAACGATATAACTTAAACTTAAGAAAAACGCAAAGGACTCTTATAAAATACGTGCTAATTATCTTAATAATCTGTTCCCAGGGTAATCCGATGCCCAAATAGGCCCGCAACGATCGGTACAAACTTATTTAACAAAGCAGGGCAAAAAAAAAGGTTATCAAGAAAAAGAAACGGAAATTCCTGGAATACGGGAAACACGAGAAACGGTTAAATAGATTCAAGGTAATACAAATAACCGCCCAGACGCAAAATAAAACAACAAAATATATTTCTGGGTAAAGCCCAGAAGTACCACTAGTGCTTCCGAAGTTATGCACATCAAAGTCAGAAAAATATTCTCCAAAATTTTTAATATTCCTAATTGTTACGAATCGTACAAGAATAGATTTATAATGAGACGTCTACTCGAACCCCTCGGAGGGGTCGAAACAATAAGTAGGATACAAAATGGAATTTAACCTAAGTCTCAACCAAATTTTATCTCAATACCTAGTTTGAATCCGATCCCGACTGATCAGAAAATATCGTGGATTTAAAAGGAATAAAACTTGTTCTATAGAAATGATTTTCAATCTGGACGTGATAAACGGAAGTTGTAGGTAATTTGACAATACTCGACGCAACAATTGGTGAGATTTACACCGCGTGGAAAATAACCCGATTATACCAACCAATTATCAGTTCTGTGCCGTAAATCGAAAATTCAAACAAACAATCAATATTTAGAAGGGGTTCAAAATTAATCAATGGGTAACTAACCTTTACAGGCAGCCGGCTTCGCGTTAGGAATCCGTACGGCAAGAATTTAAATTCAGTATGTGTACCTAACAGCTAAAGTGATTTGTATTAATATTACTGTACATATTATCATGAAATATACTAAATACATTAATAAAAAGGTGTGTAAGTACTTGCTTGCAGGAACCAATCCACCAGTGGTGGCCGCGTATTTCACTCAAATCAGTTTTGGAGTCTTCGATTGCACAAAACGAACAAGAAATAACTTTAAAACGGGTTATTTCACATTAGACGTCTCAATAATGAAAACTGCAAAGGTCTAAAGGGCGTGGCTAGCACAGCAAAAAACCCGACTATCTTTTCAACGATCAGAAAACAAGAGAGTGCGCGCCGCTACCGGCAACTGTGGCAAGACGCGCGCCGAATACGTAGAATAGTATAGGTAAAGCTAGCCTACTGTAGGTGGATTTGAGAAATATTATTTAAAATCGAACATTATAGTAAAAACCCTTCTAAAAACCACATTACCACAGTAGTGTAGTGGACAGTAAAGAAAGGTCACGACACAACTTAGGTTAGGTAAGTCATGAAATATTTTACCGAAATCCTGTAAGCTTCGACCCAGATTTGTAGAGCACCCCAGAGGGCCATATGGAAACCGATATAATAGAAACCTCTACTAAAGTGACCTTTATGAATTTATAAATTTTATGGAAAACCTCCCGTTAAAATGCTTTTTATGAAAGTGGAAGGGCCCATCGATCTTGTTAAAGACAGATCAATTTCACTTTCTCCGAAACTACAAAAAAATGTTTTCATTTGTTTTATTATTTTCTAGAGTTATCGAAAGCAAAAGTACACTACCAAAATAATATGATTACGAATATGCAAGAAGGAATTCAGTGGGCAACCCTGTAAAATTCGTTTTTTTTTTTATAATTAAATACTGAATATTGGTCTGTTAGAGAAGTTAAGTAAACACATAAAATCACGGTCATATTTCTAAAAGAGTAGCGAGACAGGAAACACGCACAAAAACTACGAATTACTCGTATTTCAGAAATCCCCACGGGCATCCCTGGACTGTCCAAAATTAATGAGAATATACATAAAAATAAATTTAAAATTTAAAAACCCCCGAAGCAAAAAAAGCAAAAATAAAAAAGTCTAAAATAATACCTATTGTTGAGCCATCAAATTCGATAAAGTAACACCTAGGTATATATTTCAATTTTATTATAGAAATTGATGGATGGCACGATTTGGTTTGCTCGTTGAAATGACGCTATAATGTCGTGTCGGGGTACCGCTTAAGCTTAAGTAAGTCAGACGCTTCATTTGATTGACTATCTATTAATTTGCTAGCATATCCGACCAACTTGCTTTGATACGGTATTTTTTTTAAACTTAGTGGTACCCCGACGTGACATTATAGCGTCATTTCAACGAGCAAACCAAATTGTGCTATCCATCAATTTCTATAATAAAATTACAAATAAATTATGATATATGAGTACAGTTATATCTAAAAGGATCACTCTCAAATTGGAGAGTATTTTTTAAGAGAGTACTAGTGTGCTGGATATCCTGGCTACAGCATCAGCTCATCGTGTAGCCACCATTGCATTGTATGTAGAATCAAATACTGATCAAAATGAATCCAAACACGACATATCTGCTATTATTTTTTCAAGAGTGCTGGATATCCTGGCTGCAGCATCAGACCAATAATTCTATCATCATGCAAAGTTATATAGCATACATGAGTTTTTCAAATTTTAGGTCACACGTACGTTTAAAAGTAAAAAAGTAAATACACAACATGCGTCTAAGAACCCGCAGTTAACAAAAGAGCTGATGACCTTGAAACGGCTGAACCGATTTTGATTTTGATGAAACATGTCTAAGAACCATCGCTAGAAAACCTGCTTTCAAATAAAAAAAACTGCATCCAAATCGGTTGACCCGTTTAAGAGCTACGGTGCCACAGACTGACACACAGACAGACACACAGACACACAGACATACAGACACACAGAGCGGTCAAACTTATAACACCCCTCTTTTTTGCGTCGGGGGTTAAAAATGGAACGGCCCAGGATTTAAAACAAGAATTTCTGTTTTTTTTTTATTGAGATAAATAAATAAATAAATAAAATACTTAGGTATTTCACATAATTAGCTTTTCTTCAAATTTTAGAATGAAAACGTACTTTTACCATATCACTTAGCAATGTAAGCTTTCAATTAAAAAATGCTCGTACTATAATAATATTGAATAAGCAAAATAATCGTGCAAAAGTTGTTTTATTTCACTGCTGTTATTAAAATGATTCAACATAGGGACACGTGTCGTGAAATTGCACTGCAAGCACTTGTTAATATTTCAGGCTGAGCTCGGGGCTGTGTTCTATAAAAACCAAAAGCTCGTCATGTTTTGTCTCGTTTTATTTCGGGAAATAAAACAAAGCTAAATTAAGATTTTAATTTAAAAGTAAATTAGTAGTCTCTTATTTTTGTTTGTAGAGATTATATTTTCCCGTGGGATGAGGAAGCCCAGGATAGGGAAGGATGGAAGAAGAGGAGGCCTTTGCCCAGCAGTGGGACAGTCTAGGCTAAATAAGATAAGAGATTATATTTTAAACTGGCCAATCTTCAACGTGCCTCAGTGCTAAATCAAGCTACTTAAAATATCTTAGGTTTTTGCAAAACTTTTCTCAATATCTATAGACCTAGATTTAGATAAGTCTAGGCACGTATTTATACGTACTTATCACTTTTACCTCCTCAATAAAAGCACACTGCAAATAATTACTTCTCAAAGCCATCAAATGATCCAACACTAAGATCATCAAGTTCCCGTTAATATTGTTGATGTAAACGTCAGATTCTTGTGTAACCTATGTTTTTGCTTCATTCGATTGGAAAATAATACCAGTTTCTGTACACTTAACATGTTTACCTACAACATGTTTTTCTTTTTAGAAAACAGCACGCTACGTTTTTTTTTAAAGTGAGAAAAATCGAGCTATTTCAAGATTACATCAGAATAAAAAAACAGACACAAAATTACCTAAACGGTGAAAATATGCAAATGTAGTTAGTTACATATTAAATTGCAAGCTGAAAGAGGATATTTTCTCAAGCATCAACAATGCAATAAACTCTATATTTATAATAACATGAGAAGAGGACCGTGAAATAAGCTATCTGTCTTTGTACAAATAAATCTAAACAATTTTTAAATGGCGCTTGCCTTGCTTTAAAACCACACATTGCTAATGGAAGCTAGAGCTTTATTTAGTCTAAGCAAAATATATTATTATTATAGCAACTTTTAACTACTACGTTTAATATTGCATACAAGATTCATCTCTTTCATGAAGGTTCCTAATTAAATCGCATAATTTATTAAAATATAATGCTCACAGTTAAAATAAAACCAGTGGAATAGAACAGAATTTACTCGATTCGTCATTTTCGTCTAGAAAACATTCTTGTAGTGTAAAGGACTGAAAATATTTCAACTTCTAGAACGGATTTAGAGACCTAATCGCCGTAGTTTGTCTTAACTCCATCTAAGGAGAAAAACGAAATAAATAATATTTCTAACTATAAGTTCCAAATCCTCTAAAACCAAAGCAGGTTGTGGTAGCACCACTAGTCTTATAAAAGAGAACACCATATCAATCTTTTTAATTATGATAATTATTAAATCTCTACAAGCACATCTGTGTCTTGTTTCGGATGTGAAAATTACTTAATAGAGTATTGTTCTAGTTTAACTGTTACAGAGTTTAGGATGACAGATGGTCCTCGATATTGAGGTCGTATACAAATACATTTTTTTCTTTAGTATAATTTTATGGGGGAAGTAGGGTTAATATTCAATATTCTTAACCGCAAGGACGACGTAAATGTAGACCTGTATAAATTGGTATGTAAACAGAAACAAATACTTATTAACAAACTAGTGGTCCGACCGCGGCTGCGCTCGCGATATGTAAGATTTTCCCGTGGGAATAAGACTTTTTCACGTAAAGAGTATCCTATATGTTAATCCAGGTTACAAACTATCTCCATTCCAAATTTCATCGAAATCCGTTAAGTACTTAAACGTGAAGGCGGAACAAACACCCAAATATATTGTCACATAATTACAATATAAGTGTGATTAAAACTATCTATCTTTCTTTTTTTTTCGCTTATGATTTTAAGTCACCTAACTACTATCTATTCCCTTACTGACCAAAATAACTCAGAAATAGAAAATACTTCGAACTGAATACCAACTCAAAGTCAATTTACATTTTAACTTGAATCTTTTAACATTTTAAACCATGACTCTTGTTAATCGTCAAGTGCATTAAACTTATTGGCCTTTTTAACAATGGATTTATTTCAACGGGAAGCTACCACATGTTGTCTGGGACAATGTCAAGGCAAAGTATAATGATACAAATAAAAATGTTCATTTATCTGAATGGAATCGATGTGGGAGAGGAAGAACTAAGCATGAGAACATGATAGTGTAATAGAGTTATGTGAAAGATGAATCAATTTGTGAAAATAATTTACCTACTAAGTATTTAATAATCAAAGGTCGAATGGAAGAGAGATTAAATAAGTCCACTCAACAACACGTGTGGTAACAAAAAAAACTTCTCTGAACCAAACATCTTTTCTTCTAAAACTTTTCTAAAAGTATTACAGACTACTACATTTATTTATTTATTTTTTGGGCCTAATCTCTATTTCTACCAGAGTAGTAATATAGCGGGCATGTATTCAAAAATATATGCAAGACTTCACGTGTGCAGCAGGCAGCAGCCCTCCCGCGAGATCTAGTTACCGGATCGATATCAGTCACGCGTCCGCGCACTATCACGGGCCTGCGCATGAGCATGACCGACATGCGACATTGTATCCTTGATCGTGTTCATTGCTAATCGATAGATTTTTGCATGCTGCAGTACCTATTTATAGTTTAAAAAAACAATGCAGTTCATCTGAAGATACTCCAACTATTCGATCCAGTAGATTTCATTAATAGTTCATATTTTTGTTATTGACTTTGCTCGGAGTCCTATTTAACGGTTTCGGAAGTACGTTTTTTTAATTGCCATAATTTACCACGATAGGGTTAAAAATCGATAAAATTGATGTTTACCTAAATCACGAACTAGGAGCTTTAAACTTTGACAATAATGGTAAACAAAAAAAACAAATAATAACAAAAAATTGGTGTCGTGATAACGATTGTATTGATTATGTTTTTTTTTTTATTATTAGTTTTTTTTTATTCCCATGGACTTTGAGTAAGCTCTTTTCTATTAAATGAACTTATATACCCTCCCCTTATTGTTGACTGCACAAAAACTTCAGTGCATCACTCGACAAGAAAAAAAAACTAAAATCTGAGGACAAAAAGCAGGAAGCACTTAAAGCGAGACTACCTAGGCACACGTACGACACTTGTGTGACAAAAACCTTTTTAAAAAGTGTCTGGCGATGTGTGAATCACAACAAAGGACTTCCCTTAGGCGAGGAAGATATTTTAGGGAAAGATAGTGTCTCTCTCTAGAGTTGAAAACTGGGAAATGTGAACTGGATAGGTGTTCTGTTCAAGCAGGAAATGGGACTATGCAGTTTTTATTATTTTTACCCTACTTACCCTGGATAATTTGCAATTATAAAAAACTCTAAAGTCTATAAAAAATAAAGAATTGAATGATCTTTGATGAAGAAGAAAAAAACAGATGTTTTGGTGTTAAAAGTAATTCTAAGCAGGTGTTAAGACGATCCAAGCAGGCGTGTTAAGATAAGTACGTACCATAAAACTTTTCAAATTAGCGAACACGTTTTTTGGCTGGTGATGTCAGAAGCTACCCAAATAAAATACATAGTAGCTTTGGACTAATGATCTTATCAACATTACTCAAACATTAATGATGACATCATTTCAACACTTGGCTTGTTGACATTATTTTTATATTCAGCATTTTATCTTACTACAAGTATTAGTTGCTTTGCATCGATAATATAATTGTGTCGTTAGATAAAAACATATTTAGGTCTACCATCTAATACCATTTTCGTTACAATAGAATTAAATTACCTAGAACCGAACTAATAAAGTGTGCACAGAAAACAAAAGCAATCCAGATAAACAAAACAAAATCTGCGGAACTCTTTAATTATTCAATACAAACTGTGACAACTCAGCAAGAAACTTGGCAACTTAACTGGGCCGGGGTTCGACAGCCAAGTTCCTCGCGATTCGTATTCGAAGTCAAACTTTATTCGACAAAGTTTCTGTTTACCTGCACATAAGGTTTGGAGGCGATTTCAAAATAGCTCGAAATTATGTTGAGACCAAAATATATTTTTATGTCACAGTCAGATTGTAAACATCGTTAGTTTATAATCTGACTCGCGATAGGTATAAACTGACTTAAAATTGTAAACTGCACCATATACAATTTGACATATTATTTCTCGTTAGTTTATAATCTATCGAAGTCAAATCGTCTAATTGCAAACCGTCCCTAATTGGTCAGTTTTGGCTGCGGCAATGAATAAAAAAATAAATCTCTATGGATACAGAACGAGCTACTGCCAAAACCAGCCAACAAGACCAATCAGGAACTCGGTTCACAATTTTACGGGTGATAAAACCCGACTGATTATGTACTGTGCAGCTTTGTTCACAATTTGACGATTTCATAGTTTCACATCGATAGTTTATAAACAAACTTATTTTATAAAAAAAAAATAGTTATTGCACTGTCCTTCTTTTTTTTTCTGAAACATGTTGAAACTTTAGTTCCTCTTTAAAACATTGCTTTCCTTAATGTAGGTTTGTAAACTGTACCTACTGGAAATATAAAGTGACGTCAAATAAATAAGTTCGTGAATAATAGATCAATGAAATTGTATTAATTTAATTAATACTTTTTAAGTTAAAACTACACAATATGTTAAGTAGTACATGTGGTAGTTAGTAAGGCTTTTCCTGGTCAAAAATATTTATAGCACGAACCGACGACGACGACGCCGCCGCGACGACGTGGAAATTTTATTAGTGTATTCGTACGTCATAACATATCTGTTTATGATTATTTTGATCGGTATGTCAACTATTATTAATATTATAACTTATAATAATAGTAAGGTAAATTTTGTAATGTCATTCACATTATTTTCAGGTAAGGGACAGATACAGACTGTTGTATCGTTGTGTTAGGTATGTGTACATACCTATACCTCTTTGCCTCTTTGGCTGTTGCTGGCCGTAAACATTTGGATTTATTTGAAATTGGAAGATAAGTTTTGACTTGGAAAAAAAGAGCAGATTCTAGGTTAGACTGCGCGAGTGTAAAAATCTTAAAAAAAAGAAAATAAAAACATCTCTTGAATTATCAACCGTTTCAGTTAAAAATACCACCTCCACCTTCGTTCCACGTTGTGATAAGATTCTTTTGGGTATTGAAAAATAAAACATTTATTATTTGGTATTCGAATATTGTACGTTTATTTATCTATTCGTGCGCTTCAATAATAACACCGCTTGGGTCTATGACAGTCGTATATTGGAACATTACCGCGTGTAAGTCAATAAGCAATGCAGTTTACGAAGCGGCAAGTGGGCTGCAGTTGCAGCGGGAGGTAGAATGAAACAGCATGCATCATATGTATAGGTCTGCATACATGAGACTGGCTAATATTATTGTATATAATATATAATATACAATATATAAACTTAAAATACAGTTAAAACAAAATGTAACTTAACATTTTTTGACATCTCATACAAACCTGATATCAAGCTAGGCTGAGCCTGTAGTTCTGTAATAGTTATCTACTTAAATACATCAATAGATAAATAACATAGTACTTAAGATAAACAACATCAACACAAAGCAAAGCAAACACAAGTGCTCAGCTCAAAAATTACTGTTGCTGAAGGAGAAATATATTTACAAAAAACATCATTCGAACAAAACAAGTTTCTTCTTTCAGTACGATTAGAATTTGATAGAGGACTAAAAGCAATTACTTCTAAACAAATAAACTAGTGGATAAGTAATACACAAACCGAAGATTCCAATACGAAAGCTGACAACCCTTTCAAAGTTAAATAAATAAGAAAAATATGCTTAAAAGGAATAACAAACGCAGATGGAACCCAGCTGGAGGGCGCAATAAATCACATTTGTTTCACAACTTGTCTAGACTAATCTTATCAAGAAAATGTCTCTATGATGTTTCATATAGGATCAGCAAGAAGAGGAAATATTGTTACTTTCCTTTTCTTTTTACATTACCGTAATTTTTCAACGTCATGCGTGTCGCAAATGGTAATGTTTTTTTGTGTTAAGAAGAAATATTAGGGTTTTTATTTGAACCCAGAAATAAACACAGATTTTGTATAAAAATAATTTTACACTTATCTGAAACAACGATCCCCTTAGTAGAGCTTTAATGCTGAACCTGAGGCAAACCTGTTTGTTTGATTATGATGTAACCCACGCAAGGGCAAAAAGAGGAATTCGGAAGTGCACGAACAAATATTCCGGTGGTCGGCCTTTGATCCCGCCCGTGACCCAATTTTTGACATTCATTTCATGCCAGAGATGACGAGATGGGTTAGAATGAGCTTTGATGTGGCTTAGCTAAATTCCAAAGTGAATTATGAAATAAACCTGACGAAGCATAATATCCTGGGTGCATAAGTCCCATAGTTCAACATAAAGATTTATAAATGTACGGTTATGTAAATCTCACAACAATGTTGTAAAATGGTTAAAGTTTCAAAGAACAGCGCTTGGAAAGTTTGTGCAAGATGTGTTTGTCGCATTTGTTTCAAAAGTAGTTATAAAAGAAAACGATTCACTTTGAGATGATATTAACGACAAAGAAAACATATTTAAAATACCAAGCTTAAAATAGAGGTTTGCTTGACAGCAAACACAAGATAAGAATTTTTAATCGTTTATATATTTTTCCCGTTTGCTGAGCTACGAAGATAGGAGCTTAACTTTGTAATATTTTTAATAGTTTGGTCATGACCCTAAACATAGTTGGTGATATTTCAACGAGCTGCGAGTGGGCACTTGAAAAATAGCCACGATTTGCTCTTCGCCCTCAGATGGTTGGTAAGATTCCAGCATCCTTTGCGAAGCTAGCGTACTTCTGTCGGGGAATGGAACGAAATAATCTTTTGCAGGAACAGGTGTGAAACTAGTAATAGTTGCCAATTTACAGTTTATTGAGTAGTTTTAGTTTCTACAAATTCGATTGTGACAATAGTAATAAAAAAACAGAATACTTACTAACTTACTGACAATATAGCGCCCAAAATTTATTTGCTATGGTGTGTCTTGGTATATACGTTATCAAAAATGAATACGTAAAACGGAAATAAATCGAGCAGTAAAAATATGAATTCCGAAAATAATTTTAGATAAGGAAAATGTATAGGTATAGTATATTTCAATATTTGACTTTACTTTTACCCACCTTTTACCTAAGTCTTTCTTTCATAAGTAGGTACAATAAAAATGAGATCTGCTAGACAGCCATAAAGAAAGATTAAAGTTTTCAGAATAACGACAACAGGGAAGGATAGAAACAATACAAGGATACGGTACACAACCAGTCATACTCCATGTCCTAAGGATCCAAATCTGAGTGTAAAACCATGAGACTATAGCTATTTATCAGAGAGCTGGCAGAGATTCGTGACCGACTCATAGCATAAGTCACTCGGCGATGTCATGGTGAAATTTAGTATAATAGTCACTGAGACTAACACGACGAATGAAACCCTGAAATGAGAGCTTGAACTTTGAACCGGAGAAATCAACTCCACTTCCCTTCGAATTCGCAACATTCTCTCTGTAGTTAAAAGTAAATATTTTGAAGATCTCTCATATACTTTTTTTGTTTTACATGAACCGGTATTCGCATTTAGTCGAATATACATCTATTTATCTTTGAATTTATTTCTTTTACGTACTTTTCCGTGCATGGTGCAATAAATTGAATGATTTATTAGCAATCCAAGTTTTATAATTACAGTTTATACGTTTTCATTGCGATAATTGATTGTTAGTTTCTTTGGAGATACTTCGCATTTTTTTACTTTTAGATGCTTTCTCTTATAAAATAAAACCGGTATTAGTGTCCTTTTTTCTGATGGATGATGATAAATGGGCACTTATAATGAATTTTTCTATTTGACGGAATGTAAAGGGTTATAATACATATCAACCCGACACCATCAGTATTACAATATTCTTATATGAGCGTATCTTGTCGGGTGCCACCGCAGGTGCACTCAGACCGTTAGCCGATGATGGTCCTTTCGAACTAATTACGTCCATTGCGGCTTTGTTTAAATCCTTCATGTAAAGGTATGTTGTAAAAGCGGCAATACAATAAACATCACGATGATTAGTACAGTCAGTTACTCGTCCTATAGGAAAATGTGATAAGGAAACTGATTGCATTAAGATGTAAATAATATATGCCTGCAAATTAACGGTTTAATAACCGCAAATTTCTGAATAAAAATGTTAAGCTATTATAACGATTGTTGTGCTCTAATAGGGAAAAAATACATAATACGACGTATTATGTTAATATCTGCTTGACCCCGCAACAGACTGTCTGTGAGCGCTGCACAAAAGTGGTAGGGATACTCATAAACAAGTTTAGAATTAGAAGGTAAGGCACATCTCGGATGAAATATCGGTCTGATCTAGCAGGCTACACCTCATTTATCATGATTATACATCTTGCTCGTGTAACGGGAGCCTGGAATGACTGTTTCCTATTATTATGTATTATTGTGTTACGCAGGCATAGTGTAGCCGTACCTCTGTGATGATGTTGGTATAGTGGCACTTTGATTTTTGATGATCAGTACAATGACAATTTATTCAATAATTAACATATTCCCTTTTAACACAGTAGGAGATATTATTGTTATCATCAATCATCGTCAATCAGCCTATTGCAGTCCACTGCATACCATTCCATTATTGTTATACCTGTTTGTTATCTAAATGTTATGTACTACGTTAAATAAATGTTTTTCTATTCTATTCTATTCTAATTATATTCTATGGAAAATTCTTATTTCTTTAACAATTATTATTTTACTTTCAGTTTCATGAGGATAACAAATTAAGGATCTTCGAAAACCCACCGTCTTTTTTCCTGAATCTAATTGATGTAATTTTTATTATTTGACATCAAATCAATACACATAAAACTTAAGTACTCAATATATTTTACGGTCATTCTTTATAAAATCAGGTTAATAGACTCATTTCAATAACAGTTACACGGAGCAGTAGTTATGAACCTAAAGTTAATAATTATGTTAGCACACATCGCGCTGTGTGTTCCGCTACCTTGATTGAGGGTAAAAAGTAGTCTGTCAGCGAAGATTCCGCTTTCCCGTCGATACAGAAATAATTGACAACTATTACCAATAACAGGCACCAATACAGCCTTATAAAAGCAACAGAGAAGCGGTACATACATTAGTTTCTTCATATAATATCTTCGTCTCGCCGTTGGCAACGTTATAACTTCTTTTTGCCCAGCCGAGGGCAAATATTTCATTTTCATTACTTTCGTCTTCGACTTCATCCGGCGTTCCTTTCCAAACATTTGAAGCAAATAATCTTGATGTCACTATAAATCCACAAAAACACTTCTGCGAGTCACCAAACACCAATTCCCTCCGAGCAGCGTGCCCTAAAATTGAAAAGAGAGAAAAGATTGAAGATTTTTATTTACAGAAAAGTGATGAAAAAAAGCAGCTAAATAGTATGTTATTACAACCACTTACACAAATAATTCATAAGCGACTAATAGCAAAGCAGGAGGAAAATATACTAAATTAGTCACTATACATACTAAAGGTCGAGCCACACTTAGGTTGCCTATACAAAACGCGCGCGAAGTATGGAAATCCGTTCGCAGCGTTTCGTCCTCGGTGTGAAAAGATTTCCATACTTTGCGCGCGTTTTGTAGGCAAACCGTCGATCGCCGTCGATAAGTGTGGCCCGACCCTAACTCTACGTGAATCAGTGAACAATCCCTACCTACTAGGTATTTTGTATTATTATTTTTCAGGTTATTAAGTGCCTAACCAGGAAAATAATGTGCATTACAATGCAAAGAACACAGACTTTAAAAAATATGCGGAATTAAAAACGATAATAATATAAAAAATGAAGGATAAAGTGGTAATCCTTAAAAATAAAAATTATTGTTTCAATACAACTCCGTATAATCCTTTAGGTATACATACTCACTAGGTACTATATAGGTTATACATACCTATAGTTACGGTAAAGGAATTAGGGATTTAACTAACTTGCAGAAACTACAGTACTTAGGTGCTTATAGTACATGTTAGATTACTTATAGTTCAAAATCTATTATCCTTTTATTCAAATACCCTTTTGAATATGTATGTTAGTTCATGTAACTAAAATGTAATACATAGCCAGTCTCTGAAATGGTATGCAGAAAACTGATTCGTTTCCTCTTTTACATGTAAATTATTTAATAGCTGCCTCTGAGCAGGATATAACGTCGACAGCAACTTCCTTCGAAGCAAAAATTAATAGTCGAAGAAAATAATCAACGGGACTTCGATGGTATTTATTGATTGTAAATTAGCCAACGTTACAAGGCAATATAATATTATATCAAAATGTACCCACGACCTATTGTAAAACTAACGGTATTTTTGATTTTCGACTATTTGCACTTATGATAAAGATGATATCTGAAATGAGCTCTCTCGATCATGATCACAAAGATATTTGACGTTATCATCTTATGATAGAGATTCGACATGGGTATTTAGGTAAGTAGAGTTTTAGCGGTTGTTACCTTTGAGTACTTTGAAGATAAAAAGAGAAGACGCGAGATAACTATTAAAAGAAAGATGGCGAGGCATTGTCTTATAAAAACTAATAAAGTAACCGAATAAATGTTCTTGAAGCACAGAATTAATGTAGTAGCTGAAGTAATAAAGAGAAAACTGACATCAGACCTGTTGACTTTCAATACAATTTGATGCGGTTTGTAAGGTCGGTCGTCGACTTTAATACTCACACAATAATTATTTCTTAACATAATATTAGAAGTATAAAATCTAAATCTACGAGTAAATAAAGTACACCAGAGAACACCCACTCACGTATGTAGTAAGTGTAAGGAAGAAGTAGTTAAAGAAGAATAAAATGAAGTCATCACGAAGTAATAGCTTCTAATGTTCTTTAATTTGTGTGAACATTTAAAACCAAGAAAATAATTAGTAACGGTTTTGTACAAATTCAAAAGATTTACGATAAAACAAATCGTGTATTCAGCGTAGAGCAGAAACAATGATTTTGGGTGAGATAGTTTTCAGTAGCAACTTAGGGATCTATGTGAATTAGGCAAAGAACACAGTAAATCTTCATCACCGCTATCATTAACAAAAGCTAATTGAGACCGTGTGATAATGTTTCTTACCTTAATTGACTTTCAAATATGCTTATCATAAAAATAAGGTAGTGAGATAGACATAAGTTTAGTTAGTTCACTTTTTTTCGGGCGCTCTAAGTTTAAAATAAAGTCTTCTTTATTTAAAAAGCAAAAGAAATTAATTTAAAATTTTTGTCATCCGTAGTATGAGATTTAAAAAGTTAACAGTACAAATTTAAAAAATATAACGCGGCCGAAAAACTGGATATTAATTTTATTTGAATAGCATAATTATTATAATTACATAGTTCTGGTTAATATCGGTTAATTCACAGTACTTATATTGGCGGAGCAAAATTTTATAATAAGCGAGCTGTCAGTCACCGTTGGTAGCAGAGGTAATATCTTAATCAAACGCTTGCTATACTCGACTTCGAGAGGCTGTCTACCCACCCACATGTATCATGCCATGTGCTAACCTACTAATTTGATATTATAAGCAAAATTCGCAAATCAAACAACTACTTTATAGATAATAAAGAGACAAATAATAAAATATTAAAATAAAATAAATTACTATTATTACCGAGTTAATTTTGAGTCGATATGAAAATTCCGAAACAGAAAGTCTTAAAAAGCACTAAAATTAAACAACGGCAAGCAATCATAGAACAAAACAATCGCGTAGGTGGATCGTTTTGTAACATACGTCAAATACACTTTGGTTATGTTATGGTTATGATACACAACAATCGTTATACGTTCTGGCTCGAGACAGCTGAAAAACCTAGGCACTATCTTTATTTATGTGTCATTTACTAATAGTTTGAAATCCAAACAACCATTTAAGCGAAGAATATCTCTTCTTAAAAACTACTTCGTGTACCAATTACAATTGAGCAAACAAAGCCGGAGTGACGGAGTATCGATGTCGAAACCTTACAATAAAAGACGGATCGCTTCAGACTACCAATAAGATGGTAGCGATAATAAGTTAAGAAACATCATACCGTTTTGGTAGTACAGCTTTAGAATTGTTATTGTACCGATAGATGAATGACTATTGCGAAGATTTCGGTGTTTTATTTTTATCACTATTCAACAAATAACAGCCTTCCTGCGAGTGTCTGTGTCTTACAAAGCTCAAGAGGTTATGTTAACAATGTATCGTAGCCTAAAACGGGAATGCATTTTCGGTCAAAATTTGTTTTTTACTTCCATAGAAAAAAGAACTCACAAATCGAGCCCTGATTTCACTTATGAAATCATCCAATACTCGTAACGGCATTCTTTGATGATAAGTAAAGAACACGTTTTTTAAATTCGCCAAAAATATCTTAGCGGACGCAATTTTGTTTCTTCCTCTCGAAAAAATGCTTCTTTCACACTTACCTACGAGGTTTTCCCTCTAAGGCTACGGTACGGAAGTGGATATAAGAATGTTTAATGTCCAGAAGTGGTGCCCAGATCTATGTGATACAGAAAACAAAGAGAAGACTAAGAACTACTCTGTAACTAAGAACTTTGCAGCAGCTTTCATCATAAAACCAAAATTTGTATAGTATCAGTATTAGTATAGTAGTATTTTACATAAATTTTATGAAGGTACAAGTCAGGTTTTTTGTTGCGACTACTGTTAACAAAATATACATTATCCATAAAGCTGCATATTTCACAAAAGCATTTTAAACAGGGGTTTTAAACAAACATTTTAAGCTTCAGCACTAGCTGTAGATGCAAATTCAGTTCAAACACTTAGGTGTGCTAACTACTTAGTAATTATGCAGTTTCATTTAGCTTTCACCGTGGTTTTAGTTACTTATATTTAGTTCCTGGCGACAAAAAAAAGGGTTTTAAAATATTTGTATTGACGTGAAATATCTGATGGACTCAAAGTAAAAACTCCTTCGTTGCGCTACGACGCACCAAAAATGTGATTAAATGATGTCAGGGAAAAATTGCGATTTTCTTCTATGTTAAAATTATTATCAACAAAGGAGTAACGTTTATTTAGCTTCACAGATGTGATTATTATTCAATGCCGCCTGCCGCCGCCTGGTCCTCGTGATAATCGTCGGAGTAACGATAACTCAACCAGGGGGCCATTTCACGAAGCTACAAGTTACAAATTACAAGTACAATTCGAAGTACATTGCGTAGACAATGAAATAAAACAATAAGAGCTTACAGATTAGGCCAATTGTCTACGCAATGAATATCAAATTGTAACTGGTTACTTGTATATTGTTGCTTCGTGAAAAGGGGCCCAGTTCTTGTTTTAGAATAGTTTCCAACGCCTGCGGGATTAGGTCATTTAGAAAGCCCACGTTAGAAATTGTACTTTATGGATCCCTGGTAGCACTATTGTTTAGGGACAGTGATTGGTCGACGGGATTTGTGGAAACTGGATCATGGTAAAGGAAAAGCGAATCAGAAATATAAAGAGGTAATAGGAAATATTATATATTTTTTAAATCATTATTCGTAATATTTAATGTTCCAAATAAACACATCAAAAATATTTTTCTCAGAAACAAAGATCTATCTAGTAGATCACTATATTTGATCTAAGCGCGGGCCATACATCCGTCATAGAATATTTTGTTTTCGTAAGAGGGACATATATTTGTTTAATAATGTTGTATCTAGTTTGTTTTTATATCAATTTTGATTCTGTTTTGTCTGTCAGTATTCAATTTATGTAAGTATACTTTCAGCCAAACTATGAAAAAATACAATATTTAGTTTATGAATATTCCATATTGTTGATGTATGTTGGTTGAGGACATTATTACAACTATTTTTTACTCGGCTCCTCGGAGGGGCCGTAAAATGAGCTACTACGATCGAATAACTATACATATTGCCGGCAGATTAGAAGCAGTCTTTGTAATGAAAATACTATTCTAACGTGCAGTTAAGACTATATAAACATAGATACAAATACAGTTACCATTATGACAAAAACAGTAACTTATCTCTCATGCACATTAGATGATGATGGATGGAACTGTTCAAAGAAAGTGAATGTCCGAGTCAACCACCTTGATATTACGGTAGGTAAAGTAAAGCAGTGCAGGCAATACCCAATCAGGGAAAGTAACTGTCAAGAGCATAATTTCTCTTTAGGTAGGTCAGTTCGGTACCTATCCAATATAATCCAGTGATTTTGCCTTTTGTAATTTTACTTTGCATTACAACTTGAATTAAGCTGAAGCTTTCACATGTTTATAGATATTAGATAAATTCTTATTACTTTTGCTTGTTCTGTCCAACCGCGCGGCTACGCTTGCGTTGTGATTTTCCCGTGGAATAAGACTTCCCTGTAAGTATCCTATGTATTAGCCCAAAATACAAACTATCTCCATTCCAAATTTCATCCAAATACGTTTAGTAGTTTAGGCGTGAAAGCGGAACAAACATCTAAATTTATAAATATATTTTTTTCGTAGAACATAATTATCTCGTGCTAATTTACTATCTTAAAATCCGATGAGAACTTTTAATTTATTTATTCTTTTTTGTAAAATAATATTGAGCCTAAAAACAATAACTTTCAACAATAGCTAAGTTATCACAATTAATAAAGTTACGATGACTGAAAACAGACGAGCTAAATCTATTTCACTCAGTGCAGATATTGAAATTGTTTGAATTTCTCAGAAATATTGGATTTTATGTAGTACTATATTAATTGGTAAGCCCTACCTTGTACTAACTGAAGGATCTAATGAAATTATTTTTGAATATAAGCCATTTCTCATTTCGTCAGATGTAATTTACAACACTTAAATTGGCAACAACTTAATCTCGTCGATTTTCACAACAGTCGTAGGCTCAACAATATTATTATAAATTATTTGTCAAATGTGTCTGTTCATAGATTATTGATTAATTCATAACCCAAGCCAGTGAGATATTATGTTTAAGTACAAGGCAAACTTCTCCTACGCATCGACCATCGTATAAATCTAGGACATGTCTAGATTATAGAATAAGTCCTTTTCGTACTAAATTGTGAAATTCGTGCCTACTGCCAAATAATCGCTCGTGGGTGCATTGGTGCCGATTAAAGACACGATAATACACGACACGGCACAAATTGGGCAACAGTCATGTCGTTCGTTACTTGAAATTGACAGTCAAATTTATGATTGGTATTAAATTGCATAACAAATCAACACCTAACATGTATCTGAATAGGTAGCGACACCTAACAAAAGATAATTTTAATGAAAAATTAACAAACATTTTAAAATAGTGTTACTTATTTCATATTACCCCATTCATCTACGCTCGACGCTCTATACAATTTGTTGAATGAAAATTAAATTATTACATGCTTCAAACTGTACACAAACATAAGGTTTAATATACCTATAGTATAGTTTGAAACAGTGATATTCAAGTATTTGAATAAATTATTATATCACTTGACTGAACACACACTCATTCATTAATCATTAGGGAAATTTCTTGTTTTGGTAAAATTAACAAATGAAAATAGGTTATAGAATAATTTTGTGTTCATGCTTCGTTACATTACCTTTTATTACAGAATTAAAGTAAATGCCATATACAATTACTAGGGTCACACATTTAATTTTATACAGTTAAGAATTTATGAATAGAGCTCAGCATAAACATTTAAATGAAGTGTGAAGTATAAGCGATGAAGGGCGCACTTAGTATTCCGTATGACAGAAACGTCATGAATATTTCAAATCTTAATTAAGGTTGAAATTAATGTAACATACGGTATCAGGTATAGCAATTTCTGCAGCCTCGTTAGCGTTAGAACAAGTTACATACATACATATTCTTGTATTACAGACTTTGTGTGGAGATTAGTAGAGTTCTTGTCAACTCTATCGTTTATCAATCAATCAGCCTATTGCAGTCCACTGCAGGACGTAGGCCTCCCCAACCCAAGGGCACGTCAAAGCGCACGATCACCCGCTTTCTTCATCCAGCCACCACCAGCGACCTTCCTCAGGTCATCAGTCTACCTGCAGGGGGGCGTTCCACACTACGTTTCCCGAAACGCTACCGTTTATAGGTAGAGCAAATCATTCGAATGTTTTATATTTGGTAACTTATATAGCCATTCGCCATGATAATCAAAATTTTATAAACAAATAGCTCTACTCTATCATCAACAAACATTAATACACAAAGTATTTTGTATTCTTCTTGCAGTAACAAGAGTTTTCTTATTCGACTAATCAGTTTTGCAAAGTCTCAAGCTTTCATTTGAGACGTGCTGCTTAATGCAGTTAGTTATTCATTACTCGATCGCAGCTCCGACACGATCAAGCTAATACCAGCAAGACACGTAAAGGATGGATGCCAAACCGTGCCCACATAAATCTGTGCAGTTTGCACTGCCACTGCTGTATGAATCAGGTTTAGATAAAGCATGGGCGGCATGCAAACAAGCCAATAGTCCAACCGAATAACGTTCTTGGACAGTCTTATGGTTTAGTCGTTTAGTACTGCTAGTTGTTCAATAATTAGCAGCATCGTATATTACGAGTAGCAATCTAGCAGTAAGCGCTGAAATTAAGCAGGATACTACTATACTAATTTCGGGAAACCTTTTTTCTGTTTTATTAACTTTCTTAACGGTTCTTGAAAAATTATCAATTTATACAGTTTCGGCCATCTAGAAAGTCTTCCTTTTTTTAGCTACATTTTACGTATTTCTGTGGTCGTCGATCACAGGAAAGTTGTAGTCTTCTTTTTTTTACTACAAAAATGGCTTCAGTTTCAGACTGAACAACAACGAGCGAGGTTATGCGTTATTTTAGCTTCTTAACTTTCTATACATTGTTGTTTCCACCATTACTTGACTGCAGATATCACTGGCAGGCAACGTATGCTGCTGCCCAACTTTCCCGGTAAATATCCTCGCCGCGTGCGCCACACAGTACACTGCCGCAGCTATTACCTGCCCATTACAGCGTTAATTATGGCCCCACCACTGCTACAGCAAATATTTTACTTCTGCGAAAGTAGGTAAAGACCTGCAGCTGTACTTTAATTCCAAACGTTTATTTTCCAACACCCAATCATAATATTTTTAAGGATCAAATTCAAATTGTCTTGGGGCTTTGAGAGGATATCTTGTTTTTTGATCTGATATAAAAGAAGTAACTGACTGACCGACTGACAGATCAACGCAGAGGCGAAACTACTGGGTCTAGAAACTTGGAATTTGTACAGTAGGTTGTTTTAGTAGATAACCACTAAGAAGAGATTTTTGAAAAATTCCTCCGTATAGGGAGGAGAAGAGGATGTTGAAGTTAATCTAAAACTTTGCCATTTTAAACGAAAACCACGCGGTCGTCCGCGGCGTAATGCTAGATAATTGAAAAAAAAGTCAGTCACTTTTCTTAACTTACGGAAATGGTTGTTCAAGATAAACATGAAAAAACCTACCCTAAACCTGTGACAAACATTCCAAATAGTTTTCGTACCCAATTTCAAGGTCAAGATAGTTTATCTTTCAAACAAGTTTGTGCTTATCAAGGATCACAAATCCACTTCAAAAGGAATGTATATTGTGCTAAGCAAGCTTTTGGTATTTGGAATGAAAAGCGACTCAAGTGGTGATGTAATGGAGAAGAATGTCTTCATTAAAAGTTGGATTAGTTGGAGTTTCTAAGCGCCTAATCTCCAGGCCTTTGAGAAACTTTTCTATGTTCGTACTATTGTCGGAGAAATTATTTTGAAGTGTAAAAGCTTATGGTAAGGGACCAACTTATACATTGACTGAACTAGTCAAAGACTTAAAACTTACTATACAAAGGTAAGTTTTTATTTTTGTGTGTGTACTTTCACAGAGCTAAGTTTTTTTACATTATGTCTTTCTCCTAAATGAGATGGTGAGTTTTTTACGCTTCAGCCATTTCAATTTATCATAACGAAGATGTGGAAATTCTCGTTACTTCAAAAACATCTACCTATATTATCACGGGAAGTATAAAACCACGACGGGCTTATGACAGGGCTGCAACATGATATTATACTAAAAATAACAGTCTACGAGCGAGCGTACAACCAAATTAATAAAGAATGATAGGCCCTTGGAGCCCGGAAGCCAAAAATCTTTTAAATGGCCTTTCGGCGCGTCTCATCGAGACCACTGGTGACCGCAGGGCTGGCAGCTTCCTAGCTCAAAGAATCAGTCCAGCCATTCAGAAGAGGAATGCCCTGGGCCTGGGCACCATGTATGGCGGGAACGCGCCCGACGAAGTATTTTTTTGTGACTGTTTTTATTTGACTCATTTGTATTTTATTGACATTTATTAATAAAAAATAAACAAATTAATAATAAATGAGCATATCTAACAACTTCAAGCAAAATTTTAAATAGAAGTTTAACGCTAATACTCACCTAGAGTTTATTTACTAAACTAACCAATTACAAGCCGTTTGAACCTGTTTTAATTAACATTGCACAACTAAACCAAGATTGGTCGATTAACTGAACACTTGGAATGGGTTAAAGCCATATCGATGCCGAATTAGGTAAACGTTGAGTTCGACGGCTCATTTGCTTCTCATATGGAAATGTAATGTAAATCCATAGAATTTTTGATGTTGATACAGATACTTTAAATCTGTAATTAGAAATCTGTAGGATAGTTTTGTCTGTAACGATGAAATAGCTTGCCATTTATGTTAAAGAATAAAGATTTAATGATATAAAATAATGCAGATAACGCTTTTAATCTACCCGGTGGGCGACCATGTTTCAAATTCTTACAGCTTAACGTGTTTAGTTTAGTACAGATTTGCACCTGTGGAGATGATATTCATAAGATATTATTAGAAGATTTTATTTCTACATTTTAATTGTTGTTCATTGACCTTTTTTCGATTGATTAAATCGGTCAGGTTAAAGAGATATAGAGGTAGTTATTTTTGCATCTGTTTTATGAGCTTGGAGTTTATTGCCGTATTGGGAACATAAAGAAGTCAAACTGAAATGTTTTTTATCGACTACCCACCTCCTGAGTGATACGAAACGTGAAAATCTCTTGTTAGTAGACACAGTACGTGCTAAGCCATCGTGAATAACAAAACAACTTTTGAACATTTTCATAAATTTTACCCATTCACGACACGCCTTACTACGCTACGCATTACGCACCTGGTGAGAGGTCCAATTTCACCGAATGCTAAATTAAACGATGTTTTAAGATCAGGCTGGTTATTTCCTAAACATTGATTAACCAAGTGAGTAAATTTTCACTATTCACCAATCACATTTTTACCATGAGAACTAAATAGATTTTTTAATACAATTACATTGAATATTTTTAACGTGTTATCTTATCACCGGCTATAATCGCGATATAATTAAAATTTAAACACATTTCACTGCGTACCAGGTTCCTTAATTTTCTAGCTGTTCTTTGATTTAAAGAGTTATGAATGTCACTAGAACACTTCTCAACTAAATCTTATAAACGTTTAGCGGTTAGGTCACTCCGCCCATCGTGTAGGATTACAATAAACGATGTGAATGATCAGACAAGCAATTATATGTAAATTCGCCTTGTTCATACGGAACCGTGGCGCCTACGAACCAGTTCTATTTAAAATAGGGTACCGCGCCAAAAATGGTAAACGACTATTAGCAATGTCAATCTACTTAATTGTTTTTATCCAAAAATGAACGATGGTTTGGAATTGCAAAACGATTTAACGCTTCCTGAATAGATAAATCTTTAATGTTATTAACACGTGGGTGTCGCAATGGTGCCTAAATTATATCATCGTACGTAACATGACATGACTAAAGAATAAACTGCTAGTTTAGCAAAAAGATTTAAGACATCTCGTAAAATAACAGAATCTATGTTTATCAATTTGTTCTTTTTTTTTCTTCTTAGTAACAAATTTACTAATTATACACAACAAATTTGTGATTCTAAATATAATATAATATTTACATTATTAGAATTATATCAACAATTGCAGCAACCAGAAGTAAACTACCTATAGTTCGTTCTCCAGCTACTCGTAGCAAGCTTGAAGCGAGGATTAACCTGGAATCTGAAAGATTAAAATTCCCAATTTCTCATCACAGGCACGTAATCTGATTTGAAGATTAGATATTCACTCCACCACCCTCCGTCGGTGGTCTCGCAGATCCTCTTCCGACCGTCAAAACATTTCCGAACTGTATTTTGTAAACAGATTGACGTGGCTATAAACAAAATCGATGCGTGAATCGTTTAGTAATCCGACTTTCGATTGGTGTGGTGTGTGACTCATACTAAAGGGTTATAATAATATCCTATTGTGCGTAGGTCGAACTGTGAAATCGCTAGACCTTTAGATAGTACTTAATGCCTGGAACTAATCATTTATTTCAGAGGTAAATAGCGAAGTTTATGAGCTTAATATTATGGGCCATCAAGCATCTAGTTAAAGCCATCATCACAAGGCAAAGATAATAATAAAAAATAAAATAAAGAAAGGGAATAATACTTGATGCTTTTTAAAAATATAAGTATATATTTACGTTCGAATTGAGAAACCTCGTTTTTCTTGAAGTCGGTTTAAAAAAATAGTCTAAATGAAATGAAATGAAATGAAATTTATTTGCTGCAAACACGGTAACAAAAGCAGCAGTTTAGCAGTTTTCTTTTTTAAGAACGCTTCTATCTGAATAGTAGTAGTTAGTAATATTTTATCTTTGACCTAATTTATTTATTATTATGGAGCAATCAGATTTCTAGTCATACATAGTACATCTTCACATCTTCATACACGGCCATCTGACCCCAAACTAAGCAGAGCTTGTACTATGGGTACCGGACATAGTATTATATATACATATTTAGTAAGAAAATAGAGGCAAAGTCATATAGCAAGTTGTAAGTATACTGTGGCCGGCCATTTCGCTTGGCAGCTATCTGAACACAAACTGAAGGCGATGACATAACTGGTAGCTTTTTACTATAATATATTATAGCACACACTTGTCACAGGTTTTAGAGTAACAGTATTACAAAAACTATTGAATGGCTAAGGTACATTGAAGGCAACCAACGTGTAAAATTTAAAACATGTTACGTTGGCAGCAGTGCAGTCAATGGAACAAACAAGTAACTTCCTGAATGAAAAAAATCCAAGATTTTACAGATAAAATAAAAAATAATGGTTTCGATGCAATTTGACTCAAGAAATTGTAGTTAAATGGCGCTACCGCTAATTTACGGCTTCTTACGTGTTATGTAAACAAGGTGTTTCTTGTGAATTGTTAGGTTAGGCTCGGTTTTAGAGCATAGTTCAGATGGTTCATTTCTTAGATATTGTAAAATAAAATATTTTTATTACCTATAGTAATTATGTACCCGAGACCTCTCGAGATTTTTATCTCTGAAGGAAATCCAAACCCACGTTGAAATGACTATTGTGTCCCTGAAAAGGCGACAGAGGCATACTTCTCGTGCCAAAACCTGCCTGGCTTGAAAGACAATGGCCAAAGGGTGGAATGCCATGGATAGCTAGTTCCTAGTGCGTATTGTAAATACTTATTTCAGAATCTATAAGATTTATAACATTTACTAAGACTTTTGATAGTAGGACCGTAGACCATAAATATTTAGGGAAGATTCTACTTCATAATCATAATTCATATTGATGCAAAAATACTTTTTTTAACATTTCAACAACGATTGAAACTCTTTTTTTTTAATAAAATTTTCGTCAAGGAAGTTTGGAATGTTTTTGACTTTAGAATTTTATCCTATTTTCAGGAAGACATTTCGCGTTCGCACGTTATATCCCTACTAATATCACTACCAATATTATAAATGTGAAAGTAACTCTGTCTGTCCGTCTGTTACGCTTTCTCGCCTAAACCACAGAACCGATTTTGATGAAATTTAGTACAAAGATAGACTAGAGCTTGGAAAAGGACAGACTACTTTTTATCGCGAAAAAAAGGCTTGGAGAGTTAATATAAGGGATGAAAATTTGCATGGAAATTCGTCATTTTCAAAGATAAATCCATGAAACTTTGTATTTAGGCACTTGATAAGACGTAAATAAAAAAGAAAAAAAGTCTTAAATACCAAACACATGGGAAAATCTTACAAAACGCGAGCGTAGCCGCGGGCGGACCGCTAGTACATTATAGGTACGTTATAAAATAAACGTAAAACATGACGTTTTCAGTAGTAATAAAGTGTTGTGTAAAACCATAATTTTGTAGCATGTTTAAAAGACAATTTACCACTCCAGCCTTTAATCTAGCTCAAATTTTAACGAAATATTCCTAATTACTTTGGGTAAAAACAAAGGTAGCTGCGAATGAAGACGCCACCGTTCAAATAACGTCGACTTCCATCATAACAACTTGTCGATGTCACAAACTCGTCATTGGATAAGATTTTCGGTACCGCTGGGATTTTCAAATCTTGTTAATCTTATTTTCTGGAAGACCTTGACCTAGTTGTTTAACATTTTGTAGACGAATATTCAACGTATTAACTTAATAACGCAAAATCGGTCAATATTAACAGCTTTTGTTCCAATCCAGATTTTAGCACCGAATTCAAAAATAAATGTTGAATTTTCATACAAACAGATCAGCTAGCCGAATCTATCTATATTTTTTATCTCCGCTAACGCAAACAGCAGGAATTTAAAAAATCCTTCATGTTAGGTAGGTGGACAGTCAAAAAGAGAGAAAAATAAAATAAAATTGAATCTTATGGAAAGTTGTGGAACGAAAGTTGTTTTCATGGGCTGAAAAAGCAACGAAATTTGCGTTGTTTAACTAACACGTATTATTTCCTAATTATTATTGTCGTTTATTAAGGACAAACAAAACAATTAACACAGTAATGCACTTTTAACTGAACACTACTGCATCTTTGGAGTCTTCATCTAGTCTTTAGGTCTGTGCACGACTCAAACGTGGCTTGTTTCGACAAATTACGATCATGTCATTTGGGCCATAAAACAGCAATAAGAACTAATGGTCTCTTGGTCATCCACTTTATTGGATGTAAATATTACATCGACCCTCCTGCAGCTTATAGAGATGGATAAGGTTTGTCACTCTTAGAGTTATTATAATATAATTATGTCCGTAATATTCGACTTAAAAAAAACGGAGATGAAATTGGAATTTGAACTTTATTGCACAATTTGTGGACGGTGACAAAAATCTTATACCTATTGACAGCTACGACGACCTTAATCAGGTTATCATCATTCATTAATCTGGTATTTTTCTTTTCCAGAGAAAAAAAATAAAAAAAAATATGGACAGTCTAAACAGTTAAGCGCCCATTACGAGCAACAAATACAGTTTGTTTTAAATATTTATCAGATGTCCATCCGATAGTTAAGATTATAGTTAAGGTATTATAATCGTTAAATGGAAAAATAAATTTAAAAAACATCGCTTGTTTTTTACTACTTACTTTATGAACTCTATAAAAACTCTAATAGCTCTGTGATTATGGTCACATCGACATCGGGAGTAATCAGGATCTAAAATCTAAATAATACGAATTCGACGAATCATTCTCAAAAGTATAAAATAGCTTCTTTAAAGTAATGAGGATATTAAGATTTACCACTACGCTATTTTGATTAATTGTTATTAATTAGTGTTGTACCGTTTCTCACGATTTTAGTTATTTTCTACAATATTCGAGCTCGTAAAATAGCTTTAATGTAATTACTGCACGAGATGGGACACGATCTTCTAATATTTTTAATCTAATGGTTTATGGACGCTTTGGGGTATATAAAAATAGTCACTGCGTGTTGTGTACCGAATTAATCTGATTTTATATTCGTATTGATTGATACCAAGTAGGTACATTTACGGATAGAGAGTAACTGTTACTATTCTATTATTAATTGTTATTGTCAGCACATAACTATAGTAATAAATTTTTCTAAGGGGTACGAGTCTTCTGCTCCCCCGCAAGTCCGCGCCCACTATATTACCACTCTGGTATAAATAGTGATTAGGTCCGCCAAAAAAAAAAAAAAAGTAACTAAAAGTATATCCAGATGGGCCCTTCATCAACACTTGTAGACGTCCCCACCGAGGGGCTCAAGCCTACCCTGGAGCAAGGCGATTAGTTCAATGATAGTCGACACACTATCCCAGTGCGGATTGTTCAACTTCACACACAACGTTTGAATTACTTCGCAGGAGTGTGCAGGTTTCCTAGCGATGTTTCCTTCACCGTAACAGCGTCAAATAAACGTACATATAAATAAAAAAATCGAAAACACATTGGTACGTAGTTGAGATCCAACCCGCGTCTTCCGGACAGGAGGCAAAGGGTATAGCCAATACACCACAGACGCTAAAAAAATAAGTTTAAAAACATTCAGCATCTCATACCTCCAACGAAACTCAAAATGTAGAATGCAAACTTGTCCTATAATTTAGAGTTTATTATTATGCACTAGCGCCAGACAATCGCTTCCTAAACATTCCATAGTCTTGACATATATTAGGTATATCAACATTGCATTTTATGTGCTACTCATGTACCCACGCCTTACTCTTGTATTCCATGACTAAGTTGCGCCTTATGGCCCTACAGAGTTACGACCTTCATCGTGCATAGCAGTTTTCCTTCTGTTCCATCATTACATCTCCAAGAAGAAGGGACAATGGATGAGTAAAGTTACAAATTATACACGTGAATGTAGAAAAGGCTGAATAAGTAGTGGGTACCTTCCTTGGTAACGTGGACCGGGCGGTTGGTGATGGATACGCGGCCGGTAACTGCGATTATGGCAAGACAGCAGATTATAGTCTAAACATACCTTAACATACCTTGGGTTAATGATTTTAGACACTGTAATGTTAGAGAATATGTTAATAATGTTGTTGTTTTTATTACCAGATTCGTGTCTTAACCAAAGGGTTCGATCGACCCTACCGTGCTAATCCAAAACTTCTAATGTTCGTCTGATACGTTTTTTTTACCTTTATTCAAGGAGTTTTTTACAACATTTTAAATTTCACTCAATAAGAATTTTAAAATAAATATTGTAATATATTTCTTCTGATTCGAAATTTAAGCCGAAGTAACTGAATAATCATAATCATAACAAAAACCATATAATCATAACAAAAAGAAAAAAAACTCCTACAACTTTACTGTTGTAGGCCTTTGAAATAAAATAACTACATATTTCACTCCGAGCAGAAAATGAAGAAGCTTCCCCTTGCACCTTACGAACCTCACAGTTCGTAAAGATTTTTTTCTCCATCATGTTGCGCTAAGGAATACGGCCGATGCGAAGCCACAATCAGTTGTTACTAAATCCTTTGTACCCTAAAAGCAGTTACTAAACAAAGAACTTTCTTTTGGTACCGGTTAATGGTACGACAATCTTTTATGGAATAATAACACGAGTTTTATTATAAAACAAAAGAAAAAAATACATCCAACGATTTTTTAAGCGCGGAAGGAAAGCTCGTTCATGAATATTGATGTTACAAGTGAAAAGCTTTTTCTTTCATAATATTTTTATCTTCAAACATATTTAAGTGGTATTTTTTTTATTTTCATCGGTGCGCTAAAGAAACAAGCAAGATTAATTTTCTTCAATAGTGAACAATTCTTTTTGATTCTTAATATAATCACTTAGGTAAGAAAAAACCTGTACAAGGAATGCAAATATAAGTATTTTACATTATTTCTTATTATATTCACCTAGAAATAATAACTTTATATCATTCATATAATATGTATTACCTTATTTATTTATTACTCGGAAACGCAACGTACGATTCGCGTTGACCTTTCCGTTTTGATAAGATAGTGTCGCTACAAAATATTACCCACTGTCATCTTTCATAGTATAGGTACTATAATAGACCAAAGTACACCGAATTCCGTGACAAAAAAATAATAATAATGATCTAGGTACATCATTTTTATTAATTTTCAATTACTTTTTCTAGTAAAAAACTGCTTTGTCTCCCAGGTTTTTTGCTCTATATTTCTATTCTCAAGTGACCATTTATTTCCTTACATAATGACTAGATAGAAAAAAGTCATTAATGAAAATAAAAAAAAACATTTAAAACGAAAATTAAAGGCTTTCAACGAAACACATTGCCCCAGTAAAACTATAGGTAAATGAAAAGTGCAACAACGATAACTCTATCAAACAAAATAATAACAGCGTAATTCAAAACTATTTGGATAAAAACCGCAATTCCCTCAACCGTATTCGGTAGTCTTTCAATCGGATATCGATTCACACAAATCGATAAAGCGTATATAATAGCAAACGGTCATACAATACCGTCGATTCGGATTTGGCCACCCGTGAATAGACCACAAAACCAATGAAAAAAATCAACAAACCTAACGCGATTACTTACGATTTACTGATTCGAATACGATCGCCGATTTTTTATCGATTTCATCCTATTATATACCGTTATAACTCACTATTTAAAAAATATCCCGATCACGTTCGAAGTCAGGTACTCGCAAAATTAAGGTGAAATGATCTGATGATGCGTTTTGATATTAACGGAACGGAGCAGAGACGTGGAACATGACAGTGAAGCTGGCCCAGCGGGTCACTCAGCGAGCTATGAAAAGATCTATGCTTGGTATTTCGCTACGGGATAAAATCCGAAACGAAACCATCTGGCTGGCAGAGGACCAAGGTAGTAGATATCGTCCAGAAGTGTAGCAAGCTGAAGTGGTAGTGGGCTGGCCACGTCTGTCGTAGAACCGATGAGCGTTGGAGCAGACGGGTTCTCGAATGGGGACCACGTCTCGGGAAACATATTGTGGGACGCCTCCTGCCAGGACGTGAACTGATGACCTGAAAGAGCAGCCAAAATCTATTGCAAAGACAGTTTCGCCTCGCTCAGTCGAGTAAAAAGTACCGTAAGCGACAAGAATTTAAATTTATCGAAAATCTTAAGCCATTATCTGTGGTACAGCTACGCATCACTCTTATCAACCAATCTTCCACAATGATAGTCTCGCTCTCACTGCTTTGGCTTATTATTGAGATATTGCTAAAATGACCGGACAAAAAGTTATTGCATGAAATTGGTTTAAAATTTATTGGCAGTCACGCGCATGGTTCATTGCCGTTATTTAAATCACAAATGAGCCAATTAAAGAGGTAAATGTATCTGCTCAGTAAAAAGCTGATACCATTCAGATAATGCGCAGTCGGTTTAGCTTGGTTAATGCACTGGTTGAGATCGGTGATGTGCTGATACTTTATTTAGCTAATATTTCTGAAGATACTTAATAAATGGTATACTGGTAATAGGTATACTGGTAACAGGTAGGTCGTGTGGTGACGGCAGAGTAGAATACATTTATAACCAACCTCTACTCTTCCCGTGGGTGTCGTAAGAGGCGACTTAGGGACTACACATTGAACAGGGAACGGGCAGCAGCGCTCTCTGATACAGTAACCTTTTAATCTGCGATCTCCAACCCGCCTGCCAAGCGTGGAGATTATGGCAAGAGGCTCATAGTCCAGCAGTGGACTGTAAAGGGCTGTTGATGATACTGGTAACAATGTGATGTTGTATTATTTGATCTGATTAGTCAATATGTATAGACCCCGCTGTCAACGTCCGATTTGTCCGTAACCAGAGGTTAAAAAGGGCGCCTACTCTTCTATATTTGCAACAGCGACGAGTTTAGCATTCATTACTAGTATTAGTTATATTTTGCAAAACATTTTTAAACATCAATCAGCAATGGAAATTCAAATTGTACGGGATACTGTTTACACGTACATAATAACAATCTGCTTTGAAACACTAAAAGAGCACATCGAATACTCCTCTGACCGGATCCGACGCCCCTCTTAGCATACAACAATAACCGCATTCATGGCGAAACACCGAATAACCCATAAAATATTCATAATTTTGACAAAAGATCATCCAAATCAATACACCCTCTTAATAATAACGTTATGCTTTGTTCCTGATTATAACCCCTGAATAAATTATTATATCTGGTTGGAATACATTTTTCATCCTCTAACGGTAAGCAGTGGTAAAACTGTCACGAAAGGGTGAAGTTTTTACTTGTCTGCTAAATATAATGAGAGTATTTTAGTACATACTTTATTCCTTTTTTTTTCAATACTCTTTTTTACAGACGGACAGTAACAATTTTTTTTATAAATTTAGATTTCTATATCAATCTAAATTGCAAAACAAATCACCATTACCATTGCTTTCTTCAATACCCGTTGGACACCAGTCGCCGAGAGACCTACTTTAGAAATCACAGGTTAAATACTAGCTGCACGGCATACATAATATGTATTAGAAGAATTCAGACCAAATTAAAAGATGCTTCTGGCGACGCGTTTTATTGCATGAGATACTATCTTTATTGCTGTTAATCATGAATATCGTGATCAGGATGGAGAAGATCACCGATCTATCAAAACTATAATAGGCTTAGTTGCAACAATTCTTTAAAATTAACAAACCGAACCAACTAACATAAGTTTTTATAACAATTTCAAATACCCTACTGTACTCAAACATAATAAAGTTATGCTATTAAGTCTTGTTGTCGAAAAGTTAAAAATAATAAGATTTTTTCCGGAGCCTAACTTTATTAAAGCAACATAAAAAGTTTACATTCAGAGAGTTACGGCTAGACTCCATGGAACCCCTCAAAATAGAGTTGATAGTAACTCATGCACAAACAACAACCCCTTGTGCCAGTTTTATTACTTTACCAATGAATAAATATACCAAATTGCGGGGTACGTATATAACACGGAATGAAATCCTTACCAAGTCGTTAAAAACATTCAATTTTAAGGATGTAACATTATCCGTTTAATGTCCCAAAAGCTTTTCATTGCTTGGACTAGGTTTTTTTACTTCACATATTCTTCACTAACCTAAACTTCGTTCACATCATGTTTATTTAAGCCAATTAGAGACCAAACCCAAAGAACTAGCAAAATCCTTTCACCGTCAGATCAGACTATGTAATCATAAAAAAGTTATTAGCATGTCAAAGTTGGCCATACTGGGCAATTATGCTATGCTCACCCCAAAATTGCAGCTTATTCTATAACGACTATATAAGTTTCAACGAGGACTAGTGCGCAAAAATACATATAGGTTCCTATTTTAAATAATAAGAAGAGAATTGGACAATCAAACGATGCAGAACTGAACGTACGATTATCGAGTACTGTGATGGAAACCAATGACAGATGGGAAATACAATACGCTATGGAATGCACCATTGTTAGTGCAATTCCGCTTGATGGTAGTTTTAGGGGCAATTCTACGTATTCATCTGACATCGATCGATTTTATATTTTATCCGATAATGATGACAGCCCAGGATTAAACCTGAATAGATTCATAAGTAGTGACTAATTTGATTGTTAAAAACCGCCTAAATAGAAGTGATAATTTGATCTCGTTGCTGTCGAAAACAAAAACAAACGTAATGTTAGTAAACAAAACACAATAGTACTAGTTCAATAAATCAAAAGTTGTTGATAAATAGCTAATACATTTCTTGTTTACTAGTAGATGAAACCACAAAGAAACTAGAATAGAAAGCAAAATACATCTGGTCTCAAGGTGAAAACGGTGTGAATAACGCGCGATTACCTAGTAGCAATGTCGCGTCGCGTGTTCTTTTAAATCACTTGGAAAAGATGACAAGATAGCATGCTAATTGGATGAAAAATTGAGAAAAAAGTATTAGCAGATTACAAGGTGTTCTGTAACAAATGCTAAAGAAGAAATTTGCTGAACAAAAGAACATTTCTCCCGTACATTACCGCCACTATTATGAGCAAGGGTAATTTATAATACCACAATCGATATCTTGAGAAATAATGAACAATGCTGTTATGAAACTTGACAAAGCAAGCGTTTAAATATGTTCAAACATTGTCATGTAAAAATTACAAATGTTTCCTTATTGAACGGTCAGAGTTATTTATTTCATTACTTTATTAATATTTGATTGATGTAAATATCATCATTATTTTGCTGAAAATTAAATGTGAAAAATAAAACTTTCTCCAAATACTGTAGGTCACGGTCAGTGTAAATCATGATATTTTTGAAACTAGTAAAATATTATTATTACTTTCAAAATAATGGCTTTACAGGAAAAAACTATAATTGTATATGGCTTTGTGTTTAGAGAAGTTGAGGATAATTAGAAAGGATTGGTAATAATTTACATGAAACTGAATCATCAGTGCAGGTATCAGCAAAACTGTTAACAGAAACACTTTCAAGGAAATTTTATTCAACATCATGTAAGTAAAATTACATAAATTTGTAAAGAGGAACGCTAAAGGGAAATGTAATCGACCGAAAGAAAAAGTCTCGTTACGAGCGTGCATAGAACATTTGCGGTAATAATGTTCAAGGAAAGTTGTATGTGGATTTACCAGAGCAGAGTTCATCATCATAATGTCCGCGGTTTTACTACCGGGTTTCTAATTCGAGCTTTGGCGGGAAATAAGTTACAAAAACTGCGTCAATTTGCGGTCGTAATGAAATAGCCAGTTTAAGAGGTTACGAATCTAAGTACATTTTAATGGAAAATTTAACACTTGTGCAACAGTGGAAAACTTTTAATTTGTTTTAAATTGTAAATTATTATTCTATTAAACGAATCCACTATCCCATTTTCACAAAAATGTTCGTTCATCAACTTAGACGTCTAATACAAAAAATAATAATTAAGTTAGTTAATTTTCCAAAATATTATTTTTATCTCAATGACTTGGTCAAGCTCATAATAATAAAATAAGAAACGTCCCTTGTCCCCACCCAGGAGCCAATTGCATCGATTGTAAGAAACTCTATTGTGTTCTTATTTGAAGGATTGTCGACACTCCATAAATTGTCTCTATTTCTCTGCAGTGCCAATTATGGCTTGGCTTAAATAGCCTTCAGACTGTAAGTAGCATTATTTACATACAATTAACAAATCACTAAATCTAGCCCAAAAATTAGTACCCAGTGCTGTTATAAATGATTGTCTGCTAATCCCAACTGATAGATACGCAAAAGATATGCAACGCATTGGAAATTGCAATGTTCTTCTAAGTAGGGCAGGCACTTTCGTGCAGAGCCCAAGCGCTCAGGTGGCGTCGACCCAAAGCGTGCACTGGAATAAAACGCCTCTCATTAGCAATGTGACCCAAATTGCGTCAAATTTCTATAGCAAGTGATTATTATGTTATGTCCAACCGGACTCAACTCCTGTATTTCGGTTATCAACTTGCCGCATGCCATTAATTTGAACTTGAGAATTGGCAAATTTTAATCTATTGCATTCGAATTTGTGATTTTTATACCAAGTGATTCAGAAACGTATAATAACGTATTTAATTTATTTTAGATTATGTACTTTGTTAGTATTTTCATTTCTGTGGTATTTGATTGATGTTGTACAAAACTCGATCCTTCTCTGCTATCCGGGTTTTTGTCAAATTAAGTTCTTAAGACATTACTAATTAGGTGTATATGTGATGTCACAAATAAGATACATTCATTCGTCGGAATTCCTACATGTGTCAGACGTGAATCATTTTTACAGGGTCAAAGTTCAGTAATCTTAAGTGTAATGTTATTCAATCTTTAGTGAAAGTTATCAAACCACTATTTGTAAAACAATACCTTATAGTAACTTTCTCTTCGAATTATAATAATCCAAGCAAATCCATGTAAATTTGCAACTAATGGAAATCCAATGTCAGCAAAGAATCACCTTATGTTTAACCAATATTTAGTTTTGCAGCGCAGAATTTATTTTAAGTAGGGACAGTGAATGACCTCAAATAAGAACACAGTTTTATGATCCTTAGGACAAGGTATAATACAGCTGACATTGAGAGGCAAGCAATCTTCAGTGGGCGAGATCACTACGTGATTCATTGCGAATAGGCGGCTCTCTTGGACCCGAGGAATGGACAAAGGATTACATGATATATTGACTTTAAAGAGGTACTTCATTACAGATCCTTTTCATTGATAGTGTAAGTGCAATATCTATCATCGGTTCTTTTTTCACCTGTCAGCGTTCGACGGAAAAAGATACTTCTTATTTAGTCGAAATCCCGATGTATTGGCATATTTTATTTCTGTACATTTTTATTGTTATCCACAGGTAACAAACAACAATTTAAATTGTGTTTCATTTGGAATAAAATCTCAATTATTTTGTCATCCATCATAAGTATTCTGGTAATAATAAAATTAGATTCTGTGAAAAATTTCAATTATTATAGGTAAGTACCTTGAAAATTTAAGTAGCTGTTTTATATTATACGTCCTACTGTCTTTGTTCTTTATCTTCAAACAATTTGTGACCTTATCTTATCAAAATAAGTATCTTAAATGGAATTTTAAACTGCTGTTAAAAAGACTGTTATAAAAAGTAAGTTAGTAAGTTGATTATGAGAAGTTTTGTCTGTTACCAGGTTAACGACATACTGTTATGTTCTGAGTAAGTAGTATGTTTTACCCTAAATAAATTAGAAAACTGAAACTTACTTAGATTATTATATGGGTGATTCTAATTCGCATAAAGCACATTGCAGCAAAAACAATAAACATATTACACAAGCTATAATTATTTATTTATAAAACAAGCTAGGTACCTATATTATTGGCATTTATAAAAAGCACTCAGGTAAATAATAATATAAGTAGGTGCCTAACATATATAACGCAATAGACGTGCCTATATCAAATAAATTTACTTAAACGTTAAAATATTTTACGATTGGTTGAAAAAGTCTTTAATTATTCTTTAATTATGGAATCAGTATTCCTTACACTAAAACCCGTCAAGTACTTTACTAATTACCGTTAGGTTAGGTTAGTTTACCTCATTATCGTTTTTAAATTTCTTCTTAAGTATTGGTACTTTATTACTATTTCAAGAGCATTGACCGCACCAGGGGCCTTGTTTGAAGGTAGTTGGTAGCTAATATAGCTCCAGGGGAAACTCTACACCAGTTGAAACTGCCAGCAAGTTTGTTAATAACAATCAATCATACTGAAGCTCAACTTTACTAATGGATGCTATCGAACACTATCCATGACAGCTATGAAACCACAAACTCAAGAAGTAATTTTATATTGGACTATAATAAGTAGTAATTACGTAATTAAGTTGTTGTTATTATTTTCAGTTTTAATTTGCCGCCGGAAATCTGAAAAAGGAACTGTAAGCACATAGTGGTAATCATTAGATAAAGCCCTCAAAAGGATCGGATCATAAAGATTTTTAATAAAGCGTAGAAGATTAGAGAAAAGAAACAAGAAAGGGTAATAAATGAAAACCCTGATCAGGAGTTTTAATTGCATTAGTTAATGAGCAAATGTTAATTACAGAGGTAAAATATAGATAGATAGGTTAAAATAATCCAAATACTCCATTGAGGCCGAGAGGGAACCAAATCCACGATTATGCGTGGAAGCGAACAGCTGGAGCGCAAACATACCAACACCTATACACACGCAGCCAGTGTTGCCACTTTTAATTAATGAGAGAAACAGAGATGATGGTATACAATGTAACCAAAACTATACTAGCGTTGTGTTCGGGATAAATATACGTTATTATTTATAGCAATTTTAATTTTATGTAATAGTGAAAAATTCAACTTGGTAGATATACGTATTTAGTCTGTGTTAGTGAATGACGAATCGACGTGACACAGCTTAAGGCAAATTAAAGTTTTTGACTTTACTTAGCTTAGCTAAGACAGTCGAGATGGTAGAGGGCGATACATAATTTGTATAATAATTATAATATTATTCCGATGATAGTAGCAACAGGTACATTTTGAAATTGATCATAGGCAAGAGAGACACTCACTTGACAAGATACACTCTGGGTAGTTTATGATCTAATTTTATATCTTGGCAACCCTGGGTTATGGATGCACAATACATATTCAAAGATCAATCAGTTTCCATTTCGTGTGTGTAATCGGAAACGCATCGGAACATCAGTTTCGTTTATGCTAATCAAATTTCGTCTTTACAACTTGTAGCGTAAAGTTAACTACACGTTGTTACACTACAGATAATGATTTATTCATTTCTATATAACTCCAACAAAAAGGAAGCTGATAGAAAAGGGGGTAAAAAAAATTAAATACAGCAAAGCACGCGTCAGAGTGTAACAGGCGATGACGACTCTTTATGAAAGAAAGTGATAGATGCACGTCACGAACGCATTGACAGGTGGCTTATTAATAAAATGTTGGTGACTGCGCTAATGATAATGTCAGATTGATTCGATATAATGAAGCTCTTTGATACAAACAGCAATGAATCAAAGATTGGATCGTTTTCACTTTTGAGTCCTTTATGCTACACTTTGGCTGCTGAAAAAAACGCAATAATACAGCCATGCGCTTGCGCACCCCCACTCGCCTCGGTAGTGCGCCGCATACGTTCGAGGAATTTGGTAACAACGCACCTACGACGTAGGGGCCGCGCAGTCACATGCTCCTACGAGGCGGGTTTACCCGCACGGCAGTCTTAGCACGCTCCACCCCTACCTAGTAGGTGTATAGCAGGCGTCGTCGTGTGCTACAGTAACAAATTAGGAACCGCTGAAGAAGCATGGGAAACGACATTTGATTATTGACGGGAGACAAAAAGACAGGATACACTGCAATACCAATTCAAACCTTCGAACTGTTCGAACCCTTTGGTTAGATCGGAGGGTTAGATAATGACACTTTTGGATATTAGCCAGACAGAACTGTTCATCAAGTGACTGTCCAAGCGTAAACGTGTTCATGTTTGTCAACGCTAATGACATTTTGACAATAATCATACAAACTGACATTTCGTGCACAATTTTGACACCTTGGTAAACTTTGGCCTCGGCTTTTGGTTACATTAGTGCAAAATATTTAGTCACATATTAAATTTCATAGTTCGACTATGAAATTTAATATGTGACTAAATATTTTGCACTCATATTTTATTGAACGTACCTACAAAACTTTATTTTAAAATGTCAGTATTTATATTACCTTTTCACAGAAGTTTATCATCAACTGCTCATATACGTCCCCACCAAGGGGCTCGAGCCTACCCTAATTTAGAGCGATTAGGCCTTAGTCGACGACGGTTCGAGTGCGGGTTGATCGACTTTACACACAATCTTTGAATTTCTTCGCAGGAGTGTGCAGGTTTCATCACGATGTTTTCCTTCACCGTAAGAGCGTCGAATAAACGTACATATGAATTCGAAATTCGAAAACACATTGGTACGTGGTGGGGATCGAACCCGCGTCTCCCGGACGGGAGGCAGAGCGGCCCTAACCACTAGACCACCGACGCTCTCCACAGAAGGTTCCTTATATTTTTATAGTACTAATAATGAATTATGTTTTCTCAATGACAATGTTTGTGTTTGTGTGTGTGTGTGTGTGTGTGTGTGTGTATGTGTGTGTGCAGTAATTGTAACATGACTGAATATTTTTTTTATAATTTTACGAAGATAGGCTAGTCTAATTAGTTTGTGTCTTGGTATGTCCTTATTAGAAGTCGTCATAACAGAGATTACTCAAAGAATCAAAGGCGTCGTACCTAGCACTAGTTAGTACCTATCTAGTTAGTTGGTACCGCAGACTGCAGAGACAAGATGAAAGTACCTTTTTTAGTTTATTAAGTAGGTATACAGCTATGTTACACCTCTTAAATATTTACCTTTACTTGTCATAACGTGAAGTCAAGTAAGCAATAAATTGTTACCTTATACCACAGAGTACTATAATACTGGCGTGCGGTGATTGAACTTGACAGTAGGTTACGGTAGGTACCTACTTAATTAGTTCACATAAGATATCCAATCAATAAAACCAGTAATTTCTGTTTCTAGATATTTTTTCCAATAGTTAGAATAATGAAAATTAAGTTAAGTTACCTCTTCTTTGTTTTATTGAATGAAATTAATGAAAACGCAGCACCTTACTTTACTGATTTGATTTAAGACGACACTATTGCTATGCAATTTAATGCCTAAGTACAGTAGCGTCCTACATCCCTATCAGTACCTAACTAAAATACAACAAGCATTTTTTTCTGCATGCATTTTTTTTATTCCTGCCTGCCTTACAAGTACACCTAGGTACCCATTTTAATAAGCATAGCAAATCATGCATTTTATTAAAGATTGGTTATACTAACCTGTTAAATACGCTGACGATCACCATAGTAAACAATCCAAAAAAGTTTTCAAAATCGATACAAACAGTATATCAATCGATAACATCCATCAACGTGTTACAGTCGTAAATGAAAACACGCACATTTCCACAAAAATGCACATTTTCGAACGATCAAAACTCGAATTTGAATGGTCCGGGAAGCGCGTTTCATCGCGGCTCGACGTGATCGCACGCGGCGAAAGACGAGAACCAACTGGCGCGCTGATTGGCTGTGGGCGCCAGCAAGCCCCGCCGGAGATGCAGCGCGTGCGCATGTTCGAAGAAGGGGACGATGCAAAAAAGGGAACAAAAATGAAAAAACAACAAATAAACTCCAGAAGTTGTATGACAGTGAATGAAATTGTTTATAGGATGGCCTTTATGAAAATAAACTTTTAATTAAAAACATCGCCGTTGTTCATTCAAAGCACACTTACAGTAAATATTAAACATAGTTGCTTTGCTGGATTTTAAACAGTTGAATTTGTGAATTCCATTACCCATCTAGTAGATGGTTGGTAAAAAAACTACACACACATCATACAACTAACTGTAGTAAGTAAGTAACTATCCTATGGTAGTAATTATGCACTCTTCGTTTCATATTTCCACTAGCAGCATTTTTTTGGAATGTATTCAACATTTCACCTACGTCACGTCATATTTGTCAGAATGTTACTCACCTGCGTCTATCTTATTGATGGAACACGCCTCCACACTCTCCTTCGCGACGCATACTAATGTCCCCTTATCATCCAAAGAACTGTATACATTATTGTGCATCAAGTGTACATTCGGTATACAAATTGCAAGCCATACGTTTGTGTTGTGCCGTTAGTCCTGATAAAGTGGACGAGCCTAACATAATCATTATGTTTGGAGACAAAATTACAGCCATTTTAGTCTTAATTACTCTTCAGAATTGTTCGGTATATAGCGGTAAAGACTCGGGATGTATTTTTGCTATGGTGAAGCTATGAATGTAATAGATAATTGGGACTACTTAAGTTCGCATTTCTTTTTACTTTGTTAGCCACCATGTGCGTGCATTTCAACAACTATATTTGTTAGCCAATGATACAAAAACCAAAATCAAAAGTCCTGTTAACGGCACGCCGGAATTTCTTGGCTCGAGTGCATATCTGCATGTTATTACGAGTAGAGTAGGTAATAATATATTATCGGTAGAAATGCTTTGATCGAGCATACTTTTATAAAAGCACATAAAATGTTTGGACCATAACTCGGAGTTATCTATGCCTATGCCATAGAAGATGATTAAAAATTTAAAGCAATGTGTACAAAATGTCATCTAAATGCTTAAGCGATTAACACTTTTACCCCTCTGTTACCATAATCGGTCGTTCAACAACCGTTAAATCTTGATAAGTTTTAACCCTCGCTTTTGAGTGGGAAATAGTCAAGTGCGTACGTAACCACTTGAAACCTTAGTAGGATTTTTATTCAACTGTTAAGGACTTTGCTTGTGACAGCCGATCGATCTATTTCTACAGATCAATCTGAGCCCTTTTTAAATTAGTTCGGTATTAGTTTTTGTGATCTCGTTATTCAATTTTTTTTTATTTATTACTAAATTATTTTGTACACTTTCTCTCACAGGATCTTATTAGTTAAGATAGACCCAAACATTCTTAAGAATCTGATGCACTATGAAGACTTTTTAATCCAAGGTATGAAAAGGGTTTCTACCACGCCATAACTCACTGCTAGAAACTGGTCAGCATTTTTCGAAAAGTATAAAATTGTAACTGTGCTCAACCGCATTTTATCTTAACGGCATTTTATCGACAAAAGCGCGCCCCTATTCTCGTGTTTATCGAGATCCCAGCTTCCTAATTTAGGAGAGAGATGGAGAGATTGCTTAACAATTGCGGGGTAGGGACGTCCCGTGGAGAGAAAAACCGGGTCACTGTGCTAGTATGCGCTCACCTGCACTCTGCAGGGAGTGGTTGGGATTGTTATATTGTGTCCAACTTTAATTAGGACGATAAATATATCAAAGAGTTAAGCGATTTGTTACGGCCTACCTAATAGGCCGTCTTAGTCCTAATAACTCGACAAACCATCTATGTTTAAAAATAATATAGATAGATGTAAATTATTTCGACGTGCATGCGGCTAATGTATTATAAGAAGAGTAACTAGATTTCAAGCATACCTAAGATCAATGAATGTCTGACATCTTACAGCATTGTATTTATACGTACCAAATTTGTGTTATTCCTCAGTAGAATTATGATCATTATGAATTCAAAGATTCACACTTCACTGGAATTAAAATCTCCTGGGGTGGTTATGTACATTAACGTCAGCAGGGGACTACATTACATAATAATAACTATTACGCACAGTTGCAAAATTCCACTGAAACCAAATGTAATGTATTGCATAGTAATGCGACGATGGTACTGACTCACCAATGATCAGGCATTCAAAAGTGCACGTGGACGTGGCATCGCTGATATTCCGGAAGGCGACCAAATAGGAACGGGCCATCAAACTATGATAACACCGCGTAAGTACTATAGTATCTTTGGTATAGTAAACAATAACATGCCAGATCTATAATTAATGAAGTATGTAAAGAAATATGATCTTTTGACAAATTACACGCATTTTTCGAGGGTTCGCATGACCGTCTTTCCCTGACTTTAGAATGATTCAAAAGCCTCTCATTATAAACCAAGCAACTTACAAATAAAATACAAACTACTCTCGCTACGCTGTCGTTTCTTCACAAAAGAGTCATCCAAATAGGGTCACAGTCCAGTTTGACCTATAATTAACTCAACGTGGAACTTCAAACGTATTCTAATACACAAGAACGTTCCGACTCTTGAAAAGGTCTAACTTGAACAAGAACTTGAATTACCAAAGTTTTAATATATCACTTACTTTGTACTAAAGATGACTTAAGATGTCAGCACTTTCACATATCTTTAATGACGTTTGGTATATTTACCTGAAACCAAAAACAAGAATTTAATAATCTAGTAAGAAATAAGTAGTTTCGTAACCATAATTCGATATCGATCTTTGTTTCGTGAGTACGATTTATAAAAAATACATGATTAATTTTTGTTTGTATACGTAGAGATATTCACTCGAGCCGTTGCATCCAATAATGCAAGTCTAAATAATCCCAAGTGGTACTTCGGAAATTGTTATCAATAACTCAAACTTTCGTGCCCTATCGACCTGATCAGCATTCCTGGAGCCAGGAGTAGCTAATAAAAATTCAGTTGCAACATCTTAAAAAACTGTATTAATTTGAATTTTTAAGCCCGTTTTTGCAAAAATGCTGTAACATCAGCACTTGCTATTCAATTGTTATGACCTCTAACAGGTTCCATTACAGGTTTTGTTTTTTTTATTCCGATGAGAGCACGATCGGGTTTGACCTGCCCGGCCAAAATGTATATTTGCATTATGATTAGTTTTCGTGATCTCTGTTGTGGAAGGTTATGATAATAGTTTTTATTTATCTTGACTTTAATCATCAACAGCTCAAAATAAAAATTTAAATAAAATTATAATGAGCAAAACCATAGCAAATACATAAGGGATAAGTGTTGAACCAGAGTCAAATTGTTATCGTAGGATAGTGTATTGTTTGATTAATCGGACTTATTGATTCATTTAGTTTACTATTATGAATACATTTAGACAGTAAATAATAGAATAATAGTTTATTCCCCCTGACACATTTTCTAAGTCAATAAATATTCAATTCAATAACGAGTAATAAAGCAAAGTTCTGTGATGCGAAATTTTCCAAAACCAATTTACGTTGTTGGTTCAAGTCGGCAATAATTTGAGATAATCCCTGGTTAGGCCTAAAGTAAAACTACTGGTTTATGAACGCCTCGAACCAGAATGAACCAATCTGTTCAATACACTCAATAATTACATACTTATGAAATGCGCAACAGATGATGTGGAGAAAGGAAATGGTAGCCCTGGATAGCCCCGAGCAGAATTCCTCAAATCAAAATAAGGGCAGTGTGTATTCTGCAATTTGAGACGAGAAATGCAGCCATGCGGAAAACTAAACTATAATCGGCGTTTTGGTGGTGCAACCGGTAGAAACAGTTCAGAAGCTAATACTAATGTTGCTTATCATATGATATTACCACCATTTATCTTTAGGGCCACTTCTAGCTTCTTAGATTTCTAAAAGTAGCACTACAAATGACACAAACAAGTTCTAAGCTGCATGTCTAAACGGTATGAATCTTTACAGGTCAACAAATGAAACCTCAATAGGCTTCCAACCTTGACTGTACCGGCGTACCACCAACGCAATCTCCCTTGCTATGTCTACATCCGAAGGTTAATTTGAAATTATGGTCGTCGTGTAACTAGTTACATCGGCTTTGTTGAAAATGCTGAAGTTGATTAAGATAAAGGTTGTAAGGGCTTTGCTATTCTTGTTCTTGAATCTAAGAAAATAAACAGAAATTCAAAGTTAAGTGCTGAAGTTCGATAAAGTTCGACAAGGCTTTTCTATTCTTACATTTGAGTCAATGAACAATAAACATAATAAGAAAATTAAGTAGACGAGTGGATTGACAAATAATTGCTGGAATATACGCATGATAATTGTTATCTGAATACTTAACTTTTAAGCCCAAGTCACACAGAGCCGTGCCGGGGGCGGTCCGGGGCCGGGAAAGCGGGACAGTGCTATGGCGCGGCATAGCGCCGTCCCGCTTGTCCCGGCCCCGCATCGCGCCGCTCCCGCTCTGTGTGACTTGGGCTTTATACTTTTATTTTTTATCTACTTCTTTATTTAACCTATTCTGAGATAAAATATCAAAAGGGATAACTTAAATTTGACTACCTACTTAATTCTCCATGCATAATGCTGGAATACAAAAGAGCATTATAATTTGACCCGCCAAGAGATGTTCCCAGAAAAACAACAATGCACATAAAAGGATGCTGTTATTCACACAGTTAGTTCTATTATAAAATTACTCTATTTACAGTTTAGATGACCAACAGGTAATTTAGGATGTTCCAAAAGTTTGCTTAACATTTTGTGGTCGCACATTGGACTGCAATGAAGACGGATATTGACGAACAGAAAGGAATGAGACCAACAATTAATTTATGATTAGAGGTATGAAATAGAGGTTATTGTATTAGAAATCGTAAAATGTTTGATTAAAGTGTATGATTTACTGAATAGCTACATGTTATTAGTCACATCACTTCACAATACTCGTAATATTACAAAAATATGAAAATATATTTGGATGTTTAGATGTTTGTTCCGCTTTCACGCCTAAACTACTAACAGATTTAGATGAAATTTGCAAATGAAATAGTTTGTACTCTGGATTAACGCATAGGATACTTTTTAAGGGAAAAAGTTTTATTCCTACAGGAAAAATCTTTCGCAACGCGAGCGGAAAGCTAGTAGGTTATAAATGTCATGAATTTAATAATAGGTGCCAATACTTAGAATTACTCAATTATCTGTTTGATATGGTTGTTGATAAAAACCAAATATATATTTAGTAAAATTTGTTAGTAGTATTTTTAGTAATTCTAAATTTTGCTCTTGAATTCTGCTGTCTGACAATAAAACCACAGTACGTATAAAACCTTGTAGAATCATAAGTTATGTCCGAGTACTACCTATGTGATGAAAGTTCAAGACATCATCCTGTACATCCTGAACACAAGAGCAAGGTGGCTCGACAAGTGTGTGACAATGTTCACAAAGAAGACAAAGACCAAAACAACGGAGCGATAAAACCACCCTTTCTTCTCAAAAGGGTCACTAACCTTCTTTTCTTATGATGCAGTGCAACCCCCTTTTATGCAATACAAAAGAAATCTGTGGTTTGAATATGGATAGTTATGATAAATCTAACCTAATTTGCTTATCTTAACAGTTTTTTGGGGATCACAAAAGCAATCTAAAGATTGATAAATTGTTATAAAAAAATAGGAGCGATGAATAAAATTAAAGAAGCAAATTATATGATTAGAGCTATTTTAATTTTCACCGTGCTTTTAACTGTTTTAATTTCTTTATTTTTTATTTTTGTAATATCTGATTGGGAACGTATACTCGTATGAGCTGTTGATGAGTTGGTGAGTAATTACTGGTGAGAATAAAAAACTAATAATGAGTTCAATAACTTCAGTAGAAGTGGTCCTCTTAATGATCTCTCCAGAATGTATATGTTAAAAGATTCTTTTAAAATGAAAATACATACAAAGTCATATACATGAGAACAGCTACAAAAACAAAACCGCATTTCACAGTCTTTCACAGCAAAACAAATCACATTTATATCAGCAGCTTCTATAAGGACTCAATGCACAAAGAAGTGAAATTGATGAATGATGGATTGATTGATCTTTGATTGTTTTTTTTTTGTGTGATTGATGGTGAATGTTTGAGTTGAGTTTGTAGTCACTAAAGTAGTAGAGAAGAGCTCTCGTCTACAATGACTCCGAACTAGGAAGTCATGCTCAAAACCCTAATTTAAAATCAGCCTATCTCTTTCGTGTCTGATTAACGAGTTAGGAGAGGAGAGGATGAGATGAACGAATGAGATTTTGAATGAATGATAACCTAAAATAAGAGCGTAGTTGTCGAATAAAGATATTTTTAAGTCTGATTTCTTTTAGTTCATAAGGTTGAAATTCGATGTATGGCCGCTGCTCTATAGAGATCTTCGGTTTCCTTAAAACGTTTGACATTTTGAAATGAAGTCTTAAAATCAATCTTAAAACTAAATTGTTATTTTGTTAAAAAAACGATTCTGTCTTTTTTCTTCAAATTGCTTGGCATTTTTTTCCTGTTGACTAAAAATAACTTTAATTAAATTTAATTCTAACGTACTCGTATGTACCCATATAATATGATTGTGGGTATATAATGTAAACATTTTTTTTGTATTTTACTTCTCTGTCCAAGCCATCATTATTTAATGACGAGCTAGAGTGTTGTTTTTCAAAAGCAAGGTATTACATTACGCTGACCACTGTTACTTGAAGTTTTTTAATGTAAGAGGGTCCGTATTCAAATGAGCTTGAGTTTTTAGGGGTCGAGGTCCATTGTCACAGGTTTGCATAATGCATTCGATGCATTACAATGCTGTTACACCCGGATTACACGGGCATATAGAGAAATCGAAAAACGCAATAGAAAATAACTAAAATAACTTTTCATTAATTTGATTAAAAACAGAATTGCGTACTTTTATTTATAATCGTGAGTAAAAGTAAATTTTAATTGATGTATAAAAATGATACTGGTTTTTTAAGAGTTTGTTAGTTGTGTTTGTTTTTTATCATATTAAGCATTATTGATTGGATCATCTGTTTACTGGTAAGTACTGATCTATTCGAACAAAATTCTCCTACATTTTAATATGGTTTTTTTTTTTTATATTAAATACATAAATACTTTTTCGCGGTTGTTAATATTAATAACACACATAATATATCTACCGGATTACAACTACGATTTTGGTTTAAAATACCCTAAGCTTTTTTAATGAGCTTACCGATATTTCGACTATATTGCAATAGTCATGATCACCGCAGAACTGCATCGGTAAGCTCATTAAAAAAGCTTATTTAAAACCAAAATCGTGGTAATAACCCAGAAGGTATGTGTGTATAAAATACATCACTGAAAAACGCCTGATAAAACGCACGAGACTATTCTACAACATGTTTTGCACACACAATATGTAGACGCACTGTCAGCAATTTACAAAATAGAAATAAAGAAGATTCAAACTTGCAACATTTGCCAATTTTGTTTTAAAGGGACAATCGCTAATTTAAGATGCTAGTTGCAAATTACCATAATCGAACCGGCCAACCGTAAAAACATTGTGAAGGACAAAGCTTTGAACTTCTAACAAACGAAAGGGTTAGAGACCTAAAATCCACTTAGTAAAACACCCTATTTCTAAAGCATAAAGTTTATTATTTAATAAAGTGTTTGAAATGTGTCAAATAGAAAAGAAGGTCAATGACCGAATTCGATGTTCGAATTTTTTTAAAAGGTGTTAATTTTATTGCTGTGAGAATGATTCTTATCAAGAAATAAATAATAGACTCGACAAATGAGGGGTTGTGGAGTTCGATAGAGATGTAGTGCTTGTCAAAATTATAGTGATCGTGGCACGAAATAACACATAGGCATTTTATTGAAGGCTAACTATTAATTTTTCACAATATCAACAAGTTTGTGTTAGTAAAAATAATAGTGCAATAAGCTTATGCTCACACAAGAGCTATTTGGCAATTAGACCACAAATCCGATAATAAGGTAATTAATTATATTTATACTGGAAAGCTAGACTAATAAGAATGCGTTTTATTGTACGCTAATTTAATAAAACCTGTTGCTATATAAAATATAGCAAACATAATAATCTACTTACTTACCAAACCTAAAGCCGATATTTTTTTACAATATTAAACCTCACTCCAAAATACAATAATTGATTGAACTTTTTTTTCAACAGGCCATATTAAATCTGGATCTTGATTATACTGCTTAAAAACAGTAAAATTCCACAGAATTAATATAGTAAAAATTCATATCTGGTAATAATTTGTTCTCAATTGAAGCATACTGGCGTGTTGCAGGTACGAAAACATTGCAGCGAAAGCATACGCCATACCAGAACCGCCAAAGGTATGCGATCATTAATTTTATGCTAGTAGCACTACTATTAACTACAATTCATTAGAGGTATGTAATAATTAGTACATTACTGCCGCGGCCGCAAAATTAGTTATTTCAGGACGAGGAGGGTTCATTGTTATAATATTTCCCTAATATTGCGATAAAGATAAAAGAGACGAAAATTACAACCGCCATATTGCATGCTTTTCTTTTTTTTGTTCTGTGCCAGTGTTATACAGAGCATACAGCCAACTCCAATCACTAGGATTCGTGTACGATTCATATAAATTGAATTTAGAACATAAGAGTATGCTGTAAAAAGACTCAAAAGCATTGAAATTTCTAGACGAAAGTTATTTTGCTGGCCTCGGCCGTTTGAGGGCACGTTGCTGGCCGCTGTTTTGTATGGGGCAATGTTTCGTCCAAAAATGAGTCACTTCGCGTACTGTTTTTTGGCAGTAATGATCACATTTTCGAGCATGTCGGAGAAAAATTACATTAATGATTTATCCAATACATTGCCTTCGAGTGAAACAATTAATAGCTGCAAAAGAGAAAAAATATATTAATGATTTATCCAATACATTGCCTTCGAGTGAAACAATTAATAACTGCAAAACTGAAAATGGAAATCGAGAAGAGGAAATTACCCTTAGATTTCTGACTCGCGTCGCCTCAAGGGAGCGAAGCTATCGTATTTTGTTCCTCTGAGGAAATACCCAAAGCATAGACCCAGAGTAAAAAATAATAACAAGGAACGGCGTTAAGCAACGCTAGAAATCGTCATTTTTTTTTATAAAACTTTGACAAAAAAGGCACATTTGACGGGGCTGAAAATATACTATTAAACATTCGTGTGATGAGCACGTCTGGTTGTTGTTTATCTATATATGTATATATGTATTTATCTATTTATGTAATGAATATCAGCTGTCTGGTATCCAGCTCTGCTTAGTTTGGGATCAGATGGCCGTGTGTGAAGATGTCCCCATATATTTATTTATTTAATAAACTAACAGCTACAATACGAAACAGCTACAAGTACTTTTTTGTTTATGTAAGTTATATAATTTACTATATACCACTACAAAGTTATTATATGGTACCATGTTGGTATATGCCTCTAGTCTCTCGCACAAATTTTGATGTTTCACATCACCTTCCATCACGTGAGACTGATCCAATCTAATTATAAAACTTAAATAAAAGCAATCTAGGTATTTCTAGTTTTTATAAACACACGTATATATATATATATTTACAATAAAGTGTTTCGTATTTTATTATACTTCATAAAAAATGTCTTACTTGAGTGACATGTTAATAAAAATGCAAATCCGATGAGAGGAGACAGTCTGAAGGAAGAGACCTTTAACGTATAACGTATTATTATAATGTGACCGAAGGTTATATTTGTGGAAATTTGACTGAGTTAATCGAATTTTCTGCCCCTCAAATTGTTGATATTTTCCCAACATTTTCAATGTTGACAAGGAACGTCCAATATTTGGGGCGTTTACATCGAAAAAATCTTCTTAAAAAGACATATTTACCTGCGTGACTGCGTTATATAGGTATATGTAATGTAATATACCTAAGTATCATAACTCTTAAGGCGGGGTTATGCGGAAATACCGCTCATAGTCGATACTTTGATGATCAAATACTAGCATTTCTACTGATGCTATAAATATAAATCTTTAAATAAAATTGAAGCCAAGTAGAATTGTAAAATACATTACAGTAATTTAGAAAAGCGATGCACAAGTTTTTTTTAAAAAGCATCAAAAATATTGTTTGATTTTTGATCTTAATATTTATTTTTGTTCTTATTTTAGCTATATCCTTGTGTGCAATAAAGTATATTCTATTCTATTCTATTCTATTCTTAATAAGCAAAAGAGTTCAAGAAAAAGAGTTTTTCAGACAATTTCCGCGCAGTGTCGGACGTAACCACCGTGAAGTATCGCACGCTAAAATATGAAGGTTATTTCTATAATGCGTCGGTTGAACTTTCATCTAAAGCGCGTTGAGTTGGCATAACCCGGCCTTAAATATTTATCAAATAATACCGCAAGTTGCTACTGATTTTGAGATGTAATCAGCTAAGCTGCATGGCAAGGCGGTAAGCTGATTGTGCATTCCTCACTCCGTACAAACGCACGCAAACGGTTATCTTATCTCTGGCACAATAGTGAAGTATTCCTTTTATTGTAGGCTTAAGGCGAGGCCCTATCCAAAATTAGCAACTCAACGCGCTTTAGTTGAAAGTTCAACCGATGCACTACTGAAATAACTCTTTTTTTGTGAAAAATATAGAACGAATAAAAAAACTAGCTGGTTTCGCCGTTTAGGTATTAATATAGCCACGCAAAAAATACAAAAATAATATGTTGTTGTCGCTTATTCCTATTCCTTGATTCCTTAATTATATGTAAAATCTACTTGGTTACGTGATAAACTCTTCTGTTGGTTGTAATTTTCTTATTTTGGTACATATTCCGAGACGTGAGATACGCGAGTTAAAAAAGGGGTCCGAAAACGATTTTTCAAATAGGGCCTCGCCTTAAACAGTTAAAGTAGTTTTATATACTTAACTTTTAACTGTCCAATGTGTAATACTGTGTGTTATATCCAACAACGTACATTCAGATGTCTTTAATTTATTTTTGGTTTATAAGAAGATATTTTCACGTACACGATTTTAATATTTTAAATCAATTGAACATTTTCTTAAAATTTTAATACATCTGTCTTAACTTCATACTTACAACAAGATTGCAAGGCAGAACAATGACAATAAATCTATGATAAAGGATGACGTTTGAAAAGTGTGTTCAAGTGTGTAATAATAAAATGGCAATAATTCTTCTGTGCGATATACGTGTGCCCGGATTGAAAGAGTGACGTTTTTATTGGGCGATAAAATATGGACACAGATCGTTAGGTAGCCCTGTCGTTATTCATGCTAATCCTTACTGATTTTGCCCAATTTTTGTATGGTTAAAAAATGTTTAACGGTCCAAATAGAAAATATTTAAGGCTCAACTTAAACAGTTTTGTATTAAAAAAGAAGTAAGGAAGAGGTCGCAAGCGAAAATCTAGCTTTAGACAAATCTCGTGCTTCGTAAAGTTGCTGTTTGCTACAGGAATAATAAACTTTACCTGCCTATATGTTTTTTGTTGTTTTCACAGACTTGATAAAAGACTTGATGTTGATAGTTTTCCTTTTAAATTCATCATATGATTTTTTTCACATTTCCATATACAACGGTTTCGCTGGTAAGTGTCCGGTATCCTAAATCCCGCCATAAACAAGGGGGTAACTGTAACACGAGTGGCGAATCACCACTATTGTTGCTAACCGTTTTGTCACCTTTTTTGCGAAGTTATAAAAACAAACTCTATTTATTCGCAAACCAGTTTCCGAGGTACTCATAATAATACCCAATTTCCAAGCTGCTACCCTAATAAACAGAGGAATTTAATGGTTTAGTTTCAAGAAGTAAACACTTCATATTTTAGCGGTATTTTATTAAATAAAGTCACAAACAAGTCAAGAAACAAACAACTAAACATATAAACGCCCAAAAATCAAAATATAAGTATACTTTCGCATTTATAATATTTGAATACGTCATTGTGCTTTTCAAATATTGTGGAACTCAATGATTTAACAAAGGTTCAGTATTATATATAGTACCAAAGGTGATAAATTAACCCATTTCATCTAACTAATGGCGGACTATTGGTAATTCAACAGCCGTTGGGCCTACCGGCTCTAATTGATTCTCTGTATTTCAGTCTTTCATTATGGAAGTAATTTATGTTGCTTTATATAGGTCCCAATATAAATAGATAATAAAGATCCAATAATATTGTATCTAGATATTTAATAGGTCGGAGAAAAAGTTTCTACTAAAAAAAAACTGCCTTGATGTCAACCTTACACTACCTAAAGAATTTTGTAGAGACCGAAACAAGTGGAAATCTGAAGGTGCTAAGCTTGCTAAGTCAAGGCTATATGGTGGATGCATTACTTCCCAGCCATACTCTTAATTTTTGCTGAGTGGCGTTTTAGCAGAGTATCGCAAATAAGTACACGGTTCATTAAGTTTCTCTCAGTGAGCTCGTGTGTGTGTGTTTGGGTACCCAAATATCAAGCTTTTTTGTATAGCCAGACTATTTCAAATGTGTTAAAACTGTTGTGGTCAATTTCCAATTCTTCAGCAATGTCGTAACTACTAATATGCCTATCTTGTTCCACTTTTTCAAAAAAGGCATCGACTTTGTCCGTAACAGGGCGACCAGGGCGAGCTGCATCTTTGACATCAAAATTTCCAGACTCAAAACGCTTGAACCAACTTTGTGCTTCTCTTACTGTCTCTTACTGACACTGCATTAGGTCCATAAACGTCACAAATTTTTTTCGCTGTCTGTGTCGTATCTTTCCCTTTTTTTGTAATAAGATTTCAGAATGTACCGAATTTCTTCGTGTTTATTTTTACACAGTCTAAAAAGCAAAATAGAAGGAAAAAACCGTTAATTAAATGAGCTATATCCATTATACCGATAACATTGTCAACCCCATGTCTCCCTTTAAAAGTTTTTTCTAAAAAAAGAGATACAGGCGTGCGATCACATTATCAGCTTTTAAGACTTTTATCAAAAATTGGATCATTTATTTGCTACTTTATTTTATTCAAACGTTAAAGAGCAGATAGTGTGTATGGACCATATTATGCTTTTAACGGTGTTTCTTCTATGTGTGAATGAACATTTCGCACAATATCCTCTTTTTATATTTTTATTTCCTTCAGAGGAATTTATTATAGGCATTTCATGGTAAACAGTAAAAGTGAAAATAAATTTGAACAATCGGTAATTTTAAATATACCTATCAATTTGAAGAATTTCTGAAAAGTATTTTTAGAATTTTCTTTATAAAATAAAAGAGAATCCCTTTTAGGAAATTTGGAAAGTATACTGTGCAAGTAAAAGCAATGAAAGAATTCACAGAATTAATTGAGTTCCAGACTAATTTCCTGGTAAAATGGTTTTATCGTAAATCTATTTTTTCGTGATCGGAAAGAATTCAGATCATAGGAAGGAACAGAAAATGAAATCACACTCAGTTCGTCACGGGTTTCAAAAAACACTTAGTACCAGTTTTAGTCAAAAGTGGGTTTCAATAATTATGAAATGCTTAATTTTTGTGCATAAAAATAACTATTGAAATATTTTACTTCCGCCTCATTTAAAGCATTCTAAGGCAACGATTTATTCGTAGTTACAACATCAACTCCCACTTTTTATTTATATGCGAATAAGTACAATGTAGGCCAGTCAATACCAACCCAAAAAAGGACAAACGTCGCAAACACGCATGTAACTACGATTTTTTAATATGTTGTTAGGTCCCTTGAGAGTAGTTAACACCCAAGTTTGCAACCCTGAAAACCTTGTGCTACCCAAAAACCTTGAAAAACCGCGAGAACGCTGACCCAGGACAAAGTGAAGACCTTGGCATCAGTCACCACCTCTGTGAAAGTATTCAACAAGAGAGTTGATGTTGATCCCTTTAGCATATTCCAAAGAGTCTGCGTCACAAAACAATCAGATGAACAATTGAAGCAGCACCAGGACCATTAGTTTAGCCAGTATGTTTGTTTGAATATTACCCAAATACAAAATATACACTTAAAAAAAAAATGCCTATACCTTTAACAAGCTGTACCTCTGCAACTAATGGACCTAGAGTACTAGAGTTAAACTCAAATTGTAGAAAATTTAGTTAGCTTTATTAAATTACATAGCTAACATACTTGAAAAACGCTTCTTTAGGGTAGTTTTTTCGAAAAAACTGAAACAAGTGCCAAAATTTCGCAGTTTTTCGAGCACCATGGGGGTAGCACAGGGTTTTCAGGATTGCAAACTTGGGTGTAAACTACTCTCAAGGTACTTAACACCATATAAAATATCGTAGTTACCTGCGCGTTTGCGATGTTTGGTGTCGATATTGACTGGCCTAATGACCAATTATTGAACATCGAAGTGCTTTGTTTTTCTTTGTGTCAGCTAGGTACCTACCACCTAGCTTTGTCGTAAAAGCGGTATTAGAAAACCGGTCATACGAACGAACAGTGCAATATCCTTTATAAGCTGAAGAGCTATGCCAGTTAACATTTTGACAGCTCTTTTAAAATTAGAGTTCATGCAGAAAAGACGTTCATTTTAGATTTATAATGTTAATTCTCAAATTGGCAGACTATAATTCGACAAAAAAGTACTATACTTAACATGGTTGATCCCCAAGAAACTGTAAAAGTTATTTTTCTCAATTACCCCGTCCGAGTAAAAGAGAAATTACCGCAGTTGAGTAGAACCAGGGTTGAACGTCGTAAATTACGCAAGCCAAGGCTTACACCTATTTTCTTTAAGATAAATGACCTGGCACCGTATTTTTAAATAAGTAATAAAAACTAAACAAAGGGTGTTTCACTAAAAAAACATGAGTCGTTTGTTACACGTCATTTAACAAGGACAAAGGACAAATTCTTAAAGTTGTTACCTTAGGGTTATGTCGTAGGCAAGCATCTACATATGTACTTTGAGTTGTGTAGATCCTTATGCTACTAAAAAAATCCTATTAAAGTGAACCCTCCTAGTGGGTTCATAGTATTTTTACTTACTTACTTAAAATGTCTTACGGACGCTCAAAATAGTATATGGTGACGTAATTGAAGCAACTAAAACATAAAGTAACAATAAGGTCCTTCCGTCGGAAATCATTAAGATTATTAAAAGTTACGTTAATTAAATCAGAGTAAGATTCGGTGTAACGAACCATATAGTCACGCGCACGCGCTCCTACATAAACGAACTAAAAGGAACCTTTTGGCAATTAAAATCATTTACCCGATTGCTCGTAGCTAAGAGGAAAAAACGTGTCAAGTGCTAGGAAAAGCCTAGATTCCGCTGATAGTATAAAACTACCTATATAAGTTAAAAATAAATAAATAAGATGAAGGTTGAAAAAAAAAGAATTAATCAAGAAAAAATAACTAAAATAAAACCGGCCAAGCACGTATCGGGCCACACATATTTAAGTGGCAAAATATTGTATAGTGTAGCAGAATTTATAAAATAATGTTGTTTCCCTTAAATTATAACAATTGTGCTTTTATTGCCTCAAATAAAAAATTTGCTTAGTAATGTCAATTAGTTAAATGTGTGATACCTTATAGTCATTAAGATCTCATCTGTACCACATTTACTGCAAATAAAGATTTATTTATTTATTTACAATGTGTAGGGTTCCGCAGTTGGTAAAACTGCTTGGTTAAACTGCACTACTTAGGTAAAACTGCTTTAGATAGGTTAAGGTTCATCAAAGTCATTTTCTACAATATGTTTTGTACTGAATTTCCTATTAATACAAGTACATATTTTTATAAGTTGGTCTATTTACCCTGTAAAGCATACTTGATTTTGATAACTATTATTTTAAATTCATTGTTCATTATTTATTCATTATTAATTGCATGTCATAATATAAAGTCATCTAACAATCTAAATAAAACTTAGTTGCTAAAAATGCTTTACAATATAACGCCCTGTTCGGACACAGCAATTGCCTTAAAAAATTTAACATTTAACACGAACTAACACTATTTCATTTACATGTAAAATCATATTTAATTAAAATTTATCTTGTAGGAACTCTGACACAGTATAATAGGCTTTTTTTGATAATAGGTCCTTTAACTTATTTTTAAACATTTTATCACGATCCTCTCCCTTGTTTGCACTACTGCTATGATTTTTTTACATTTCTAAATAAAATGGTTTCGTTTGTAGGGGATCCTTGACTCAGTCATTTTCTACGATAAATTTTGTATCGAATTTCGTACTAATACAAGTAAATTTTAAAAGTTGGTCTTATACTCGTTAACCTGTAAAGCCTACTTGATGTTGATAGATTTCCAAATACAACGGATTCGCTGGTAGGGGGGGGGGAACTTGACTAACAAAAATAAACACTTTAAAACGAAATATTTCTGAAACTTACACGGACATGGCGAAACTATAAGGGTTCCTTACTACGGAACCCTAAAAGGCCAATGCGTGTTACGTGCTAACAAGAAAAACTAAATACATCAATCAATCAATGCAATGCAATACATAATATATCAAAATAAATTTATTTTGTTAGGCTCGAGCCCTTCGGTGGGGACGTATATGAGCTGTTGATGATGATGATGAGGTAAGTATACTTACAAAAGAAGTAATTATTTTTTGAACATTTTTTACTTTGCTTGTGACTTTACCAACTCTGATAATTTACTAATTACTAAACTTTAGGGGTATAAGTTTGTTGTTAATGTTTAAAAATACTATTCAAATAAAAGTGTGTAAAAGAAATGAGTCGCGTTCCCGTAAAATATATTACTAATTTCAAATGGTTTTCCAAAACTAAAATGAGCTCTTGCGATCTCCACTCAAAAGAAGCAACTGCACGAAGGATTGCTTCCAAAAGACTTCAAACTCTCTTTCTAAAATTAGACCAGCTACGAGCAACCTACTTTGTCTTCATCCTTTCTCAAGCACATCAAAGTCAAGGTAATGAGGGCGACGAAGTTTTACTATTTATAGACGTACAGTTGTACCTTCTAAAAGCTCTCAGCTAATTTTAGCCGAGTCAAGTAAATAATGGGTGCACTTTTGCTGGATGACCTTTACAAATGACCACTATCCTAAACTAAACAAAAATTTACTATTTAGATATTCTTATCATCTTCATCATAAACAGTTCATATAGCAGTGTTGGGCAAAATTTAGTTTGATTGACGATTAAAAACTAAAACTTACAAAATTAGTTTGAACTAAATCACATGTGAATTGATTCTGGGATTGATTCGTTTTAGTTTTTATTCAAGATTGATAGGTAATTTGACTAATAAATTATATTATAAAAATACGTTTTAACAAAATAAATACGAGTATGAGTGCGATACGGGATCCCAAAATTCAAAAACCCAAATCACTGTAAATATAATAAATTGTTCCAAGTTAGTGATCAACTTTTTGTTTTGTTAAGTTTTTTAAGTAAACTAAATGATTAACAAACTAAACAATACAAACTGAGCAAATAACAAACTGAACAATTTTTAACATACTGTCTGACTGAACTTCACAATACGTCCGTACGATACTCGACTACGCTGCCACTTGCCCATTGCAGGTTGGTCCACTTCACACATAACCTTTGATTTGTGTTGGTTTGCTTCAGTTGCTTTTCACATTATAATTAGTTATTAATTTTTCGCTTCCACATTGGAAGTATTGAGTAAAATATGAATTCACTGTATTCCATTGTAATATGTTATACATTTTTTTAGGTTCCCCTTTGTAAACCACAGGATAACAAAGTGGTAACAAAACACGAGTGCGTTATAAAGCTGCTTGCTGGCTAGTCAAAGCTCAATTTGCTGCGGTTCGTGAAAGGTTTCACAGCTTTGAATGGCTCAGACTGATTGTCTACGAGTATACGTGTGGAACAAAAAGACGATAAGGTTATTTCTATTGAAAGCTACGACCTTTTTCTAGTATGTCACTTCCTCGTAGTAATGCGGTTCTTCTACTTTCTATAAGCACTTTTAGTTGTTCCGCTGCTGGGCAAACCCATTGCCAAAGGTCTCCCGCTTCTACTTCCACTGGTCTTGATATTGGGCTTCTTTGCTCCATTTAATTGTCGTTCGAATACCTCTAGTTTGTCGCGCCATCATCGCTTCTAATATTATTAGAAGAAATAAATGTGGTCGTCGAGCATACGATAAAGAAGTCCGTGAGTTAGAATGATAAAATATCAAAAGAGAATGTACATGAGCTTGTACACATTAAAATAGCATATTAGTTTTATTTATTTATTAAAATAGCTACGCTTCTTGACACTCTCTTTTTCACCCTATGCCTACCTGCTAAGCACATCTGTTTCAGCACTTTATTAACTACTTATATTCAGCTTGATCTATGGTTAATTTTTTCTACTTTTATCAGTGCCTATTATTTAATTATTGTAGAAATATATAATAGTAAAATAATCTACTAATCAAAATATTTCGTCGAAATTGACAGCAATTTTGGACTTGGTTTGCAGTGTGCAAAATTATTTACCGTTTTATTCATATAAATAATATACATAATGTGGTTGCATAAGGTGACGGTGAACAACAAACGTGTAACCAGATATTTTTTTGACGATTGTTTTAATTTTACTGTTTTTGTAATGTGTCTAAACGACTTCTCGTGATCATTTTTCCTCGAATTTACCAACGCAGCATTCCAGTAACGATTGAATAAACTTTTGTGCACTTCAATTTTGAAATTTAACAATTGACATCCAGACGCATGCTTTTAATTTAATTTTCGAATATTTGTGTTCATTGACAAAATACGGTGCAACAAAATTAATTAGTTCCATCAATCATTTGATGAATGGAGTCGGAAGGCGCACCGGTTCGAACTATCCAGTGACTTCAAAAAATAAATGTAACGTGATTCTGGTATTGTGATGCAACCCTTTTTGGACAGTGGACAAAAAAGTGAAGTTTTGATGTATGCAATGCAATGTACGCACAAACGCAAGGGCGTGCAGTAGCGTGGCGCCTGGGCGGGGTTGCGGGAGAAATATTTTGAATACCAAAATAACGTCACTTTTCTATTTTTGACGTATATTATCATGGTATATTATTAGGTTTAAAACTTTTCACTCAGGATGATAATCAAAGTTGTACAATATGCTTCCAAATTATGTTTTTAAGCAGTTAATGGGTAGGTTAGGTAGGTACCAGGTTGAGTGATTGGCTATTTATATAAATATTTTAATTTTTATCAATTTTTTTAATCGGATATATATCTGCATTTTTTTAAATATTTTACTCTTCTTTATTATCGATCGGCCTCTTGAAAATAAATTAATCAGCCTATTGTCCACTGATGGACGTAGGCCTCCCCAAGGGCACGCCAAAGCGCACGATCACCCGCTTTCCTCATCCAGCCACCACCAGTGACCTTCCTCAGGTCGTCACTCCACCTGGCAAGGGTCGTCCCACACTACGTTTCCCGAGACGTGGAGCGTTGGAGCAGACCCAACGCTCATCGGTTCTACGACAGACGTGGCCAGCCCACTGCCACTTCAGCTTGCTACACTTCTGGCTTTGAAAATAAAACTGGCATTAAAATCGAATGATCCTATGATAATAACAAAGCAAACGTATAATCTAACCACCATTTCGTTCTTTTATTACCAATATTTTTTAATTTACACGCAGCTCTTCAAAATTCACACTTCTTTATCAAATATGTGCGATGTTACAGAGCATCCGTCATTTCTATGCAATTTACATATCTATAAAGGTGACAGTTCGGATATGACGTGTGATCTATCATTCGCTTTGACAATGCGCGCGCGCCCTCGGCACGCACCTTTCTTTCATTCGGTTTGGGTCGTTTGGGGTTCAGATTTTGAACGCTTTTTTGACTAATGTTTTGAGTAACATTATGGACTTTATCAATCGTGAGTAAATCTATGGCATTTCATAGATTAATTTTAAAATTGAATAGCAATATTTAATTTTATTTATACGTCGTAGACTCACAATTTTATAACTCTTAAAAACCTCAAATACCTTGGGTACCGAACTAGCTTTGTACCAAATTTCATCAAAATCGGTTCAGTAGGCTAGCCGAGATAGTTTAAAAGATAAATAAAGTTATTTTCACATTTATTCTTAAGTAATACTTTTAAATGTCATGTCACTTTTATGGAAGCTCCAATGTTTTATGTCTTCCATGCCGTCGACTTTCAATAAACACAAATATATACTTATGATGAAAAATGAAGGGCTCGATCGAGTCTCATTATCATTGTCGTGCGTAGGGCTTCATTTGGCATAACAATAACACTCTTGCGCATCATTTCGAAATAAAAAATAAAGCATTTGCATATTGTCATTTATTTGTTGTCATTCTGTGTGACAAATGACAAAAGAAGCCGAAAATATTATTTGTGAAATTCTCTATTTAAATAAAATGTGGAGAAATGCGTTAAAAGATGCAGTAAGTTACATAAAATTTAACAGATTGCTATTTTTAGCAAAATCATTTAAAAATATTTGTGAGTGTTGCATGCACCACAGGTTACCTATTTTCGCAAATAATTGATTACGTAAGTACGTAATCAAATAGGTTGGCTCGAGGCCCTCTGTGAGGTTAGATCCATAAAGTTAAGGAATATAATTAAGAATTATTATTAAGTGTTAGTTAAGAACTATGTTGTATCAATAGTAATTGAAATAATTTTTTCTGCAACGCAGCACCTGTTGAGTGCAATTTCTTTAAATGTTAAAAGCAGCTAAACAAAAGGTTTACAGAATTAAACATTTACTTTTGTTTACATTGTGAGAAAAGGCAAATTAACCCCCAAATTAAAAATAGCTGAATTAATTGTGAAACAAATTACTTTCTTGACTTTTGTTGATATCTACTCATGTATAAAAGCGTATAATTACAACATCTAAGAGAATAACGTACAATACACTGAATGCAAATTATTGCAGACGAACAAAGCGCTTGCAGCTTTGAATAAAACCAAGTTATTAATTCTTTGCTTAAAAGCTTAGACAATCAAGGATTATTTAATAAGACGACTATACTAGCTCTTAATTATTCAGCAACCAACTTACAGAAAAATAAATGCTTATTAAAAAGTCAAAAATTTGTTATTTTGAGTTTCATATCATGGTAGACGATTTTCTAAATCCGAAATCAATGTAATAATTTAGCAAACATATCTCTAATAAAAAAAATGTATTAAGAGATGATTCCGTTATCCTGCAGACTGCGAAAATAAAGTTATTCCTGGTTTATTATTATGGGAAAACTTCTTCAGTTCACTAATATTAGCGCCATGATTATGCAACAAGAGTAGGCCAACATGCTTGGATTTGCGAATTCGAAAGATGATATAGCTAGTAGCTACTAACGGACCCTTCAAAATAACGAGAAAAACAACGTAACAATGACTTCCGACCATTTTGAGGGTGTTGAATTTATTGCCGCAAAAACTAGATCGGATATTTTTTGTGGCAATATCAGCACTAGCCCCTTTTACGAGAGCCAGTTGCTTGAACAGAATAGGTACGTGTGCTCGCAAATCAAATAGAGCTTTGTTCTGTCTTTTTTTTAAGTGGGTGCTACCGTTTAATCTATAGAGTTAGGAAAGTTTTGGAGAAGTTTGGAGGATTTTTTTTAAACGAAAGTAGAAGCCATTTTCTTAACAATTTCACTGAATGAAATAAATATAAATTAATTAAAAAACATCCCATAAAGAAGATTTGAAACAATAAGAAATATTATTATTTTGTTTGCGTAAGTACAACTTTAAATAGTAGCAATAATAGTAAATTGCTACTATTTAGTAGATCTGCTGGAAGATATTTCTTTAGAAATAAGTAGGCCTGTTGTGTTGTTTTTCTTTGTGTTATTGTCATTTTCTTGTTTAATGTATACAATAAATGGTTAAATAAAATAAATTAAATTAAAATCTCATAATTTTAAATAATAAAATATTTATTGCCATGGATACTATGCGGCTATAATAGTAGCAATTTGCCAATTCTAATTGCGTATCTGGCTGGATACAAAATTATTGGTAAAAATACCATCGATGGTAATGTAAGTATATGAAATTGCAGTCTGTAATGTATAATAATAAGTGTTTATTTCTCTCCACAAATTTTACATTAGGTCAGTAAGTAACACATTACAGGTATACCCACTCGGATCACAAAAGCTCACAATACATACCTATTGGCTACTAATAAAACATTTGAACATAAAAAAGGAAATGAAAATTAAGAAATTTAACAATTTGTAAGTATATGATGGAGTATGTGTGTGTGTGTGTGTGTGTGTGTTTGCGTGTTTTGGGGGAGTTTGTTTATGTACACTGTTTATATCCTATAGCTAGATTGTTTATTAGTATGTTATGTATGAACTCATAAATCTTAAAGATGTCACTTAACATAACCGCAGTACGACAATTTTATGTTATGTTGACCTGTCTACGAGAATATGAATCCTTCATTTTATATCGAGTGCTGCAACAAAAAAGGATTATTTGCACAGATCTCTGTTTGGAAACGCGTTTCTATATTTTATTCCCCTTTTTGCAAATTTTCACCGCAAAGTTTTTTCGTTCGGAATGAATAATTCTATTGTCGATTTGTTTGTTTTTGCTCTTTCAACCACAAACTATGTGTGTAATGAATAAATTAATGTCGAGTCAAATCTGTTTTACTCGTACACAAAAACATATTGTTGTTGGTTGTGTAATGTGGGTAACATTAAATAGAATAACCTAATTTAGTTGCATATAATTGTTATCTTTCATTGAGTAGGTACTAGAATTTAAATTATCGTTAAAAGTATGAGGTGACTATTAATAAATTGATAAAATAAAGACTTTTTTAGATTCCTTTTTTGATCATAGTAAAACGAGTTACACTCTAAAATAATTTAACGTTTGTCGGGCAGACCTGAAACCGAACGCTAGTTTCATTTATCCATGTTTACAGTATTGATTTAAGCGAAAGTTAGGTTAAGTTTACCATTGATTAAAAGTTAAAGTATATATTCATTATAGTCTTTCTATATCGACATTTTTCAAACAACAGATTTTATGAAATTTATAACACGCGCTAAACCGATTTAGAACGAAATTAATCGTCTATGAAAGTTCAGCATTATCGTAAATAAAGTGCCCTTAACGATACCAACAATAGGGCCCGTTTTTTAACAATGTAAAAGTGTCAGTTTCAAACTCTTTTTGAATGTAACGCAATAAATTCAACATAATAAATACTATCTACAATTACTATGTTATCGGTTTGGCACGAGCTAGTTTTATTATCCACGTGTGTAGAAATAATGTTATTCCAAAACACTTTCATGGTAATACAACTTCGAAACTATTCCTATCAAGCACTTGCAGAATTATTTATTTAGGTCTAGTCGATTGGATATTTAGCCCCTTCACCAAAACCCAATACATAATACTTACCCTTTAAAAAATAAAACTTCAGATTTTTGTTGAAATAGTTAATTTAATTAATAATAAGTCCAATCGGTGAATCAAAGAGCTCTTTTAACATAAATATCCGTGCTTTTAACTCAATTCTTACCATAATAAAAAGATGCCCGCTTTTGCATTGGATCATAATCAGGGTTGCATTAATAATTTTATAGTACGAGTCTTTCTTTTAGACAAAGACATAGACAATTTTTAATTAATCAGTTGTTATAAAAAAAACAAAGATTAGGAACAACAGGCTTTGGAAACCTACACGTAAGGAAATGCTGTAACGACAAAAATGATTGTTAACACTAATTTGTGGTTACATTCACTGCGTCCGATTTTTTTATTGCACACAAACATGAAGACGTCACACCCGTTGCCCACAGACAATCGTTGGAGGCACGCGCCTTATTAAATTATAAAGAAAACATGCCCGCTAACACATTTGCTAGAAATGGTCCGACAGGCAATACAGTGCATTAGGCAGTTACATCCTTTTCATTTTGAGGTGGTTTTATAAAGTGGGGAAGGCACCGGAAAGGGACATGATTGCCACGTGCGTTCCAGGTGGGAGTGTGATTTTTTTATTATTCATATCCGTGTCGTATTGCAAGAACTAGTTTGTTAAGAAATCGATAGAATAGAAAAGTGGGCTGATAAGAGATGTATGTAATACTAGAAAAACTTGTTTTATAAAAATATTACTATAGCATGCGTTTTATAATGTACAGGATGATATTAAGTTTCTTCTATTACAATATATTCGGGAATAACGTTTAAGTAATGCACGATGTCAAGCTCTTAAACAAATAGATTTAAGTTTTAATAAAATACGCAGTAACAAATAACAAGTAACATATACCTATACACCATCAAAACCTATAATAATTTTAAATTATTTATAAATGTGTAGATAGATTGTTTTTAGCGGCTATAGCCTTACATCACTATATTTGATCTAAGCCTATAATATTGCTACTCAAAACGAACGACAAAGGGTAATTCGTGCTTGTGTGCATTCTGAAATGCTAAAATTCTAAGCTAAAACTAAAAGCTGCCATAATCAGAGATTCGCTAGTAAATTACGAGAAATTAACACAGAAAACGTTATTTATTGAGAATATTCATTATGTATTTCTACCTCACAAACTTATTTCACCTCAGAAACAGATGTTCTGTATTAATATTGTTTCTTAAGCTTAAACGAGCCATGACTTATGGTTTTCTGTCTTCCGTGAAATTAAGTTTGTCTTTAACTTAACTTTTAGGAGACCAGGTGCATTTTGTTGCTTAAATAAAATAACACTCGTACACAAAGTGCCTACAAAAAATTGCTCTAAATTTTAAAATAGGTACTCATTTTATAGTTTTTGTTTATTGACTTCTAGAAATTACAACCCTAAGACTGCCAGCTACTTTTAGCCTACATAATCTTTCTAATAAACATGAGCAATAGGAATTTTATTGTGTCCGTTAATTAATTTTATTATGAACTGTCATAGTCATGCGAATAACAAACTTCAACTAAGTACACTGTACTCTATGATTATTTCACATCGTAAGACACGCTACCTAAGGCTGTGCCTAAGGTAAATAATAGCCATGCAGGCGCAAAGCGGAAGTAAGTTTCTATAGGATAAACCTAGACCAGATTATCAGAAGCCACGAAGTGTTTTCTTTACTATTAGTTTAAAAAGGAAAACTAGTTGGTCCATGTCTTTACTTTACTAAAATAGGTAAATTTAAATTATTCTTCCAAATTACGGAAAGGCTCTTGTACACAAACCTTACTTAACGCGATTCTAACTTTTATAAATGTTATGCGTTCGATTACACTTCTAAAGATACTAGTACCATTCATTGATCTTACAGTACTTTACCGCCACAATCTATGTAATGTGGGGAAATAAATATGTGGGGACATCTTCACACACGGCCATCTAATCCCAAACCAAGCAGAGCTTGTATTATGGGTACCAGACAGCTGATATACATTACATAAATAGATAAATACATACTTATATAGATAAACAACAACCAGACACAAGGCAAACACAAATGCTCATAACACGAATGTTTGCTCTGGACGGGATTCGAACCTGCGACCCTGTGCTTGGGAGGCAGAAATACTACCACCTGGGCTACGGAGCCGTCAAAATAGTTATTGTATTAAATAGTTATTGTAATCAAATTAGTTATTGTATTATATTTTATTTGAGTCAGTAAGTATTTAATTACGTTACGATTGCAAACTTAAGAAAAATGTTTACCAAAAGACCACCAACTCGCGATGTAATTTTTTTATTAATTTTTTCGCAAACTGCGGGAACAAAAGCTTTCTAGAAGGGAGCTGCTAAAAACTACTTCTCGTTGGAAGGACGACAATACAATGCAAATATTATACTTTATTCACGCCAAATTGCTATTAAATGATTCTACTGTGACCTGGCGGCGACCGCAGAAACTACTGCAGTAAATAGGTACGATACGTGAAGCGATATGCTTCTACCAATACAACAGTTGTTCGAGTGCTGCTCGATAGAGGTCGCTCTGATTGTCGATAAAATTCTTATAGGTAAGTGATATTTATATTTTTTTAATGTGGTAAGTAGCTGTTGATGAAATAGGTACGTATTATATTTTCTTTTCCAATGCGTAGGAATGCGAGTGATTCAATTATCGATAGCTACAGAAGTTCGTAGCAAACGGCTACGAGGTCTACAAGTGACACGTAGATCCTACTTACAAATTTGCTTGCAAAAACAATTACGCTTGAATTCAGACAAAGACAGCAAAAGTAAGTTTCTCAAAGTAATCATTTATAAATCTTAAAATTGGGAATGTGATACATATAATTTGATTATTTTGACTCTTAGAATCTCACCTAAACTACATTATTACATACTCCATCCGTTTGAATTGCCTACAATTTGAGCCCGGTGTCAGTTCACATAAATCCACAAAATACCAAAACAACTTTAGCCGTTACCTAAGCCGTATGTTGGGAATTAATTCGAAAGGTGTAATTCCAGTTAAAACTAGTCTTAACCGCCTGTTTAGTTGCGATAAATTCTAATACCCTTTGAATGTCTGCTTAGATTAAGCTATTCTTAGATTAAGTTCATACGTTTAGCGCTACGTGCATTACGTGAACTTAAATGCCTAGTAATATGAGTATTTTAACAGTAATTAAGCTTAAAAGTACGACAGAAACGATAGAACCTGAGCTCAGAATTCCCTTAATATTTATTAATTCAAATCAAATCAAATCAACGGCCCGTTACAGTCCACTAGGAAAATCTAAATTTAATAGGTAATACAAGCAGTTAAACACTTTTCTGGCGGTAAGTTGATTAATATTCCAGTGAAATACTTCAGTATTAAGTAGTAATTTTAGCCAGTTATTTTGTGAATAATTGCACAGGAAAATTAATGATTGGGAACATATCATCAACAGCTCAATACGTCCCCCCCCAATGAGGGGTAGGAGCCTTCTCTGAATTAGAACGATCAGGTCTTAGTCAACTACGCTAGCCCACTGCGGGTTGGTCGACTTCATACATAACACACATAATTGGAAACATATAAATAAATTGTATATTTGGGAAGCAGCAAAGAGGTGGGAGAGGGGCGCAGTCTTCTGTTAGAAAGGGGGGGGGTAGGCGACGCCACCAGGTAGATAAGTAGTAACTAAATCACAATTAAATAAATATAACATAAACAGGGTATATTTTACCTAACTTATATTATTAAGAAACGTGGTCAGTAGGTTAGGCAATAGTTTTTACTTTACCAAACCTAACTAAAATACATTCCAAGACACTCTTTGTGATCCATTTCCTGCCTCTTTGTGGACATTACTCCCAAGAGTAAACTTACCTAATGAAACTATATGGCCAATAAATACTGTTACAGTGCTACTATCTTAGAAAGACCAAAGATAGAAGAGCTATTAAAATGTTTACGATGACTTCCTGAAAGCATCTAGTGTTTAAAGTTTTTACAATATGGGTTAATACTTTGTCCTACTTATCTGTTTAATTTATAAATCCGTCAAAAATGGTAAAATATTTAGCAATAATTTTAACGTGATAGTGTGTTTAACCGATTAAAGAACAATCGGAAACGACCATTATACTCGTACTATACATCGTATTCACGTTACCGCAGAAATATTTACCAATACTTGGTAGAAATTATCATGTAGATTAAAAAATAAAGTCTTGGTCCGGTCCTAATATCCCCCTTATCTTTGAGACTTTTAACAGAAGACACCTTGCGGCTGAGATCATGCTACCATCTCATAATGAAGTGTCCACCAGGGTCTCGAGTTTACCCAGAATAAGGATGATCTGGTCTTTTGACCACGCTGGCGTCAATTAATCCGCTTAATCGGATGCGATTAGTAGATTGATGACAAAAAACTCAATTGAACTACACATAATTCATTAGATAAGTTACAGAAAAGATAGTCACACATAAGATCGAAGTAGATCGCTTCATTTCTAACTAGCCTTCAACTAAGCTTAACAACCTATCAGACCTACTATTGCCACCCTACAAAGCCTTTATCTTGTGTCAGAAGTTTTAATTAAAAACCGAAGAGCCAGAGTTTTAACGAAGTGGCCTGAAGGGTTATTTTTGATGGAGAGGAATATCAGGGCGATAGTTTTGGAGTTTTACTGATTTGTTTGGACATGGCAATTTGGCGTAAATTGTTTTAGATCTTCTGTAAGTTGTTCACTTTGTCAGTTTTCAAGGACAGGGACGCTCTCTCAATAAAATCTTATAAAACTCAAAAACTTAGCAAAACCTAACCGGAGACATTGTGAAATCTAACAAAAGTGATCAGCAATAATAGAGTGATAACGGCATGTGTTAGTAAATCGTAAAACTGTGCACAGGTCGAATAAAATCCCAAGCGCCGCCTACGCATCCAAACCGTAAGTCCTGCCATCGTTCCTATATTCCCACAGAAAATAGATATCTTGCATTTTTCTTAACATTATTAATCTACCAAAAACTAACAGGTCATATAAATTTCTTAATTAGGTTCTTACATTATAAACTTTACAAAGTAGTTAAGACAAAAGTTTATATTGTTAGTTTATTTGCAGCGAACAATGATACTGGAACCAATTTTGCTGCGTGAATAAGTAATAGCTCGAAATTATTTTAGTACTACGTAATAGTAAGCACTTATACAGAAACTAATTCCATAGTAAAATGAGTAAAAAAATGACATAAAGCAATATGTATCTAATTCCGTAGTATTAAAATAATCATCTTCAATCAACAGCTCATATACGTCCCCACCGAGGGCCTCGAGCAGTATAAAAGACTATAATATTTATGCAACATCCACGGAATTTATGTCCCAATTTTGAGGGAATAGACAATACTTACCTCGTTATAACCATCCAAACCATCTTGGCCTTCTGTCTAAAGTTTTTTCAGGCATATTTAGCAATAAACAAAAAAAAAGGAGACGTTGCTAATTAACTCCTAAAATAAATTTATTATTACACAGAAATAAGTTTGTTTTTTTTTTCTATATTTTATTTTATAGTACTATAAAATAAAATATAGAAAAAAAAACAAACGTTTTCTGTAACGGTAATAATCTATAGTTATTATAGTCTACTTTCCAATAAAGGTTTAAAAGATGAATATGTGAACAGTAGCCTTATTCATATTAGTGATCTCTTCCATATAACCTAGAAAGAGCTTCTAGACAACAAAAATAAGCGAACAAAAACAACAATGCATTGAGGTATGTACTTCTTATATTTATTATACCATTCAAATAACACCACAAGTAATAGAGGTGATATTCTGGCCAAATACTACATACTCGGCGCAGATCAACACAAACTGGCGAATTTTTAAAATAAATTCGTGGAAGCGATATTTTCACCCTCGGTAGCTGGATAAAGTGACGTTCTAACGAGACGGTGACTTTGACAGGCGAGACCTTTGTCATAGAATACAGATAACAACACTTTGTTCGAGGCGACAAAGGGAAATTATAGGTATCGACATCGAGTAAACAAAGATATTGCTAGACGTCCGGTAGCTCATTAGCCATTACGAGTAGCTTCATTAGCTTTAACTATGTAGTAGATAATTTTAAAAAAGCTTGTTTATTGAAACTTTAAAGAGGATTACATGACTGACATAATTATGACATTATTCGTTTATTTACATACTTTTCTTGGCGTTAGGAAAATAGGTAAAATTAGGTTGAAAATAGATATATTATTCGCTTCTACTCAAGTATTATTAAAATAAAAAATAATTTTAACAAAAATATAGAAACCTCCTTCAAATTGCCTTATATGGTTATCTCCACTAAAAAGTAACTAATAAAATAACATTCCAGATGGAACATGAAAAAAAAAATTGCCAATATCCTCAATTAAATAGATAGGTAGTGTATTAGGTAAATATTTAGAATTTTGTACTTCCTTTTGGAGACGGTGCCAGCCAAAAAAACTAGAGATTATAATGCAGCCCACTCAACTAACTTCACCCGAACACAGGGGTTACTATTTCAAAGTCCTATGATTAGAATAAAATGGAAGGTACAGCTACAACACTAGTTCTGCATAAAACCATGCAAATTGTTTGAAAGTCTAATATTAGACTTTTAGTTGTGCATACTGTGCACGTGACATGGACTTTCTAGAAAACTTACTGTTTAGCCTATAAGTTCTGTGCCACAAGTTATTCGTGTGCAGAACACGTGACCGACAATTTTTGGGGACTGGTACTACGAGTATTACGCTGTATGCATAGGCTGTTCTCCAAATGCGGCTATCCGACCGCAAGCGTACGTCACAGGCTATAAGGGAGTAGCACGTAACACGTACCACGATTCTGAACTTACTCAATGCTCCTAAAACGAAGTTGACCTGACACTATTTTTTTTACTTAGAAAGAATGGAGAGAGAAGTCAGACGAATCATGTTTTGATCTGTGTAGTGAAATATTGATTATCTGAAAGAAATAGTTAGCTTAGCAATAAGTCCGTCCATCTACACATACACTATTATGTATTTCAAACTACATTTCTCTGTGTTTCTTTTGTGCAATAAAGTATGTATTTCTATTCTATTCTTGACTGAAATAGTGCAACATCTTTAGGGTTTAAATTTAATATTTACAGCTCGAAATCAGATATTCATCTTTTAAAAACTCTTGATTTCAAACAGACGCGACGGGGCAGACGACAGGAACAACTTCATTTTATATTAACGTGGTTTACATTTTGTAAGAATCGAGGGTTTACGGTGGTTCACGTGACGCTGACGCCGCAGGCTACAAGGGGTGTTGCACGTAGGTAACGTGGCGTTACGGTTCGCTTCTCGCGTACGGATTACCGCAGACCGTTGTGTAACAGTGTGGCTAATTGCTCCCTATTTGTCAGTTCAAGGGATCATCTTCAATATTATATTGCAAACTAGCTATGTGACGTGTGCGGCTATGTGTCCTTCTGTTTTTTCCTTGTTATTTTTTTTACTATATTATTATGTTATGTCTTTTTACTATTCGACGCAAAAAATCTGCACATTTTGTTATTGAATTAACCAAGTTGAACGCCAATGAAAGTAATTTTTTTGTTTAGCTAAGACCTAAATGTACCTGTATGTACTAAAATCAAATTTGGAACAGTATCATAAATCATAATAATATTATGAATTGTCTTTAGTGTATGCCTGTGACATTTTATCGGGTGGTGTGTACTAGGACGGACCTAGGTCAACTTTTACCGTGGGAAATCTTTTTCCACAGAAAGATCTGCTAAATACGCAAGCGTAGCCGCAGGCAGAAAGTTTGTAAGAGTAAAACTTTGATTTTGACTTTGTTATTAAAATTTCAAATAACAATATAGAATTCGATAGACGTTAAAACAATAATTTTCTCACTTTGGAAAAAATACAATGGTGGTGCCACATACTTAAACAACTAAACGTGAGAAATAATTGCTTAGAAAGTATCATGCCCCGAAACAAGTAATTTCTACAAGTTAATTGAAATAATTAATTAAAATTACCCACACAGTTACAAATTAATTATATTCCGTAAGTTAGTTTAAAGATGTCTTGCGATAAGACCATGCAACCACGTGTAAAAAATTGCACGTGTTCATTTCAATTCGCATAATTTCTTGTTATGAATGCTCACGCACATGTTTCCTCGTGGGGGTTATAGGTACATATTCTTTGGTCAATTATTTATGCGCATTTCCTTGCGTTTATTTATTTTTTATTAGCGAAACTAATCAGTCTACTTAACACTGACTGACATTTTTAGGAACGCGAGGCTTGACAACGCTACATCGCTAAATAAATTAAATATCAAGAACGAACTGCAATTGGTAATTGATTGGCATAGTTACTCCAGAAGGAAAAAATAACGAGCATTTAACTAATTTGATAACTCGCGAAGACCTAGCGCCATCTATTTTTAAGCTTTGAAACTATTTCTTAATATTTCTTCTGTATGCGTTGTCTGCTAAACGCAGTCTGTGACGCAGTTTCTAAAACGCGCTATTAGTGTTTTTTCGCCACCGTGCCACAAGATAGTAACATTACGTTTATTAACCGCGAGGCCCGTGTATACTCAGTAAGCCAGTCTCGGAGTAGCTGGCCCAAGTACTCCATACCTTACACATTGTTATGTATTTGCTGAGCGAAAAACCACAATATTTTCCGTGGTTGCCTTACCTGATTATACCATTCGGCCTTGTTTTATTTTTTGTCAACATCATACCTATAGATCTTTGACTATAGATAAATAGCATTGGTTATTTTATAAATAAATTGACCGACACAACATATTGCTGATTGTGTTTTGTGAAAGAAGACCTTAACTTCCGATACTAGAAGACGCCAAACTGCCCTAGAAAGATTTACGTTACTCTTTACATTTTTTTAATCATCATCATCATCATCATCACTTACAGTTTAGAGTTAATCCATAGCTCATAATATTTAGATGGATCGCTGCTGGTCTGAGTCTTTAGCTCATAATTTGTATGGTTCCTCCTCTAGTCTATTTGCTTATAAATCTGAGTTTTGTATTCCATCCTCTTTGTTATACTATTTAGTATTATAACTTTTTATTAGCGTGGTGAATACTTAGTATCCTGCATTATTATATTTTTCATTATCAAACAGATCACAAAATATAAAAGTAAAATTTAGGATGTGAATAAAAACTGAAAGTTAAAATACACTGATAGGCAACAATAACAAATATCTAGGACCTTTCCAGGACTTTTGAAACAATAGTAGATTGTTAACAATCTTGATTAATCAAGGGGTGATAACGATCAATTATACCACAAGGCATTTTGGCGCACGAGCGTAGCAAACACTCTGTTTTTCATCTCGATTGTGAGGAAAGAAAACAAGTCAGTTTGTAAAAAAATTAATGGGCTACATACATACGAGTAATACACATCAATGCACCATTTCACAGTCAAGCTGTTTTTTTTTTTAATTTATTTAATAAATGAAAGGTTACATTTTTTTTTAATAAATAACTCGCCAAACCTCACAGTTTGATGGTGAGACGCGCTCGTTTTCGCATATTTACCTTTTTTTATTTCTATTTGTAGTACCTATCTTTCGAATGACTCGCAGCATACCGTAGTACTTACTTACGTACTTGACTAAAAATATGCAAATATATTTTTTTAAACAAAGCGAAAAATGAAAAAGACTGTACACATTGTTTAAAGCTTATTGGTATTCTAACAGATAACGTATATTTACGTATATCTAACGCAAACAGACGCCATCTGCCAAAACATCAATAAAAATATACTATACAAGTAATATTGTCTCATTTCTTGATGACGCCGCCGCCGCCGCCGCCTCGGATAAAGTCAGCGTTACCGAGCAATGATTCCTTCAGCTTTGATTTTAACAGATTCATACTTAATGTAAGGCATTTTCTTAACAGTTCGATCTTATTAAATATCTTAGGCACTATATATTAGGACATTCTTTCTTCGTAGTAGTTATAAATTTTTGGTTGAACAAATTTCCCTTCTCTTACGCTTCTTGTATTATGTGTAATATATACACGGTGTTACAAAAAAACCCGTAAATTTTGTATGGAAACCAGATGGAATGTAGATACATTTTGTATGGGAATGCGATTTTTTTAAATCGTTTTTCGACCTATGTTCTTTGAGGAAAGTTGTTCAGTTTTACGAGCAGATTCACACCCTTTCGGCTTTATTTGTAGTTTTGTAACACCTGGTATATTTACTTTATACTCGTCACTAAAATAGTGTTCTAGTCCCATTAAGTATTGCACTTTACTATCTACTGGCAAAATTTTAACAACAATAAATAGTTTTTCATATTAGTTTTTTTTTCGTTTTTAGTTTATTATTTACTAAATATTTCATAAGTCTTATTGGTATTTTTTTTAATATCATGTAGGTAAGAATAAAAAGTACGTCCATATACACTGAGGCCATAGTTGAGAAGAGACCCTGCTAAGGCATAATAAATCACTAACATAGTAGGTTTATCAAGTGCTTATTTAACTGATAAAAATTTCCTAACAAAAACCTTAACCTATTACAAACGTTATTAACGTGTAGATTCCAACTAAAATTTTGATCTACAGTTAAACCTAAGTATGTATACTGTTCAACACATACTAATTTAGTGCAATTACAATTTATCTTCTTAAGATGTAAACAGTCATATGAATGCCCTGTCACATTTAAATGGTCCTTAGTTATGTTTATGTATGTATATGTATGTATTTTGATTTTGCAATGTTTAATATAATCCTATAATTGTCATGTGCCCATTTAGAAATTCTGCAAACTGCGAAATTCACAGTTCGTTTTAATGACACCACTGTATATTAACTTTTGAAAAATCCCGCACAAGTCTAAATTAATCTAATTTTCACTATTTCATCGTTAACATTGACATAAATTAATAAAATATGTAACAAATCTAAATCAAAACAACCACAGATATTTTTTTTCTTCGGCAATAATTTTTACCGCATTTTTATGAAGGGCGCGTTCGTTTCCAGCCAGGCATGATTTTTGCCAAAAATAAAAAATATAATGGTTTATTTTATTATTATTAATATATTTTTTTTTATTTCTTGGTAAATACATGCATTTTGTATTCATCTTGCATAGGAAAGTATATTTTAAGGTTCGGATTTCAAAGTTACTTACATCCCTTGGAATGTAAATTAGAGTTACATACTTTCTTTGGGGTCATTATTGGACTACTTTCAGAGCATGAGAGATGAAAAATAGCATAACCATGTAACGTAAGCGTAACCACGCGCCTTGTTTTCGATGAAAACGGCAAGCTGGCGACGTCGCGTCGCGGCGGTGCATGCGACGGAACGCCAACTTATTTTTTATTTCTACCAAGCTAAGGTATTTGTCCACTATTGTACTATTATTCGCGTTTTTTAATTGATCTTGTAAAAGAAACATGAGTAGGCAAGAAGGACAGAGGTTACTTTACCGGAAATAATCGCAGCGGGTGGACTAATAAACATATAAGTACATAAGATTTCTGTTCAGTTGCTATTAGAAGGTTGAAAGTAGCAAATTTAATATCGCAAACCATTTTAGATTTCGGGATTTATAATATTAATTGGGTTATAAAACAATAGAAATAATGTATTTAAGCCTGTATAGCCTCTAATAACCAGCAGTGGAGCTCTAAAAATTTAAAAATTATAACTCGCACGCAAGAGTGTAGTGGACGAACACCCTTACGTACGACACAAAATATTATTACCACGGTTTTATGGAAAAGGTTATTGAACTGTTGTTTACATACCATACACTCAAGGGAAGGATAAAAGACATCCTTGGAGGACAGGAGGGTAGTAAACAACCACATAATTAAGTTTTTACGTAACTAAGTGGAAAGTTACGATCAAAAATCTAAATTAATAAAAATAAATTATAAAAACTCAATTAGTAAAACTGGAGAATCACGAAATAATCGCTATTAAACATTGTATCAGTACTTTCTTAATAACTGCTAATTTACTTTTAGCAACATTTGACCATCTCACCTAACTATCATAATGTTAGCCCAAAGAATTTTTGTTAGAAATCGATTTGTATCTAGTACTACGTAGTACCTCTACGAATTCGTAGCGGCTTTTACGGATTTTTTTTTCTTTACTGTAAATTCCTCTCAACGAAATATCTAGAAACAAAGCTATTCACCTTCGCAATAAGCTATAACAACATGTTACAATGATGCCCAGTGGACCTAAATCGGATAGTCCAGCTAGACAAACACTAAACTAAAATGTCCCCATAAAAAGTTATAGGTATCATCTCACTGAGAATCCGATGAAAATGGAAACAATTTTGGAATTCTTCATACATTTCTCGCTTGCTCTCGAAGTCTTGTTTAAACCTCAATATGAAGCCAGCGTCGAACTGAGTAATGCAATATTATTTTTTTATTTTCAAAACTTATTTGTGACGCTGCCGCCGCTGCGTCGCCGCCCGCTGCGTTGCTCGAAAATCGCGGATCGATATTTTAGGACCTTTTCAGCCTAACGGTTTTAGCTATGCTTCACAGTAAAAAAAACAAGATTTGTTATAAACATTTTAGTAGTATTTACTTTTGAGATCATTTTGTTATTCGGAAGTTAAGAAAAAAAAACGGTCATTTTCTAAACCTCATGCAGTAAAAACTTGTTAAATCAAGGGTATGGCATGGCATAAGAATAACTTATAAGTGTTGTGGTTTGAATTTTAACAATCGTTCATTTATTAAAATAACTTATTAACAAAGTTTTTTTTTTATATTTGCAAAATTAATATTCTTTTTGTGCCACTAAATAAATCAATAAATAACCGATTTAATAAAAAAATAAAATAGCAGAAGCCGTGGCCTATCTATTGTGTACTTACGAGTACTATCTTTGTACTATGATATGTTTTACCAAGGAATCGCTCGTGTGAAGAGGCCCTTTTACTTAAATAGAAATGTAGGTTAACTAAATTATAAATCAGGGAGGTAGAACGGAAGTAGTAGACAGCCATGAAAGGTTTTTACAATTAAAATTTTTACGTTATTATTTTAGAATTTGCCGATGTTAATACCCTTACACAACCACGAAGGCGAGAGACCCTTAAAAATCTCTTCTAAAGCAGAGGTAAAAAGTTTCGGTGAAAGCGGGTCGTCCTGTTTGACACCCCGGCGTATTTCAAACAGTGGTCCTGAAGTCTGCATTTGGATACTTGCCGTACTAATTCTGTAAATAGTCTTTAGAAGGTTTATGTAAGTGTCATCTATATTTTGTTGCTCTAGTGCGGCAAATATTGAAGGATGTTTAACACTGTCAAAGGCTTTGGCGTAATCTATAAAGGCTAGGTAGAGAGTCTTGTTGAATTCGTTGAATTTTTCTATAATTTGGTTTAATGTTTGGAGGTGGTCAGTTCTGGCAAAACTTGGACGGAAACCGGCTTGTTCCGGAGGCTGGTGGGAGTTAAGGATACCTACAATGCGCTTCTATATGATTATTATAAAGATTTTGTAGATATGGGAGATGGTCGCCGCCGTCGAGGTCAACCACGAAGACGATGGCGAGATGACTTGGACGGATTTCTGAAGGGCTGGCATCGAGAGACCCAAGATCGGGAGGAATGGCGAGAGCGAGGGGAGGCCTTTGCCCAGCAGTGGGACACACAAGAGGCAACTTAAAAAAATAAAATATCGTTAGATTGCCATCGTTGAATCGTACCTGTTACCGTATCACGCAAAAGATTGGGTACCGTAAAAAGGATTCTAACATTTCATGTTATATATGTAACTCCTATATAACATGTAAAAAGGATTCTAACATTTCATGTTATATAGGTAACTCCTATATAACATGAAATGTTAGAATCCTTTTTACGGTGCCCAATCTTTTGCGTGATACGGTAACAGGTACGATTCCGTTATTTTTATATTAGACTAGCCGTCTGCCCGCAACTTCGCTTGCGTGATCAGTCTTATCTCCAAAATGAAGTTTTGCAAGCACTATTTTTTTTAAAAAGGTAACTCGCCAAAACTAACTATAACGGTAACTTGTGAAAACCAAATCCAATTTCGTGTAGCAGTATTTACGTGATGCGTATACAAACATACAGACTCAAAGACAGACAAATAAAAATAAAAATGTAATGATTTTTATTGCTCTTCTTATTATATTATATAAACTATATATTCTAATTATTATCTAGACATCTATAAGATAAGATCTATAAGATGTATAGATAAAGTTATATTGTATTAACTTTTATTTTATCTTATTTCTGCTAATTAATTATATGTGTAATAGTTATATTATGCACTTGGGTGTTTATGTTTGGTATATAGGACTATATGCTTTCCACTTACCCATTTTGTTGCGGCGTCTGATTCTCATCAGCCTCATTACTGACGATCGAATCTAACATTTGTATCTTCAACATTTTCAACGTCACATCACAATAAGTTTATACTTCTCGCACTCAACAACACTACACTTTGAACCCGCACGTTCTTTCAATAACATCTATTTCCACTTTTTAGGCAATTCCAAGGTGTTCTTTCGCTCGTAGGATCTGTAACAAAGTTAGATAGAATTAGGAACTGATATCATAATGGAAAACAAGTTTCTAGTAAACAAAATTTGACGAAAAGGTACGTCACTATAAAAAAATAGGCATTTAAGCCCAAGTCACACAGAGCGGGAGCGGCGCGGTCCGGGCCGGGCCAAGCGGGACGGTGCTATGCCGCGCCATAGTACCGTCCCGCTTTCCCGGCCCCGGACCGCCCCCGGCACGGCTCTGTGTGACTTGGGCTTTATTGTTTTTTACGTAACATAGTTGCCTGTGTCTTTATACTTGTGCTGATGACAAAAATATTATAGGTATGTGTTGAAGGTGCCAATGTTACAATGTCTGACCAGAAAGGCTTTAGTTTATGTTTTGTGTTTGCTATAAGGTAGTACATACTCGTACATACGAAAGTTTGCGAAAACAGGAAAACATCACAGTCAAGCACCCAATCTAGATGTTTTCCTGCTTTCACGAACAAAATCCGGAAGAAATAAAATCTTATATATAGATCGCGCCAAACTTCTAGTCCGCTCTGAACACGGTACAATTCGATTTGCTACCGCAAAACATAGATAAAAGCGACAACGCGCAATGCGCGAAACAACTTCAGAGCGGACTAGAAGTTTGGCGCGATCTGTAGGTACGTTCGTTCGTGGTCGAACAAAACTACAAAGTTGATTCATCAACATCAACGGCCCGTTACAGTCCACTGCTGGACTATGAGCCTCCTCCACTTAAATGGAGGGTTTTGCCATAATCTCCACGCTTGGGAGGCGGGTTGGAGATCGCAGATTAAAAGGTTACTGTATCAGAGAGCGCTACTGCCCGTTCCCTGTTCAATGTGGAGTCCCTAAGTCGCCTCTTACAACACCCACGGGAAGAGTAGGGGTTGGTGACAAATGTATTCTACTCCGCCGTCACCACACGGCTTTAGTTTATGTTTTGTGTTTGCTATAAGGTAGTACATACATACGAAAGTTTGCGAAAATATGAAAACATCACAATCAAGTACCCAATCTAGATGTTTTCCTACTTACACGAACAAAATCCGGAAGAAATAAAATCTAATATACGTTCGTTCGTGGTTGAATAAAACCACAAAGTTGATTAAATTTACTTGAATAAAATGAATATACCTAGTAATATAATATGAGAGCGTCGGTGGTGATGTAGTGGCTAGGGCGCTCTCCCCCGTTTATAAAAAAAAAAGACGTGGTTGGATCCCACCACGTTGTGAAGTCAACCAACCCCTAATTCAGGCTCGAGCCCCTCGGTGGGGACGTGTTGAAACTAAAATGGATACTGTTGCTTTGAGAGTCAAAATTGAAGACAGGAGTGTGATGTTTTTAATAGTCTAGCATAGGCTAATATAATCATAGAACCAGTGACCGTCAAACCACCACTGAGAGGAAGATTACGTAAAAATTGGATAGATAATATCCGGATGGAAGCTCGTACTTACTAATATGGCTACAATTATTATTTTAAAAGACAAATTGGTTATACCTTTATACAGAGGTGAAAAGCGTCTGTAAACCTATTTACTTCAAATGCTTACTTTGCAGGTAATTCAAGGCGCTATCATTTATCTCTTTGATCCTTTATTAAATTAATTAGTTCTCTTGTTTCAATTTGAGTTTGTGGTTTTATCAAATTAGGTATCTAACTGAATCTATAATCCCTTTGTCGCGAGCGTTGAAGGTTTTGGTATCGTTAACTTTAATTTTCGCACTGTTATTTAATGTTGTTTATTTTTTGTATTTATAGGTATGTAGTATACGTGAAAAAATACTATACTTCCTACGTTATTGAGTTCGTTTCTAACAATGTATTTTTTTCCTACAATTAAGCATGCTCTTAAGCCCTTACAACCGCGTGAGCCCCTGCTTTTTTGTCCCTTTATTTCTCTGCTACCTGCGTGCGTTTGCTTCAAATAAGGGATATTAGGAATGGGATACGAAATATTTTTTCAATGTGTACCCTGAAACGCGATGGTAAAGTTTTTGGGATTATTTGTTTAAATATAGTTTGGGGATGTTACTAGTTGAGAGGTCCGTTTCTACGCGGGAAGCGCGACACTAAGGCTGGCCCTTGGGCGCGCCACATACAGATTGGAAGAGAAGTACTTACGGTACGGATCAAGCATCAGAAGGCCCTGCGCCGGTTGATGAGGAAAGTGAGGTGCTATGCACCCGACCCCACCGTCGTAGGAAATTTGACTTCTCTTTTATTTACCTCATCAATTCTATAATCAAAATAGAAAAACATAGTAGTTGTTACTAAAAAATTCGGTGGAAATTTTAAGAACATATTTGCACGAATGACAGATAACATATGATCTTTTTAATTTGATCCTATTCATCTACCCAAACCTTGACTCAAAGCTTGTATCAAGCGTACTTACTATCAGCAACTCTCACACCTTTTAATCACGATTGTTTTGCTTGCTATGTTAGCACCGCCCTTTTTTGATTGCCAATAACAAAAGGCAACGTATTCGTTTTTACTTTTTTGGGTCCATCGGGTCCATCGGTCACTAGTTGGTCTGGTCAGTTGCAATTTGCATTTCTAGCATAAAGATCGTGTCGGTGAAAATTTAAGAAACTAAGTAAAAATGAGTAATTTCAGGAATTTAAACTCAATGGAACGTAATAAAATTATTTTTCTGAGATTCAGGAAATAATATTTCCCAAATAGCAGAAAAGCTACACATGTCGGTAAGTAAAATCGTTTTTATTCGTTTATTACATTGTACCATTATCTTTAAACTAGGTTTATAAATTAATAGAAAATTAATTATACACTCGATGATGCTTTGTTTTATATTTATGTGTTTTGCCCTAAAAATTGTTCGGTTAGTTTAGTTAATTTGATAACCTTGTAGACAAAAATATAATCATCTGATAGTTAAATGATCTATTGCCAATTTTTGTAAGTCTTTGATAGAAAACCATTTACATATTTCGTGGTTGTAGTTGTAGTCTCTGAGGTTTCACGTTATTTCCTTATAAATGTTTTAGTTGAAATAAATATTTATCGCATTATGATGCATTCAATTTTCTCTACTTGTGTCCGAAACAAAAGCGATTTTTTTGTTGAGAATGAATGAATAGTGTCAATAAAAGTCTTTTGTTCATCCAGAGTTTCGAGAAAAGAACCAACACGTATTCGGCGATAATTTTTTTTTTTAAATTTCGTCCTTTTTTTTAGAGAAACACCGTTCGTCTTTGGCTAAGACGGTATAACGACGAGGGGCACGTAGCCAACAGGCCGCGGGCGCAAGCCCTGCGTACCATCACCCAAGAACGGTTGGAGACACAGTATCAACCTATGAACAGTTGCCACTTACTACAACCAGAGTCTTTGCGGAGCGGTTTAACTGCACTCAGCAGACTGTCGGCAGGGCTCTGCGGCGAGCTGGCATTCGTAATAGAAGACCGGCAAAAACAATTGCCACCGATGCTCAAGCGACTCGGATAGATGTGGATTTATCACGCCCCTTAACGAAGAAAGACTTATCTCTTATTTTGCAAGAGGAAATAGTGTGGCCTTGGAACAGTCCGTGCCATTTAGTACGCCAGGACATGTGTACTTGTGGATATAACGTTTTATTGCAACCGGATCATATAGATCATATGGTGGTAGATTTTAATAATGTTTCAGCTGCCACAGATTTTTTAGTCAATAGTTTACTGTGGTGCTACGGATGCAAAGTGTTGTGCGTCTATCGCACCTACCACCCAGATGACTGTCCGTGCATTAATATAGAAAAACAGGCAGGTAAGAAGTTTGATCGTGTATTCTATTATAATTATTAGTATATGTATAATTAGTATTGTATCACATCTTGCAATAAAATTATAAAAAAATAAATAACATAAAATATTTTCAAATTTACGAAACATCACTAATTGTTTACAAAACTAAAAGTTGTCAATTTTGATCCTTAGTTACACTACTATTATTTTTGTAATCTGTAACTTGTCATGGTGAAAAGACTGTTTCTTTTTTTCATTCACAGAGTGCGATGGACAAGGGCAAGCAAGTGATGATGATAAAGAGAGTGCCGCATGCCGTAGCATCAAATCCAGATAACAGACGGATAGACGAAATATTTTAGTTTATCGACGTATTGCAATGCAACATGTATAATAATGTACATGTATAATTTCTAACATAATTTTGTTGCGCTGTGGACACTACTTAGATGAATTCGCCAACATCCTGTCTACTATCCTCATTGGCCGTTTATGGCTTCCAGATGTTTTACATGACCAGCACTTTCTTCAAGGTTTTTTTAATTAACTATGGATAACAATAAAGGGTGTATTTTTAGGTAGTTTGTTTTAAGTTATTTTTAAGTTATTGTATAGGTAGTTTGTAGAATAATACTAAATTTGTTTAGAATTTTTTAATTTCTGTTTTAGACTGTACTAACATAGTTATAAAGATATATAATTATTATCAACAGCTCATATACGTCCCCACCGAGGTGTAAGATATATATATTAGTATAATAAATGTGCCTCTGTTGCATATTTGTGTATCACTACACATTTTAATGGATATAATATAAAATAAAATAGAAATTTACAACAATTAAAAAAAAATTTTTTTTTTACAACAAAATTGCCGTTTGTATTGAATAGGGATGTATCCTGGGTAAAAATAAATCGATTCTATTTAATTTTGGTCCCTCAGTTTGATTATCAACAAATAAGCGCGCTTTACTAAACATCGATTGTTAACTCCCAAGTGCGACCCAAACACAGCAAAGTACCTATTTTGAATTTATAATAATCCGCATTTAACCAAATCTCAATGCGGTTGAAAATAGGAACCAAATCTCTTTAGTCTCATCATTCAAGTTCTATTTTTATCAAGAGGCTATTTTCTTGGCCTAATTTTCATATTGTTTTACTTTTTATTGTGACAATTATTTTCTGTTTGTTCTGAGTGTGTTATGAAAGTTTTGCCTTGAAGTTACATTTAGGCGTAGTTTAATACCGCTAGGTCCCTTGTGTGTTGTGTCTTCTGCAATATTATTTCGGTGGAAAGCAGCTTGGTGATAAATTCCAGACGTAGAACAGGTGTTCGGAGTAAGGACTTTTATTTCAGAAGTTGTAAGAAAAAAGACACTTAATTTTCTGTTAGACAAATCTTGATGGATGTCTCGTCCATTATAGTGGCTAGTATGAAAAAATCTACGTGTTATTTTATTCATGTATCGTATCGTAATATTTTAATTATTTTTGTATACCGATATATACTTTTTAAAACATTCACGTTTGTCAACATTATTATGATTGTAAACGAGAAAACCACGGTAAATATCCCGTTTACAATTATCATAATAATATTTTTATATATTTTTTCACTAAAGAACATTTAAATATTTACCATTCTTGTGTGACTCTTTATAATAACACTTGTATGTGTTTATTGCATAATAAAGTACTTATCCTATTAGAATATTCATTCACTTGTTGGAATTCAAGTAATATATCTATGATATTAACACATTCACCGTACTGTGCAACACCTACGCCACTTTTGATAACGCTTCAACATCAATGGCCCGTTACAGTCCACTGCTGGACTATGAGCCTCCTCCACTTAAGTGGAGGGTTTTGCCATAATCTCCAAGCTTGGCAGGCGGGTTGGAAATCGCAGATTAAAAGGTTACTGTATCAGAGAGCGCTGCTGCCCGTTCCCTGTTCAATGTGTAGTCCCTAAGTAGCCTCTTACGACACGCACGGGAAGAGTAGGGGTTAGTGACAAATGTATTCTACTCTGCCGTCACCACACGGCAATGCTTAATTAATTAAATATCTTTCATGATTTCAAAATCGATTGAATCTCTGCTCGGCTATACTAAATATTGTTCCTATTTATTTTTATTTTAAGAACGGTTTTTATAAGCTTTCATACGACTTGTATGAGACTAGTGAGATTTAACTAAACAGGTGAGCAATGCTATCATATCAGCTTCAATCTTGGAAGTTGAGAAAAAATGTAGGTAAAATATAATACGTAGGTTACGTAGCAATTATTATCTTATCTGTGACGTAGATAAGTAACATTGTTCATAAATATATTTAAATACCTACCTATACTATACAAACTGAAACCAATATTCTCCATAAAAAAAAAAACAAGGAAATTAGGTCAGCAAAAGAAAACCAAAGTAAAAATGGCTGTTCATAAGTTTCCGATTTAAAAAGGATGTCAATATCGCTCTTCTGCGGTTGTGGTGAGATCAGTAATACCCTGAACTCCAACGAAGCAAGGGAGACAGTGCGGCGCTCACCTCTCCCTGTGCCCTCAGAAATGGCCTAACAGTTCAAATGGAGAAGGGAACTGCACCTTGGCACAGCACAGATGTGGTTGGGGTAGATACATGTAAATTTCGATTCTCTGTTTGATGTACTAAAGCACATCTTCCCGAGAAGAGCGAGACATCCCGACCGATTCACTTCGAAATGTCATTATATTTCGAATGTCGGAAAAAACTTTAATAACGCGTTTTAGGACTTCAAGCAAAACATGACTTTTATAAAAACGTTCTGACTTTGTGCAGTGTAAAGTGTAATAAAGACGTTCGTTTTAAATTAAGAATTTATTGCGAAAGCTAAAGCAACGTTGTAAAAAGAGCAAAAATTTTAATATTCGGAAGTAAAAATAACAATTGACCCGCAATTCTACAATTTGTTTTTATTCTTTTTACTTTGAGGGTAGATTTTTTATGCAACACTTTACTAAGTCCGGTTTTATGTAGTTCAAGAATTTCGCTCAGTGAATTAGTGATGACCAGATGTAGAAGAAAACTAAACAGTGATATTAATGTAAAGATACAGTGTTAATGACATGTTTCATTGTGCTATCAGGATTGTTGTGTTACATAAAGTGGTTTACGAGGTTAGTTTGTTTTGATAACTTTGACGGCTCCATAGCCTAGTTGATAGTACGACTGCCTACAAAGCACAGGGCCACGGGTTCGAATCCCGCCCAGGCAAACATTCGTGTGAAGAGTACACATGTCAGCTACGTGATTGTCATAAGTACAGGCTCTGCCTGGTTTGGGATCAGATGACTGTGTGAAGATGTCCGCACATATTTCTGTTATATAGACGTATATTCCTGGTTACTAAAGTCGAAATAAATTCAATATCTACGATATACTTAAACAAGTTGGAAAAGGGCACCTTTTTATTATTGAACGACTTTTTAAAATGTCTAAATTTATTCTAAAATAACAACATTGTCAAAAATGAGGTGGACAAATTTTCTCCAGAGAGCAGCGTTGCGATTTTAGTAAAAACCTGTTGTTGTCGTTACGTTATCAATTTTCTAAATACATTGTGGTCATACCAGTGACGTCACAATCATCTGTTAGGTCGATTGAAGTAGACCGGGACATTCGATGAAAGCCGGCTTTCTGCGGAGAAACGGCCCACCGATCCCAGAACATAGCAAATTATCATTCATACCTAAGTTGGAAAAAAACATTTATACCGCGTTTTAGGTCTATGTAATTTATTTGCATTGTATAATCTTGGCTTATTCTACCTTTTCGTATTGCAGAAGTATAATTTATGGAGAAATGAGACCTTGTCTCAGTCGTCTGATGGATGTATGAAAATAAATGTGTAACTTACTAGAAGCAAAAAATAATACATATTTCAATATATCATTTATTATTTTATTTGTGTACTTAAAGTACTAACCGACTAAAATAACTAGACAAATGATGCAGTTCAGAATTTTATTTATAGTTCAATACAAAAAGGATGTCAAAAATTCTTCGGCGTAGGGGTTGAGACTGCAGAACGCACTCTGTGCCAAACGTCACCAGTCTCTAAATAAGGAGGTAGGTGCAGGTTAGCTTGGTTCGTCAAGCCATCATGAAGACACGAGGCTCTCGTCATATAGGAGTTACTCTTATAAGAGATTGGCCAGTTCCTATGGACTGGTTCTACGCGAAGAAACGGACACCCCCGAACTTCACATCTTTGAGAAACATTTGAAGCAAAATTGGAAAAAACTTTGTAACCGCGTTTTAGAACTTTCTACCTGAATCTAATGTCTAGTTTGGGATGTCAAATGGGTAGGGAAGTAACAATTGTACCCCTGTTCCAAATATCGAACCTTTTTTTGTACAAAATCCTTGACTCCGATGTTATATTGTTCGAAATGTACGCAACAGAGAAGTTCGCAATACTTAAAATACTAAAATTGTTGTTCTTCTTTATTTTTGAGAAATATTCTAAACATACCTATTTGACTAAATTACGTAAGTAATAATAAACCTGAATAGTAGCTATACGAACGAACGTTGGAACTAACGAAGCTGAACATCAGAAACCCTTAAATTCAATAAACACTATTTTGACGAACTACATTTTTGTTGAATTTCAGAGCATATTTCGCTTTTACTTTGCTTTTAAATTTTGTCAGAAACAAATGCATAAATTAAGAAAAAAACGTAAGTACAAGTAATTGAGTGGTGGCAATAATGCACATACTTTAACCTACAACATTTATCTTCTAGGATTTGCAACATTTTATTTAAGATGCTTGTTGAAATATAAAAATATTACCGCCATAAAACGTGTGGTTATTGCGAACTTTATACCCTTAAAGGCACGTCTACACTGTGCTAGTGCAGTGTGAAGTTACTTCGACACTGCACTACTGGCGCGAAAACTTCGCCGCCTTGCTGGACTCGCCTCTGAAATGAACTGTCGTGCCAATACAATACTACTCGTAGTACACAATTTTTTTATTATACCAGATCAATTTCAACCAAGTCTTCAGGGTCAAAGAATAATAATAAAATAAACACTCTCACTCCTGAAAGAAACTTCAATGCCACGATTAACAGTCCTTTTACATCTCAAGCCTTCCGAGAAAATGAATTTCATTTTACATTGAATTAGGTCGTTTAGCTCTTTTTAGAAACTAATTTGCTAAATCTTCATAGTTTATTGTATTAACATGATGCAAACAGGCGAAGGAGGAAGCTTCCGTTTATATGCTCTGAAAGACGTTCCAGTTAACTTAAATTTTCTTAACTTTATATTGCCTACATGAAGAAATGCTTTTAATAGGTGCTTCAGCGGTGTTTCCCGGTTATGCTTTCGACAACGGCACAAAATACATAATATCGATAAAACTGCTGGGGCCATAAATTAATATTGCATAAAGCTCTCCACAATATTACCTTAAACCAGCCTAAAACTATTTACTTCGAAATATGCCTTTGCCAGCACTGGAATTATTTTGGCTAGATGTACTTAAGGTTGATACAAACAAAGCCTTATTCTAAGCACAATAACATTTTAGGATAAAACAAAGTTCATTTCATAATACTAACCTGGAACTGTTCACGGTCGGCCGAAGTCGATGATTAAAAATGAAAACTCAATGCATCGTATCAGGGTGAGGTCGAATGGAACAGCTCGCTTGATAGCAGATACTAACGTATTGGAAATATACTACCTACACGTATTTTTATTAGATGCTTGCGATATTGAACGTAATCGCCGTACTAGCTAAGCTAAGTATTCCCTGCGATTTTAGATTTTTGTCAACGTGTCAGGAAGAAAGCTTTTTTTATTTCAAATACTAATAGTGAAATCGCTAGCGGATCCAAAAATAAAATTGATAAATGTTCTGTTGAGTTTAGAACATTCATTCGGTAACTGACAATAGAACATAAAACAAAAGGTATCAAAATTTTAAATTCAAAAATATTATCAAAAAAGAACATATTCACCGGCCAGTCACAATCGTCGGCAACAAGTTCGTTAATATTACATCATTCTTCCCTTCAGATAAATAAATAACAAATACAATAGAAACAATAAAAATAAATAGGGCAACTATTTTTTCTGTCCAGCTGCAGACCTACAAAATTGACCTAATTAATAAAATGTTCTTTGAACCAGGATAGTCCCAAGGTGTCAACTGTCAAGGACAGGACTTAACGTAACTATACACTTGGCTGGTAAACTGCACTTAGGACTGAAGGTCAGACCTAGTTATTAAATAGGATATACAGTCACCTTGCCCAGTCTCTCGGTGGGGACATATAATATGAGCTGTTAATGATAACAACAATAATCTTTATTTCTTAAAGTAGTTTCTTAACATAGTCGCAGGAGCCTCCTTTTAAGCCGAAGCCTATGTCAGGAGGCACCGCTCTTCCTTAGTTACATAACATTACAATTAATAAACTTAGTTAGTTAGTAAACTTAGTTTCTAGATAATTTAACGGCTCCGTAGCCTAGGTGGTAGTGTATCTGCCTCCGACGCACAGGGTCGCGGGTTCGAATCCCGCCCAGGGCAAACATTCGTGTGATGAGCACTTGTGTTTGCCTTGTGTCTGGATGTTGTTTATCTATATAAGTATGTATTAATCTATTTATGTATGTATACTCGTATCAGCTGTCTGGTACCCATAGTACAAGCTCTGCTTAGTTTGTGATCAGACGGCCGTGTGTGAAGATGTCCCCATATATTTATTTATTCATTTATTTAATATATTAGTATAATGATGTTATAAATGTATGTATTAAGTGGAATAGTGTGTAGTCTGTCCATGTATATATAGAAGGTGAGAATATTCTGTGTGAGTGGAGGTGTGGGTATGATTCTGACTATTATATTCGAAACTCATGTTGCGTTACATATAATGGCCATGTTTTTTTCTATTGTAGCCAATCGATACTCATACAACAACGAATACTTAGTACTTTCTTACACACAATTGCTACGTTTGGAATTACCAAATTTTTATCATGTAGCTGGATGTCTTCTTCATGAATGGTCTTCATGTTGAACTAAGAGACGAGTAAAATGTGACTTAAATTGTTTAAATTGAATAAAATGTTACCGACTACTCTACATTTACAATAAGCCCACAAATATCTTATCTTATCTTATGATCATTTACCTCAATCGAGATGGTGGATTAGCAGTCATTATTGAAGCAGTATGGATAGGACATCTGTTAAGCCCAAGTCACACAGAGCGGGAGCGGCGCGTTCCGGGGCCGGGACAAGCAGGACGGCGCTATGCCGCGCCATAGCACCGTCCCGCTTTCCCGGCCCCGGACCGCCCTCGGCACGGCTCTGTGTGACTTGGGCTTTAAAGTGTCTGAGTTTTCTCTCTTAGACTTTGAAATTCTTGACTGTCTTCAAAAATTACAATGGCCAATCATTATCATTACCGTTTTATGGCAAAAAAATGAGAAAAATATCAACTAACATTTAACTAGAGGACATAGCGTCTAAATAAGGCAACAAGTACGAGTACATGTGTAGGTAAAGTACACACTTACTAATGGAGTCCCATCGTAAAACAAAGTCGGTGCCTATTTTCATCAGGTAAGGGCTGGTGGTCAATATTAGCGTTCCGGCCTTCACCTTTGTTCCAAAATTAGTTGAAATTAGTCCGACCTACTACATTAAGTTAATGTTTAGAGCCTGTACTTTACAGACAGAGATACGTTAAGTTTAAACATCCGTTGAATAATTAGGTCGTAGGTTGAAAATTAATATTGCGTTCCATGGGTACAAATGACGTGCATGAAATCTGGTCTCAATGGAATCTGACCTCCATTTTCCATCAATGCTACAAATTTTCATAAAATAAAAAAATAACAAAAGTAACTTATTATCAGTAGGTAACCTACTTGATTTATGATTTTGGTAGAAGGGATCGGGCAAATTATGTCCCAATTACCACTGCGACCCGAGATGGATCTATTGTAGTAGTAGTGGTTGTAACCTACTTAGCGCACTATCTAACAAGAAAGATGTTTTTTAATAAATAAGCTTCATTTATTTATTTATAATCCAGGAAATGCATTTTTTTGTTTATACACTGAACAGAACTTTCTTGTAATGAACATGTTTCAAAACTTCATGCCTTTTTTATATACTTAAAAAACCTTTTCCAAAGAAAACCTTATTAAAAGTTTCCGCTTTCTGTTCTCAAAAATAATATTTGCCATATAACCGAAATAAATAACTTGATGCCAAATGAGAAAATTCTTGCGTATCATTTTCTCAATTTCTCAAAAGTTGTTCTATTTTCGTGGGAAGCCAATCTTCGAGACAATGGGCTGTTCATATAAGTTCCAAGAGGAAATAAATATTTTAACCTTCACGTGGAAAAGAAGCCTTATTTTGTAGGCTAATAAAATGAGTCACTTTTTAGAGTACTTACCTACATTTATAATTTTTCGCATAAAAGCGACTCCTCTGCAAAAATATTTTATTCAATGATAAAACTAATTAAATAATTAATTTTGTGTGGCAATACACGGTAAAACGGTGAAATAAAAATACTTAGTGATAGGTGAGAGAAGGTCCTTTATACAATTAGGGCATATTTTAGATCCCTTGACCACATTAATTTCATGTTTTCATTAGAGGATTATTATTGCTTTAGATATTACATTTAAGAACGAACCGATAACTTCAAGGTTTCTGATATTTAATGCTTAGAGCAGCCTGTTGTTAAATAATACAGTACAGGTTCAGCTGCTGTCTATCAATTTATTAAACGGCAGTACCTATGACCTTGTAATACAATTTGGTTAATGGCTCGAGAGACAATCGATTGTACGAGTACCAATAGAATAAACACGGAAGCTACAACAATCAATGTTTTCTGCTGCGTCCCATATCCTGTACGCTTCTGAATTTAACAAATGAGATCGAATGTTGTCGATATAAAACATTTTTTTAATTTCATGTGTTAATTTGCAGCACATTTTTAGTTGACCTAATTTAGCTATCTCGTTGCTGACATATCTAAAAACACTTAGGCTAGCCGCAGGTGTTCAACTTGTGGTAATCGCAGATCTATAAGCAAAATATTCATGCCTTAAATTAAAACATTTTTCAATGTTCTGCTTTGAAATATATTTTTTCCGAAAATAACTGACTAGGTATATTTATTTGAAATAGATGAGATGAAAAAATGAATTCAACCATTTATAAATTATTAGAACACAAAACTAAACAAACGATAGTTCTTTTATCATTCTTTCTTATACATTTACAGCACTTTCACTTATTTGTGTTAACAAATCAAATCTAAGTCTACGAAAATTATTTGTTTCTTGGTAGACATTTCAAATTCCCCTCACGCTTGTCTGGGTTACTCTTGAAAACTCAATCTACTTACCAAGCAAGATAGATAAGTTTCTAAAGTAGCTAAAGTAAAATCTTGGAGAAAAGTTCTAACACGTCTTCAAAGATTTCTCTTACATAGGAAAATAATGCATATTGACTTAGTTGTGTCTTGGCTTTGTAAATACATTTTGGTGGCATTAAACAATTGACGAATGGCAATAAAACAAGAAACAAAAAATACATTTTTGAATTTGCCGTTTGATTGAGACGGACCTGTCACCAGTCGAAGAGTAATTCTATGGAAGTACAATAGATAAGATAAGTAACTGACAAAAATTGCTTATAAATAAATATGCATTATTTAAAGACAAGAAAGACTTTGACCGAATACTCCTTGACATTGACGTCACAAATACGTGTACATTACAGGTAACAAATTATGTTAATGTTTGTAAAAAGAGCACACGTACAATACCAAAAACTATATTCAAGAGCCACTCCATTGTTCCAATAATTAATATTCGATGCGCACAGGCAGCTACATTTGCGGCTTTTAATATCAAAGAGAGAACGCAAGACTCTTTGTTGATTTGATGTTATCTTGGTAAACATTTTAATGAAGTCTATGATTTTGAAATTTAAGACTTTGCTGTTGCAGTTTATTAAGTCGTTTGACAAACTTTTCTTTTCGTGTTGAATATTTTGTTTAGTTTTGTTAGTATGCAAAGTTTCAAAGACTTAAACTTTCATTTCATAAAATATTTTTTACTTGATTCAGAAAAATTACACCTACCTATATTTTTCTCACTTTAGCCTACTCGTAAAATATTATCATTAGAAAGTCCCTGTGGAGCGATTATAATTTGTCATTTTGATCACGTGTTGAGACAATGTGTGAACATGGTCAGTAGCCTTCATTTGATGTGTATACAATGGTGGTCAATAATAGGGATTTGGGACACTTTCATTTTTAGTAGCAACAAGCCATCCGCTGTGGCTACGTCCACGTTTTTTGCGGTTTTTTTTTTCAAAAACTTATAGCGTCATCTATGACATTGAAGGTAGATACTCTTATCATTTCGAGTAAAGACGACGGATGATGATGTTGGTTTGTAATATTACTGCTGTGAGGTGTTAAGGGGGTACCCTATGTGAACACTAGCGCCACTTGGATAAAAAATCATAACTTAGTGAAAAAACAAAATATCAAAAATATGAACGATCAAATTGTTTAATTAGTCTTGCTGTATTTTTAGAATTGATAAATTCAGTTATCTGTTGTTAATTGTAGTAACAAATATTAGCACTTTCGCTATCTTTACTACACCGTATAAGATTTTATAAAATTCAGTGTTTCTAATAATACTAAAGTACAAACACTTTAAAATTATCGTCCACTTTTTTAATATAACTGTCAGGTAGCCCCGGAATAACCAAATTTCATCAAAATAGTTTCCGTAGATTAACCTTGAAAGCGTAACAGACAGACTGACAGCCTCACAGACACAGTTCAATTCGTATTATAATATTAGTACGGATAAAGATTCGAAAATAATTAGGATAATGGCACATAAAAAATGCCTTGCATTTAAACGATAAATAAACACATTTATCACGCAGACAGTTACGTAAGTACATAACAGTAGTTTAGCGTGAACAAAACACCGGTCTTATTTTCACAACCCGTGCTATTGTTTGTCTAGATCGATAGAAATAATTGTTCCCACGTGCTAGAATATGTGCCATTGTCATGGGTTATTTTTTAACGTCGAATAACGTGATGGATATTGCTCTAAAAAACTTAAATTGAAAATGAAAAATATGAAAGTTAGGAGTCATGTAAAATGTTTCTATGCGCATGAGCTCGGAACTAACCCACTTAAAAGTTTGAAAATGTCTGTTGAATAAGTAAAGTAGCACCCTTTGCGCTACTAAGAAGAAAATATTGAGAAAAATCATAATTTTCATTTAATCAATCAATAAATCAACTATTATTATTATTATACGTCTCCACCGAAGGGCTCGAGTTTACCCTGAATTGGGTAATCTAATCAGGCCTTATGATTATTTTACGAATATTATTTTTTATGTAGCCATTATCGTGTCCCACTGCTGGGCATATAATATCCACGAATATTTTTTTAAATGATTTTTTTATCTATTCTAGATAGGGCTAAAACATCTGCATTTAGCACAATACGAAATATTTGAAATAACTTCTGGCACCTATCTAATGTTTATTCATTAGCCACTGAATCACCAGTATCCAGCTTTAAATTTTACTTACAATTTTCAATGCAATTACCTTTTGTTTTTTTTTGTAAAATGTAAAATAAGCTTTAAATATCTAGTCTACTATCTATGTCAATGCCCTAAGCAGTACACATTCAAGGCTAGCGAACCAAATCCACTTAGTGAATGCATTATTGCTAATTAGTAACTTTTCCACCCTATTACCCACGCGTGGCCTAACCACATTCCCGTTTCACGCCACAAAGGGTTGTGTCATTACGTAACGAGCGAGCGAGCGAGTACGTACTCGCTCCACAAATAACCAGTAAACCTATACCCGTGAAATTGACATCGTTTTGTTCCCGCCGTGTAGTGATAGTACCCGTCAAATTGAACAACTTTTCACGAAAAAAAAATTTCCTGCGACAAAAAAATTTTTGATCACTCCATACAAAGTGAGACTCCCGACCGACTCATTTTGTATGGAGACACCAAAAATTTTTTTGTCGCAGGAATGTTTCTTTTCGTGAAATGTTGTTCAGTTTGACGGGTACTATCACTACACGGCGGGAACAAAACGATGTCAATTTCATGCTGTATGAGTTGAAAATTAAGTTGTCGAATGCAGGCTTTGCTCTATTTGATCCGGCTGCTGGTGCAACTAAGTACCTACCTCCTTTTGTTACTGGTGACGTAACAAAATTTTGTTGACGTAGACTAAGTTAGCAATGAGTGGGCGAGTTGTAGGATCGCAATTACTAGCACAATACTTTATTATAGGTATACAGTAATTTTTGGACAAGAATGTTATGTTATGTTTAATTATGTAATGTTTTTCCTAAATGAAGCATCCATACGCTACCTATATATAGTCGCGCATAAAACGACCATAAATATTTCTGCGAGAAATAATGATTCTTATTCGTATTCTTTCACTCAGATTGCCAAGAATCAAATTATAAGTAGATTATACAGTACAGTAAGGTTAATCTCGATGCAAGGTATATGAGAAAGAGTTTGTTTTTCTTATATCAACCAAAACATGTATTAAAAGATCTCAGTTGGAGGCTCGGAGCACCATCTTGGAGCGTGTCCATTTAAAATTTAATATTTTAATACATAGGGTAGTTAATCCATCTGTACTTTAGCTTTATTTACCACAAAAATATACGTGGAAAACCACATCACATCACACTAATCACACTAATATTATAAATATGAAAATATATTTGGATGTTTGTTCCGCTTTCACGCTTAAAGTACTCAACGGATTTGAATGAAATTTGGAATGGAGATAGTACAAAACCTGGATTAACACATAGGATACTTTTTACGGAAAAAAGTCTCATTCCCACGAGAAAATCTTACACAACGCGAGCGTAGCCGCGGGCGGACCGCTAGTATTATATACCTGTCGCATCGTAAGAATGCCGTCCTGACAGCAGGCAGGAAATATGAGAACCAAATGGGTGCAAGAGAGACAGAAAAAACATTGTACGTGTATGACAGCTGTCAGGACGGCATTCTTACGATGCGATTGCTATAATTAATGTGAAAATATATTTGGATGTTTAGATGTTTGGATGTTTGTTCCGCTTTCCACTGAACGGATTTGGATGTTTGGAATGGAGATAGTTTGTACTTTGGATTAACACATAGGATATTTTTTACGGGAAAAAGTCTTATTCCACAGAAAATCTTACATAGCGCAATCGTAGCTACGGGCGCACAGCTAGCAAAATATATTTCAAGTTACTCGTGATTTTCCGCAATGCAAACTTTATACAGACATTCGAAAGCATGTTTTATTTCTCTCATATTTTATTTCTGTTTTGCTAGTAAATACAGCAAAAGCCAAAGGTAAATGATATATTTTGACTCGTTTGAAATACGGTGCAAATAACAAAATGTGCTCTTATTTTACTAAGACAGAAAAACATTTTTTTGCTTTGATTATTCTTTAGTTTTAACATGTGTGATTTAGTTTGTGTTATTTCAACTAATGAAACACTGAATCTATCTCCAGTGGATTAAATAATATAATTTGTTTAAAAACGTTTCAACTATGATATTTCACATCTTTTTTTAAAGTAAGCTATCAATCAATATAATAACAAATTAATATTTAAGTAACCATTTTTTGTGTGTCATATAAAGTGTTATTTACTTTTATTAAGAATTTTCAAAATTGTATTTATACTTTTTCATTTCTGAAAAAAATCATTTGTTAATTTCCATCGTGACCTTACTTCGTCCAAGATTTGTTACCAGAATGAATACTCAACGCGAAGTTTGCGTTGGGTAAAAAAATCAAATTTTCACTTTCCTTACTTCGTTATGTAAGAAAATGTAAAGTCAAATTAGAATTTCCGTTTCATCAAAATATTTCGCCGCGATATAAATTGTCATGTTTATCCAGAATTTTGTGTATCGGTTAATACCTGTCTCAATTTAATACTTGTTACCACAATTTGAGTTGATTTAAGTCAAGATTATAGGTACCCAAACATACATTGGGAATTAAAGCCTACTTGCACGTAGCTACTCTAATTTAAGTGGGTCCAAATGGAGGCCTCTGCAAACACAGCGGGCTCAATCAACCGACCTGACGAAAGGTAGTTAGGTAGGTATGTATTTAGTATTGTCAACTTGACATAACAATATTACGAGTATTAGCAGCCTGTTTGAATAACGTAGACAAAGAGTTTTAAATCTATGAACGTAGAATATCCTGGCGGCAGCCACCAAGACTAGCTTGGAAACTTTGACAACAGGGTACTATATGTATTAATTCTGTGCAACAGGGTAAGGCAGGTTGGCTGCACAATATCGATTACGTAAACCTGTCTTATTCTTCTTTTTTCAAGCCAACATTTATCATGCTTGGGACTTTTCATCTACGTTTGTCAAAAAAATAGAGAATGTGAAATTTTTTAAAACCTTATTTGTATTAATAGATGGTATTAGAATTCCGCCGTGTGGTGACAGCAGAGTAGAATACATTTGTCACCAACCCCTACTCTTCCCGTGGGTGTCGTAAGAAGCGACTTAGGGACTATTGAACGGGGAACGGGCAGCAGCGCTCTCTGATACAGTAACCTTTTGATCTGCGATCTCCAACCCGCCTGCCAAGCGTGGAGATTATGGCAAAACCCTCCACTTAAGTGGAGGAGGCTCATTAGTCCAGCAGTGGACTGTAACGGGCCGTTTATTTGATTTGATTAGAAGTATATATTTAATAAATAAACAAAGCAGCCATTAAAAAAAAAATGAATCATTGATTGAAATAACCACAATCTTGACCGCAAGCCACTGGCTGGAGGTTATCTAAATATAAGGGTTCAGCAAACCCCAAGAGACCCCTAACGATAGGTACAACAAGAGGTTCTGTACAGAGTTATCCCATACCTCGTAATCTTGGTAATGAAATATGGATTTCGGTGATGGATGAAATTAATCATTCAGGAACCTGCGATACGCATCAATATATTATACTCGTGTTCGTTTCACTAGTATCAATCTTCGTTTCTATATTTGTGTCGCAGGTACAAATATAAACTTGCAACATTAAAGTGATCGGTATATTGTAATCACAACACACTAATAATATTATATTATAAAAATATTTTTGTTAATTAGGTGTTTAGGTGTACGGATGTTTATAAATTTTGATGTTTGTCTCGTTTTCACGTCTAAACTACTGAACGGATAAGGATGAAATTTAAATTGAAAGTTTAAACAAAAAGTCTTATTCCCACGGAAAAATCTTGAACAACGCGAGCGTAGCTGTGGACGGACAGTTAGTAATCTATAAGTTTGATTAGACGTCATTTCTGATGATACGCTTTTGAATAATATTAACTTTTGAAGAAGAATATATGGATCGGTTCATTATTATTTATTATTATGACCTTTTAAGGAAAAAAGTCGCTACGTGAGCCGTGTCAGAGGCCTTTGGCGGATCAATACCCCTGCCTGATACCAGGGCCCCGTTTCACGAAGCAACAAGTTACTAGTAACAAGTTACAATTTGATATACATTGCGTAGCCAATTTGCCTGAACTGTAAGCCCTTATCGTTTTCTCTAATCGTCTACGCAATGTACGTCGAATTGTAATTGTAACTTGTAGCTTCGTGAAACGGCCCCCAGAGCTTATGAGGTCAGTGTTGACCTTACAACCCACATGATAGTAAAATAGCCACCCAAGCACGTGTCGGGCCACGCAAAGTGTAGGGTTCCGTAGTTGTCCAATACTCCTTAGGTACCTACCTATTTAAGACAGTTAATATTCATCAAAATATTTTTCTATGGTATTTTTTGTACTAAATTTCATACTTGTACAAGTACATTTTATAATTTGAACTATTATTTGATAACCTGTAAAGCCACCTGATGTTGATACTTTTCTTTTTAAATTCAACATACACCGTGAATTATTTCACATTTCCAAATACAACGGTTTCGCTTGTAGGGGGTGGGGGGGGACTTGACTCTAACAAAAGTATGTCAAATAAAAAGTCAAAAGTCAATTTTTTTTATTCGAATTAAAATTTTTACAAATCATTTTTCGACGTCAAAGCTATCATGGATGGCACATTCACTACCAGTGTACGCCCTCTGTGGAGAAGAACGGCCAGAAGAAACTTCACAAGACTCGTATCTTTTGTACTTTTCTTTTTTTTAAATAAAATATTGTTTAAAATAGTCAATATACCACAGGAACTGTATCTTTTGTAATTTTCTTTTAAATATATAAAGAATCATACATGAGTCATAATTACAATCTTCTCCGCTGATTTGGAACAACAGTTGACCAGACGTTTTTATCATCAAAGAATAAGCATTTTAAAACTAAATATTTCTGAAACATACTTTAGCATCAAAAAGAGGTTTTACCAAAAACCCATTATTTTTAAAAACCTATCCAAAGATGCCTCACACTATAAGGTAATCGTGAATAAAAAATAACCCTACTTCACGTGTACCATATGTACATTATTCTATAGCTTTGTTGCCATGATTAATATGTATATCCATGCCAGATTACTGCTTCCTAGTACAACGCTAAAAGTCTCTGAGCTAAGCCGCGGACGGACAGACAGACAGACAGACACACACGGACATGGCGAAACTATAAGGGTTCCTTTTTGACTATGGAACCCTAAAAAGATATTTTTACTCGTTTCAATGTTCTAGGTTTCAATATTACTACGAGTATACTAACAATTTAATATTATTTATATACAGGATTTAGTTTGAATCCTATCCTACTAATATTATAAAAATAAAAGTTTGTATGTTTAGATGTCTGTTATCACGTTAAAACGGCTGAGTGGATTTGGATGGAATTTGGCACACAAATAGATTATCACATAGGATTCTTTTTACGGGAATACGTTTTATTACCAAGAGAAAAATCTTGTAAAATCGGCTCGGAGCGTAGTAACCTAGTAATGAAATGACGCTAGCCGTCACACGATGAAAGAAAGAAGTAACAAAATATATAGCACCATTCTTCAAATCTGTAGCATTTCTAGGAACCATCCAACCAAACAACAAAAGTACCAACGTGTCTCTAGAATTTCAGCGCGCAAATGATATTTTTTAACAGGATTGCTTATCCACTCTCAGATTGATATAACTTTGTCAGGAAGCTAAGATGAGCTTTTTCTAAACAAATTCATTTTTTGCCGGCCGCGAGGCTTTCGAGTCCGAGGAGAAGTTGATTACTCATTCCGCTACTAAAAAAACTTTTAGATCATCTCCAAGACTTTCGATTCTTTTCAAATATTACTTTTTCTAGAAATGCTACATTTAGACCTCCTCTCGCAATTTGAAACTAATTAGGTTAGAGATTTCCAGTGTGAATTTATTTACGTACTATTATATTAGACACGTATATACTAAACCGAATTAAAGTTAGACAGTGGGGGTTCCCTACGTTACAAGTAGGTATTAAGGTGACTACGCTATTTCAACGATTTGCGATACTAATGTCCGAACTGAAAAATGACCAATGAACATGGCCAAATTTAATTCAATATAGGTATCTCCAACTTTTTTTAATGCGTGAAAAAAGAAAAAATACATGTCCAATATTTTATTTATCATCTACCTGATAGACAAAGAAAAAAACAAATTGTAATCATGCTATTTCTATTACTATGCAAATAAAAGCTTGAATGAACAATAATTATTTTATTTCATAAGTTAGTCTATTTTTTTACGATAATCATCATCATCATTTCAGCCTGTTAAAGTCCACTGCTGAACATAGGCCTCTCCAATCGCACTCCAGCGCGACCGGTCCATAGCCACCTGCATCCAACGAGACCCAGCGATCCTCACCAGGTCGTCGGTCCATCTCGTAAGTGGCCGTCCCACACTGCGCTTGCCTGTGGTCTCCATTCAAGGACTTTCTTGCCCATCGGCCATCCGATCTTCGCGCTATGTGGCCTGCCCATTGCCACTTCAGCTTTTACGATATGTAGAAAAATATTTATTAATATTTACACAAAAAAAGTTAGTCTATTGCATAAACCTGAAAATTTATCTCGGTTCTAAATAAGTTAATTAATTTCTTACACTAAAGACATAGATTGATGTTTTATCTACGTTTAATCGGGTAAGTAGCTAATATATTCGGAATTCTAATAAACATTAACATACTATTTTTCGAACCCAATTGACCTCTTTATATCATATTTATAATCGCAAAAGTATCTGTATAATATAAATCTCATTCGCATTTCTTAAGGAATTTTTAATATCGCCTCTCTCAGTTTAACTACGCCTGTGAAAACCATAAAAGTGGGCAATATCTACCACAAAGCGGCCATTCAGCCACTCACTATCTGCTCATTTATAGAGAGATGAAACAAGGCGCCAATAGGGATGTCATATCGACTGAAAATAATATTACAATAAAATTTTATCTGGTTAGTATTAGGTAAATAAAGTACTAAAATACCTGTTTAGATTTGAATATATTGTTCTTGAACCTGGGCTTGGTTTTCCACAATCTTTCAGTGTTACTTTCCATTAAGAGACAGTACAGAAACATCACAATCACTTTAAAGTATGGACACAAAATAGAAAACAGAATTTTATTTATTTTTCATTATTATAAGGCGAGGAATGTAAATGTGTAATGTATACCTATATCTTCCATTGTTTTCGTAGAGGATAGCGCGGCACTTTTGAATAGGTAGGTATTTTCGAGTAGTGCATGCGAGCGCAAAGCCTATGGTTAGTAACCCAAAAAAATAATGTGAATAAGAGGACATTTAAAATGTTCTACTATTTTTGATAAAACAATAACATCATCGATTACATCACAGCCCTAGTGGACGTCACAGTGTCGAAAGGGTGCAGTGCTCTAGAGTGCGACGACGACGTGGTGACATCTGACTCGAGACGGGTCACTGACCGGCCTTCCTCATAAAATGCATATAAGTAGCGATCCTATCGGCCGTTTATTCGACAAAAGAATGCACATGTCACAGAACGAAACTGAAAAATTCATCATTCGAATATCTGAACCTCCTGTGTAGACGCACTACCAGCTCGCATTTGTTCAAAACACGGTTCAAACAATGTAAATCTTTGCAAATATAGTGATTGAACTATAACACTAAAAATAAAAAAAGAATTGTTTTACTAACCTGCAAGATAGTATGGACAGCATCAAACTTTACTACCTAAATTAAAAATAGCTATAAAGTTTCGATACCACGCTAAAGAGGCACTTGTAAATTATTAGTCAGCTGTAAAGTTATGATACTTTTATCTATATTGATTCTTGTTTAAAGCTCTAACTGTTGTAGTTGTAGCACATTGTTGCTTTATGATGATTACATAGCGAACATTGATTTACTTACTATAATTGTAGTTAGATAAAACTAAAAAAATGAGATGAGGGTTTTTCAAAAGATTTTAATTCATCCCATAGCACAGGTAGGGCGTTAAATCATCTGGCAGATGAGTGAAGTTGAGCACAAATCAGTCACTTGTTTCAGTCAAATATCAGCTGAATGAATTGGACTCGGTAGACCGAAGAGCTAGGAGACCCATTGGAGATGACGCACTCAACTATGATTTTTTTTAACAGATCTAATCGCAATTTATATCAAAATAGTAATGTAGAGGGCGCGGACTTGGCGCTCGAATATGACCAACCATTTTGGTATTTTATAGGAGGTGCTCCACGATCTTACCACACATTCTCCTGCCATTTATTTTTCTCTGAGAAAATCAATAATTTATACTTAACAAATGAAGCAAAATCAAGGTAATAAGAGCAAGTATTACTCAATCTCATTGGGTAAACAGAATATAGGGGGATGTGGCCCCCCACATCCCCCTATATTCTGTCGTTAGTCGGTAAATTACGTGTGAAACAACCCCTTTCGGTGATTTCCCCAGACATTTGCAGATGAGGGTGGGGGGTTCACCCGAAATTCACCAGCATATAAGTTGGTGACATTGCTTCTCATGAACAATTTCCTGGTATGTTGTATAATATATTTATTAAAACAGGCAAAGCTATAAGGAAAATATTTGACAATTTCCAACAAAGAGAAACTTTAATCAAATCGTTTATTTCCACATAGAATTTTAGAAGTATAGGACATAGGATATAGATACAAAGATATAAGATAAAGATAAAGATACAAATTCATTATTCATAGTAAGATTCAGTAGAATATTTTTTTATTCTCTTTCTCAGAGATAAATATGCCCCTACACTTTCACGGAGTGCTTATAAACCGTTGTGGGGACGAATTGAATTCAAATTCAAATATCGAAGAAACGGCACCAAACAAATGAAGAAAAGTGGACGAAAATACAATCTACATACATTTAATTATTGTTTTTCTCGTCTTAATAGGTAGGTAATCCGTATTTTTCATTTTTTAAATGATTTCTTGCTGTCGTCGTCGGATAGAAAACTTCTACAGCCGAGTTTCCGCGAAGTTAACCCAATAACAGTCCGTAAAGCCGCTGTAATACAGCTCGGTAGAAGAGAAGAAGTTTATAAAGTTGTAGAAGAACCATTTCTATGAACTTTAGTGGAATTTCAATTAGGTCAGAATTGATTAATTTTGTAGATAAGTAAATACTAAAATACTACCACTACTAAAATACTTAAAACTATAATATCATCAACAGCTCATATGACTACTTACTTGACACTTAAATTGTTTAAACACAAACTAAATAAACCTAAATCTTGATAAGCCTTTGTTGTAAATATTATAATTAAAACTCACAAAAAGAGTTTTTAAAACACTGACAAAAGAATAAAATAAATAAAATATCAACGTATTGCTTTACTTACATGTCTGAAAATGTCACAAAACACCCAAGGTTCAAAGGAGTTAAAAAAATTAATTTAAGCCCTATATTCTATCTACTTGCTACCGAGTCAAATGGAAGCAAAATTGAAATTTAATTCAATTCAAGCGCCGTCGTAGCGCAAATAACGAGCGCTGTTGTAATAGAAACCACCAATTTCGGCGGCTCTTCTGTAATTACGTACATTTAGCCATTTAGCACGTGTTTCTCAACAAATATTTCTTACTTTGTGTATTTGTTTTTTCCTGCAAATCGCAATGCTAGCTACAGTTTTCGTGGGTTGCGAACGAATTTTAGGCCGAGTCCACACTTCTATCATTTTTCCGCATCACTACAGTTGCGCAACTATTACACCTCTTTTCAGCTAGTGACTTTAAAATGTTGAATGACACATCTGATATTTAGAAAATATTGTGTTGTTGGCGACACGTGACCGACGCTTTTCATGATCACTTTATTTCGAGACTATGTTTTCGTTTTCTTTGTTTCCAGCGCACCTCCGAAAAATCTTTAATCTTCAGAAAAGACTTCGTGGTATTCTCGCCGACACGTTTTTATTAAATCATCCGCATTCGGAAAACACGGCACGTCCTCCCTGGCTCGGGTGACTCGTTATTGTCTCTAATGAATGTTGGACACTAATTAATTTCACACAGAATTGACCTGCGTCAACTTTGAACCTAATACCATAAACTGAAACGTTCTATACCAAAACTAACCAAATACGACTCTTAGTGCTTGGAATAGCACTAAAATTTGCAGAGTCATTGATGAGTGATATAAGGGTGATATTGTAGTAAGACCTACTTATACAGTTTAGAATAGGGTCGGCACGTCCGCTCTTTCAATTAGTAAACACATATTGCACAGACGACGATTTAACGTTATGATAACAATAATTGTGAAAGTGGGCATGAAGGAGTGAATTAGTTGATGTATTGATGTATATTATCCATCTATCAGAAACGGAAGACACAAAATATCAACACAATAACAACAACAAAACACTGTTATACATGTTTATACACTTATAACATGTTATACATGTTTAGCGTTAACCAAGTGACATTTGTGCTCATATTTGCTGAAGCATAAATTAAAATAATAGAATTTTGACTTTTCATAGACGTAATTAAGGGTTTATGTTTTAATTTGCAGATTCTCATATAAATAAATTATTTAACACTACAAACATAATTCAATATAATAGACATGCGTTCAGAGGAATTCTAAGAAACTTTCACTGGCTGAACAAACGTGACACAATTTTCCACGAAATTAGGATTCGTGAGTCATCAGTTGAGGCCTACTTCTAAAAGGGTTAACTTTCGAGGTGACTCAGTTACTTTTCTAGACCTCTTCGTTTTTTTAGCTACATTCAAATATTTAAGATGAGGAAAGTAATACCTTCTATTTTTTCACATTTTTTCCCAAATCCCTGAACAGTTTTTCATAATAACTAATCCTGTGGAAACACTTTTACTTGAATCGCAAGCAACTATCAACTAACCTTATAAATTTCTTCGCCAGCTAATCATTTCCGATGTACTGACCGTGATATACTATAAGAAATGACTCGGCACATCTAAATAGCGTATTAAAACACAGCCTTTTATTAGTACGAGTCTTTTATAGTCTTTCTAAAGCAAGTTGATAAAAAAGTTAACTCAAATACAAGCAGTTTTAGCAGCAAAAGGGGACATTGCTTCGTAAATATTAAAAGAAGGTCACAGACTTCAAAACAATGTGAAATTCATAAAGGTCGACGGCAATAGCTATTGTTTCAATAATCCAAGTTGCTTCAGTTGCAGGGGTTTTGGTACTGTGTTATACTCGTATTTAGGCTACTTTCACATTGCATAGCGACCAATTTTTTCGCGAGTAACTTTTCCGTTTCCATGTTACGGACGAATCTACTTTTCTTCGACGACGCCCACACCCCACCTTTCGTATTTTCGCGTGTCAAAACGAACTACTTTCAGTACTCTTATATGAGATATACCTACTAACTAGTGGTCATAGAACACTAGTTTGACCTTTCAAGAGCTTCAGTTGGTATCAGATTCGTAACAAATTTCATGGTTACCCCGATTTGTATCACAATAAGACGAATGGCGGTTGGGTTACCCTACTTTTATTGTTGCTACGATAAGGTAAGTGATAACTTTAAGACCTTCCTCCGGCGTAAATTATGTTTATTTATTTCGTTGCCGAAAATTTACCTACTCGTACCTATAGGACTGGTGACGTCGAATTCTTACTTTTTTGTTTGTACAATGTACTGAAATATCTGGAAAATTATTTATGCTGAAAAAGCTAATAGTGACAATCTCATTGTTAAACAAAGTAATGAGGAATTAAGGGCATCCTTTTTAAAACCTTACCCATAAATGGGAAACAGAAGATTTTGATGCAAATCATGATGTGTGATCAGGAGTCACGACCTAAATAATTTAACACTTGATATATTATGTACTTGAAGACCTATTGTTAATATAAACATCTTCATTAAATAAAAGAACAATAGCCCACGATGTACCACGATGAAAAGTTGAGAGGGAAAGTATGAAAATCTTCCTGCAGAATATTTTTTACGGCTAGTGAGATTTAATGGTGAATGTTACAATGGGTCACGGCTTGGCTTAGTGCTATTGTTTGATTTCAAGTAGGCCCTTTTTTATTGTTTCACCTGATAAGGTTGATAGCCCTTTGTAGACAATAGAGTTTTTTTTTTATAAGGTATGTTGTTTGGCCGTTTTTCTTCGCTGCCTGTTTAATTGAGTTTGTATTGTTGTGGTTGTTACTTCATAAAACGATTCGCCGCGCGCCGTAGGAAGCAACCACTAATGAAGTGTCTGCCATAAAATGTGCTTATAAAATACCATAGGATCGTGTTTAAAAGTATCCTAGCTCCGTCCTCCGTTTTTTAACTTGTTTCAGTGTCTATTACCAATTACTTCGACGTTCTATTGAATGATTTTAAAAAAGATTAAAACTCAAATTCATAGCTCTAATAAGATTATTTTGAAGCAGATTTTCGTAGCTCCTAGTGGTATTTTTTATTTTTTAAGTTACTTTCGAAACCTTTAATTAGCCAAATGCTATTATAGAATTACCTGCTTTTCTTGTTTAACATTGTATCTGTAAAATAAAAAAAAATACAATTTGAAAAAGGCAGAAGTAGAAAAATTTTCAGATAATGTTTGAATGACATACATATTTTTTCTTTTAATATAATTTTATAAAGAACTTGGCTAGTTGTTTATTTGCTTCAGCCACTGTTAGCTTCCTTCTGAATCACAGAATACAATCTTGCAATAATTACGGTTGGTATAGTTGCTATGCGTGGAATGTTCAATCTAGTCCTCAAAGGTCGATATTAGTGAAGATATAGGCAAGGCTGGGGCGAAAAATATTCCTTTCAGTCGGGCAACGCAGGGAGATTGGGCCTAAAAATAGGGCTATTCATATTCAGAAAATATTGAAAAGCCTTTGGAAAGTATGCATAGCTAGACGCGCGTGTGATGAGGTATTCAGTGATTATTACTTGAGTGCTCCCCGACTTTTTCTGATGGTCTCCTAGGAATTGCGCAATTAGGTGCCTTGTTGAATTTAAAGAGAGACGTATAAACGAGATTCAGAAAATACCTATTCATCTCAATCAGAACAGTAAAGGAATTTCGAACTTGAAAATTAACTCTTGTGAGGTATCTAATAAGAATCCCACGTAATTGTTATTTATATGTATTTCACAGTCCTATTCAGAAATCGTGTGTGAAATTTCCTAACCACCCAAATTCAAGGTAAGTTCGAGCCTCCCGGTGGGGATGTGTATAAGCTGTTGATTAATTGATCTGATTGATTCCACAGTCACCGTATAAGACTCCATATTTTATATCTAGTCGAAGTATCATCTGACCGGTATTCCATTCAAGCATTGTTCGGATTGTTCTACAATAATAAACTTGTATGTCACCATCAGAGGATTCAGAGGAAATCCAGTTTTCCTACATTGAAAAGAGAAGGATGATAAAATTGTAAGTCATGTCTGAGTAACTTACACCCCGTAGGGTAATTTGAATGAGTGATGTTTCATTGACTTTGATTAGATAGATACTATTTAGGTTCGGTATTTTTTCTGGCAATTGTAATAAAAAAAAAACAAATTCAAGGCATACTAAAAACAATTAGAAAATATATTACTAACAATCAAAGAAACTAAAATAATTGCTCGCTTCAGCTACAAAGTTAATGTTTTTAGGTTAATGTATAAAACGTTCGTTTATTTTTCCAATAAAAAGATCACAAGTATTGTTAAGCTTCTTTCCCGAAGAGTTAGGCAGAGACTACATTCAACCACTTGCTAAGGTACACACTATTACTACACAATATTTATTTGCAAGAATTGATCTTGTTACTTCATTACAATCTACTAACATTTACAACAATATTCCGAAAAAAAAAAACAATGCATGATTTGGTACATGTAAGGTAGGTATTCAATTCTCTCATGTGAAAATCGGAAAAATATTCGCATAATCGTCTATTTACTACATATTATTATATAATGCCAATTTTTCGTTCTTGCCTTAAAACGTAATCATAAGTGCAAACTGGTGCATTGTACAATGAGTTGCATTGCATTGCGTGCGAACATTTAAAATACAGGATGTTTTAATGAACACGGATATATGGATTGAGCAAAACGGTAGTCTCAATTAATAATAAGGTCCAAACGGATTGCATATTGACTGCATTCTAACTGCAAAGTGGCATAGAAATGAACGCAGCATATTAATAAACCACAGAATGACTGTATTTTTAACTGACTTTAAAAATAAGGTGGTTCTCAAGTCATTTTGTGTATGTTCTTTAAATGATAAATTGTATACCACATAGTCCGAAATAATGATCCTTTTTTTGTTTCCTTGAAGTGATTCCATATAAAATCCGATGATGGGATTTTAAATTTACAAATACATCCGCATAACACTATGGGCGAACAAGGTTTTTATGTGAAGGTATACGTTTGTTTATTTAGTTTCAAAGCAGTTTTAAAGCAATTTAAATTTTATGTCGATTGCACTGACATCTACATTCAAGCTGGATTGGATCATCTTATCATTTTGAAGCAGCCCTCCAGTGTTTACTCATAGAGAACGCTGGCGGTGAGTCATAGAAGCCAAAGCTTAGAAAAACAAGTTGCCTATTGATATTTCACTATGCAGGTCAAACGTACTGCTGAGTCAAAGAGACTCTTCTGTCGCTGATAAACGCGATGGTATAATTTATCAGACATCTTCAACTTAGTCTTTTCTAAATTAAGATTATATTAGTATAAAAATAGATAATTTGTATTTACTTATATTTAAAGATTATTATATCATCCTTTATTCAGTTCATTCCATGCAACGGCCTTCGAGTCACTCAAAGTCGATTCCGATTCGACTTAACGCGGTATTAAATGCATTTAGTGTTGATGTATTGAATGAATCATTACTTAGTTTATTAATGTTCGTAATTACAGCTTCCGTCTTCCGTTTCAGGCAGGTTCTTCGCCTGTACACTTGTTTTGGTCGAAAATATAAGATTTCCGTTTATTTCGTTTCAATATTTATAACCGATCTTAAACTGTAGTAATAATATATTTAGATACAAACACATGCAAGCATGAAAAAGAAAGCCTTGATCCCGCAGGCACCCTAAGATTTTTGTTTTATTCCAGTTTTTAATTTTTGGTACACCGATCCGACTTCTTTTTATATTATACTACTAAAGAAGGCAATAATAGGCAATATCAAGTGTAGTTGGGCGTAGCTGCGTAGTAAGGACAGAAGTGGAAATAGAGGGAATATTGAATGTGGCCTATCAAGGAGCGTGACATGACGAGACTCGCCTTTATTGTGTCGCAAAGAGACGCGTTTTATTCAATTTAGCATATTTGCGTAGAATTTTCGATTGAGTCATATTTTTTCTAGATCGCAAGAGTAGAACTTTTTTAAGATCTCAAAATACGTGGTTTTGTGAAGGTGTTGTTATGAGTGTCTGAATGTGTCAGTTGAGTTTTTGAAAAAAGGTCTTTCAACATTACGATCACAATTTTAGTCCCTATTAAATGAGAAGAAATAATAGTTACGTTACTTTTGTTTTACATGCAATTAGATCAATCACGTTTTTTTCTTAAGATACTGTCAAGGCAAGAAATAAATTTCCGGGAAATTAATTACTGGCAAAGAATTCCATAATGTCGCATAGGTTAAAATACGTTTCTATTTTCCATGAAGGTAAGCTCTTTTAGGTAGAATTTTATTACTATAATTTATTCCAATAAAGCCTCCTGCTATTTTGACAGGTGTATCCATCCATCTTCTCTTGTTAATATGGTCCGGAAACATCGAGAAAGTCAAATTACGAGTATGCCAACTGAGTTTGCTCTTGCGACGTATCACTATGTCGTCGTCCGTCACGGGCGAAAAACGGAGAATGATATATTATGGGAAACATATTGGTACTCCACAAAATAATAGGGTGTTAAAAACCTATTTTCATCTTTGTCAAAATAGTTTTGTCATTTTACCTGCTTTCTACCTGCGACTTAGTCCATTTGTGGAAAATATTATAACTACTTAATAAAGATAGTACTATCTTTATTAAGTACATTATTATAAGACACAAATATAATATCTATGACAATAGATGACTTTGAAGGTATATAGGTCACGGAATATTCCGTGATATAGGTAGATACATAAGGCATTTAATCTGACGTCTTTATTAATTGCAATTATTACAAAAATATTACATAATAATAGATACATTGAAGTATTTTTTATACATATTACTAGGTAGGTAAAATTACGTATAAACATTATTAATAACACACATGTTCACCACGATGTAGTACGAGTAATAAGCTTATAATGAACTCATCGATATTTTCTTATTATAACAGCGTGGTGATAAACCGTAGAAGCATGTGTGTTATTAATAATGTTAAAATCTCAAAAACACAAAAGTGTGTATAAACATGAACAGAGCTCTTTTTTTCGGGTACCTACTATTTCTCCTATCCCTTATTTAGTAAGTTCTATAATCTTATGACTTTTTAATTTTTTGAAAGAAACTGTTATTCTTAAAAAAATATATTCACATCCTGTAATATTTAAATATATTCACATCCTGTAATATTTTTCGCTGATATTGTTGAAAACTGATGGATGTGGTGACAACGTCCCTAATAAAATATTTTGTAGGTAAAATACCTTGTTAGTAGAAGTGATAAGGGTTATAATTGTTCCCTGCAAGGTAGAATTATGAAATTTTCAGCATGAATAGAATGGCCTAAAAAGATAATTTTCTGATGTGGAGGGAAGTCAGATTCGAACCGGGGGCGGCGGGGGTGGGGGTTGAAGCTTATCGAAAGAGGCTTCTCGAACATAATTTTTTTGCTGATCAGTAAATGATACTAGAACATGTGAGATATCGTTTTCGCATAAAACGGACACTAAAAATTCATTTCTGCCACATAAAAAGTATATTTTATACAAAAAAAAACTTTTTTTTTAAAGAAAAAGTAAAGAAAAAATTTAAAAAAATCCTTATATTTTAAATTAACATCGTCATATCTTTCTAAAATCATGATTAATAGTAACTAAAAAAACACTATATGAAAGGACATTTAAACTTGTTTACAAAAATATATACTTCTTTGACACTTGTTTTGCAACTACTACAAGAAATAAATCAAGACTTAAACCATCATAACTCTGCAGTTTCTGCTTTGCGGATTTCTTATGCGTGCGGAGTGCGGTGGTGGCTTTTAGTAAATGAGTAGGTTGTTATGTAAGTTTAAAAAAAATGTTTTATGTTTCCATATTTATTCATTTATTTATTTATTTATTTTATTTATTTTATTTGGGAGGCTTACAGCTATTTTTACAAAACATATATCATAAGTAGTAACTTATATGCCATTTACAAGCTTCCACATATAAGCAGAAATATTCTAGGAATAATGTTTAATACAAAGAAGAATGAGACAAAAAAGAAAAAATGCAATACTAATTACATACAAAGCGATATTCATGTTACGTAGCAAAGAAATCTTTAGCAATAGAGTTTTTTACTTGGCCAGGCTTGTTTACAAAAAGATCGAATCTATTGTCGCTATTTAGTCGGTTAAAAGCATTGAGTACTCTAGGCAAATAGCTATTTTTCCTGTAATTAGTACGAGAAGCTGGGACCTGTATATTTATTTTTAATTTCTCAAAAGACGTTAATTCACTTGTGAAAGTATTCAAAGACATTGGAAACCCTTTTTATAGAACGTAGTCAAGACCTGCTAGGCATATACCAAAGATATCATGGACACTAAAGTGGCTGATTGTGTTTGGAATATTGAGATCATTGGTGGAGAAAAAATTTCAAGAGTTTGTTAAGCAGAGGCTAGAACAATGCACGATACCTGTAACATAAACAATTTACCTCTGTTTAGCAGACCACCTATCAAGAATAAGTCCAAACTAAAAGGTCACGTTTCGGCTCTCAAAAGCGATTGTTCCCTTTTTCACGGCTATATATCTCATGCCAAGTCCGTGATGGATACTTAGATAACTTTTTCTCGCAAGAGAATCATGCGGCACCACCATCATTGTCAAATTGAGGTAGAATGCGAACTGAAAACAAAGCTGGGAAAAGAATCATTTAAAAAGAAGAGTTCGCCCACAGTTGACGTGAGTATTTTTGATGGAGCTGCTGTGGTACAAATGTTACATCCTGGTACAGTTAAGACATTCCAAGAGTATGCAGATCAAGTTTTTATACCATACATATCTGCTCACTTAGAAAAAAATTGTCGCGTTGACGTTATACGGGATACTTACCGCCCTGACAGCTTAAAAGCTAAAAAAAGGACGGGGTACAAGGAAAAGAGTATCGGCTACGCATTTGATGCCCAAGAAATGGAAAAATTTTCTCCAAGTCAATGAGAATAAGACCGAATTGTTTTCTTTCTTGTCACGAAAACTAGTTCTTCAAGTAACAGCAGATAAAGAAATTTATGCAACGCATGGAAGTGGAGTTCTTTGTTCTACCGGAGCTTCTGATTTGAGTTTTATGACCCTCACGAGGAGGTTGTTCTCACGAGGAGGCGGACACTCGAATTTTTTTACATTTGGCAAACTCAGTCCAGAAAGGGAATCACTTTAAGCTCACGTCTAAGCTTCCGTCATAGCTGTTCACGAGTTGGTGGCGACAATGAGTTTGCCTAAATGCAAGTATCTGCCAATATTTCATGCATTTACTGGGTGTGATACCACTTTTGTGGGCAGGGGGAAAAAACGGCTTGGGATACTTGGAAATCTTTCCCTGAAATAAACGTGGCGTTTGGACATCTTATGACAAGCGATGTAAGCCAGGAATCACTTAAGATCATTAATTCATTTTCTGCACTGAATCTGCCAAATGTAAAAAAAATCGAGTGTCCGCCTCCTCGTGGGAACATGGGGTCATAAAACTCAAATCAGAAGCTCCGGTAGAACAAAGAACTCCACTTCCACGCGTCGCATAAATTTCTTTATCTGATGTTACTTGAAGAACTTGTTTTTGTGACAAGAAAGAAAATAATTCAGTCTTATTCTCATTGACTTGGAGAAAATCTTTCCATTCCATGCGTAGCCGATACTCTTTTCCTTGTGGGAAATCCTCCATTTTTTTAACTTTTAAGCTGTCAGGGCGGTAGGTATCCCGTATAACGTCAATGCGACTGTTATTTTGTAAGTGAGCAGATATGTATGGTATAAAAACTTGATCTGCATATTCTTGGAATGTCTTAACTGTACCAGGATGTAACATTTGTATCACAGCAGCTCCATCAAAAATACTCACGTCAACTGTGGGCGAAGTCTTCTTTTCAAAGGATTCTTTTCCTAGCTTTGTTTTCAGTTGATGATGGTGGTGCCGCATGATTCTCTTGCGAGAAAAAGTTATCTAAGTATCCACTTTTGACTTGACTATGACTTTGACTTAACCTACTCATTTACTAAAAGCCACCACCGCACTCCGCACGCACAAGAAATCCGCAAAGCAGAAATTGCAGAGTTGTAATGGTTTAAGCCTTGATTTATTTCTTATAGAAGTTGCAAAACAACTGTCAAAGAAGTATATATTTTTGTAAACAAGATTAAATGTCCTTTCATATAGTATTTTTTAGTTCTATTAATCATGATTTTAGAAATATATGACGATGTTAATTTAAAACATAAGGATTTTTTTTCAATTATTTCTTTACTTTTTCTTAAAAAAAATGATTTTTTGTATAAAAATATACTTTTTATGTGGCAGAAATGAATTTCTAGTGTTCGTTTTATACAAAAACGATATCACACATGTTCTAGTATCATTTACTGATCAGCAAAAAAATAATGTTCGAGAAGCCTCTTTCGACCACCTTCACCCCCCACCCCCGCCACCCCCGGTTCGAATCTGACTTCCCTCCACATCAGAAAATTATCGTTTTAGGGCATTCTATTCATGCTGAAAATTTCATAATTCTACCTCGCAGGGAACAATTCCTATCCTCTTTGTATGGGATGTATCTTCTACTAGGTAGACAATTTCTCTCCACAATAGCAAGTATGTAGCGTTATGTTCCTGGCGCTAAATTATCATGGCACCTTAGAAACTATAACATTTGAACCAACATTGTTGATATATTACTTGGTCAAAGAAATTAACATCAAGTTTTTACCAAATAAATCTAAGTGAAATCAATATCCTTGTAATCTGAAGTTCTACTTTATTAATCATACAAGTCTTAGTTAGAACATATTGTTTTTAAATACACAGATAAGTATATATTTTAAAGGTGACTTTGTTAACTTTATTTCAGCCTTATGATTAACATTCATTATGCACATCTTCTTTGTACCAGACAATGAATTTTCATTAAAATTTGGCCATTTTCGTCTCATAAAAGCTAATGAGAAACAGGCAAAGAGCTCATCCGTGCGGAAATCAGGCTTGTCGCTGCTACCCTATTTGGTCTAGACAATTTCTAAGAAAGCAGTAATGAGCGAGTCTAAAATATAGTTAAATTTGAAGAGTTTTGTTTTACTGAAGGAAATGTAACAGAATCTTAATTTAAACCTGCCTATACTTAAAATAAATAAAATAACTGCAACTTGTAGAATTAACACACTCGCACACTCGCCTATACCATAGTAGACTGAATAAGCTTCCACTTCAGCAACAATATTTGGTTGACTCAGTTTGTGAAGACAAAAGAACAAAATAAAAATATAATTGTCAGAAATGCAGAAGAGACTGTTGAATGTAGCTGAAGCGAAATAAATATGTCTGAATAGTAGCAAGTGGTGTCTGCCTACACCTCCGGGAAAGACGGTGACTTTATGTATGTATTTTTTTTTATAAAATGTATAAATGTTAATACTTCTGCGCGAGTTAGCCGAACTGTGTTGTTGAATGATGCACGGGATGTACCTTTCCTTTATACCTATATGATAAAAAGTTAATCTAGTACTGTCGTTTGATACAAAGCAAAAATATAACTGTTATAACTTAGAGCAACAGTCACTTTTCACGAAAAAAATTTTTGTATGGTTTACAAAAGTTCTTTCAACTTTCAATTGTAAAGTTTTCGAAACCTTTCATTTGTTTTCCCATACTTTGTTTTGTTGTCCTGAGCTTGAAGTCGACAAAGTTCTTCTAGTAAACAACTTTGGATAAAAAGAATACCTAGAGTGGCCACAAAAATAACTTTTCTTTTTGAGACCCATCCTACGTGAAAATCATAAATAAAACTTAGTCAAAAGGGTGAAAAACGTACGAATTAAACAGATATCAACTGAACTACGAGTATTTCTTATAATATATGACTGAATACGTAATAAATAAATCTGTACTCTTTATGATGATAATATTATTTCCACTCTAGATTTAGAACCACATCGACATAGAGCGTAGCCAATATAATTATTGTTTCTCTACGCTTATGCAAACAAATATTTTTTTTATTACTGCTATCAACACGTAATGACTTCGATGGTTGTTTTATTACATGGCCGTATAAGTAAGGAGTTTGTAAATGGATATAAAGAAACGTTCGATGAATGGTTCTATAGCAAATATAACAAATAAATTTAAATTACCAGAGTTAATATTAGTTTGCAAAAGCAAGGATCGAATTAAATCATAGATCTGTCAATTTATTATAAGTACTATGGGTGCTTCTGTAATAAATATAATTAATGATGATGATATAATTAATATAAGTGGCACTAAATCCTGACCAATGGAAGCAAAAAGGGGAGGCCTTTACCCAGCAGTGGGACAACTAGGGACTATTAAAGAAAACAATAGACAGTATATTCTTAAAACTAATCCTACTACTAGGCGATTTATGTTCTTGCAGGTCAAACCTTATATTTGATAGCTGATTTGTCAAATACACATGAGTAACGACTTGTCTATATTAGGAGCTGTATAGTATAGGTAACGTAAGTAATACCTATTTATATAACGCAACTTCATCAAGAGACATTAGGCACTGTTAATTCTAGAGAGTTAACTTATTGCTCCTTAGAGTATTATTGCCGAAGTAAAATTACAACTGTCTGGAATATACCTTGTCATAGATTGATTGGACTAACAGTACTTATATTTCGAGAATTCTGTGAATTGAAATGTTCATATAACTACAGGGTTGCCCAAATAGTGACGTTTAAAAATTATTTAGACGCTTCGTCGCATGACCTATTCGAATGATACTATGTTCTGCGATATTTTGTTCACTCTGAAGGTACATTTTTTAATTTAAAACAGTCTTGATTTATATTTATATAATTATTGTTAAAATGCGTTTATTAAGTTGTATGATTTTGGCACAATTTTTGAAAGTAATGAAATGACTACTCAAGTCTTTCTACTCGTGTCTCTGCTATGAGATCGCGAAAAAGTAAAATCGTTATAAATACATTTCACAAGTCCGCCAGTTCGTATCGAAAATACACTTATAAAATACTAAAGTTAAAAACAAATTATCGTATTAGATAGACTTTATTATTAGGTCATCTTACCTATTTGATATTGGCAAAATAAGTAGGACAACTCGGAATAACACGACAATAACCTATTGTACACGAATCAATTGATATCTATCTCGAAGTCATAACTCCTATCGTAACAACCATAACAGATCACATATATAGCAAAACAGAAAACTCATTGGGTATAAACGTCTCTTCCACATCTTAGAATGCAACAGAACATACTATATTAGAAAACATGTGAACTTAGTACAACTTTTTATGGGAATATAACTTCTTTGTCATACAAAGCAATTATCTGATTTGCACTATGGATCAAACTATTTTTGTCCGTAGATATAGGGATCCGGTTGATTCCTTGTTAAAAGAAAAACATACCATGCACCGGCCTTTTCTCTCTGCGGGCAAGTCGGGCCGACTTAGACAAAGTACTGCGCAGTAATTCTGTTTTGTCCGTAGATATACGGATCCGGTTGATTCCTTGTTAAAAGAAAAACATACCATGCACCGGCCTTTTCTCTCTGCGGGCAAGCCGGGCCGACTTAGACAAAGTACTGCGCAGTAATTCTGTTTTGTCCGTAGATATAGGGATCCGGTTGATTCCTTGTTAAAAGAAAAACATACCATGCACCGGCCTTTTCTCTCTGCGGGCAAGTCGGGCCGACTTAGACAAAGTACTGCGCAGTAATTCTGTTTTGTCCGTAGATATACGGATCCGGTTGATTCCTTGTTAAAAGAAAAACATACCATGCACCGGCCTTTTCTCTCTGCGGGCAAGCCGGGCCAACTTAGACAAAGTACTGCGCAGTAATTCTGTTTTGTCCGTAGATATAGGGATCCGGTTGATTCCTTGTTAAAAGAAAAACATACCATGCACCGGCCTTTTCTCTCTGCGGGCAAGTCGGGCCGACTTAGACAAAGTACTGCGCAGTAATTCTGTTTTGTCCGTAGATATACGGATCCGGTTGATTCCTTGTTAAAAGAAAAACATACCATGCACCGGCCTTTTCTCTCTGCGGGCAAGCCGGGCCGACTTAGACAAAGTACTGCGCAGTAATTCTGTTTTGTCCGTAGATATAGGGATCCGGTTGATTCCTTGTTAAAAGAAAAACATACCATGCACCGGCCTTTTCTCTCTGCGGGCAAGTCGGACCGACTTAGACAAAGTACTGCGCAGTAATTCTGTTTTGTCCGTAGATATACGGATCCGGTTGATTCCTTGTTAAAAGAAAAACATACCATGCACCGGCCTTTTCTCTCTGCGGGCAAGCCGGGCCGACTTAGACAAAGTACTGCGCAGTAATTCTGTTTTGTCCGTAGATATAGGGATCCGGTTGATTCCTTGTTAAAAGAAAAACATACCATGCACCGGCCTTTTCTCTCTGCGGGCAAGTCGGGCCGACTTAGACAAAGTACTGCGCAGTAATTCTGTTTTGTCCGTAGATATACGGATCCGGTTGATTCCTTGTTAAAAGAAAAACATACCATGCACCGGCCTTTTCTCTCTGCGGGCAAGCCGGGCCGACTTAGACAAAGTACTGCACAGTTATTCTGTTTTGTCCGTAGATATACGGATCCGGTTGATTCCTTGTTAACATGCTGATCAAGCAGAGAAAGAAAAACATACCATGCACCGGCCTTTTCTCTCACGGGCAAGTCGGGCCGACTTAGACAAAGTACTGCGCAGTAATTCTGTTTTGTCCGTAGATATACGGATCCGGTTGAATCCTTGTTAACATGCTGATCAAGCAGAGAAAGAAAAACATACCATGCACCGGCCTTTTCTCTCTGCGGGCAAGCCGGGCCGACTTAGACAAAGTACTGCGCAGTAATTCTGTTTTGGACAACGAGCTACCTATCGCACATTATTTTCAAACGTGCTGTATTAGTTGAATGGTTTGAATGGAAGAAAATAATGCAGGCGAGGTCAATATCCGATGACATACTAAACCATGAGAGGGCCTGTTACTGTTATGGCAATACGGTTCATTCAATTACGACCGCACTCTGTGGTCATTACTTTGCTACCGTCCATGCAAATGGCAATTTTGTACGGCAAATATTGCAGCCGTAGCAAGACATGTTTGCATTTAATATCGGTTGAATCAAGCAAACACTTCAGCCTGCCGACGAAATTGTATGTTCACGGAACTCGCTACTGCAGGAGTTTCCTGTGAAAAATCTGGGGAAAAATAGAGCTTGTTTTGTAGTGAAATGTGGCGACATCAATTATCAAGAGCAAACATTTGAGGGCGTTCCGTTGTTGTGGTAGTTTGCATGTGCCGTCATAATGGGAACTCCAATAATACACACAACAACAAGTCCAAGTGTTTGCGCTTTTAAATAACCGATCTCTATTCCATATTCTATTTCATCATTTTCCTCTTTGACTTGCAGTATGCATTAATTGTTTCCAACCCAAAAAGTTCACGTTATCAATATCAATTTCATTTTCAAAAGGCGTTGGTATATAATAATTTCATATTACTCCAGAGTCATCCAATCCAACTAATAGTATAGCAAACATAAACTCTGCTATTTGGCACGATGTACAAAAAAATTTATAAAATTAAATAAGGTTGACTTACTAGTACACTATTTTTAACAGTATTTTTTTCTGTATCTTGCTTGTGTGCAATGTTCTACTCTAATTATTTTTTTTATATGAAGGAACAATTTTTTTTTTATATAATTATGTCAAACTGTCGTATCGTGGTCGTGTCGTGTCGCCAGCACGTTGCACATGGCTAGTGAAATAACACAGAAACGCGCGTTACCCTATTACGACCGCCGCAATGTGTGTTCGTGGTCGACACGTTCTCAAACATTTCATTTCGAATGTTTGTAGAATTTTCTCACTTAGTTGATCGTCATGTTTTGAATGTCGTAATTGATGAACTATTTGTGCTAAGTTAGGTTCATGATTGCTATTTGCTACTAGCTAGCGAGTGGTAAACATAATGCTTTGAATTCATTAATGTTTTTAGATTTCGTCTCAATCAAGACGTTCTAGGTAGGTTTTTATTAGGTTTTCTTTCAGATACTTTTCAACACCCTCAAACAAAAAAACAAATACGATTATAATTAGATTAGGTCTGGTTGTCTATTATAGGTTTAAAACGAAATACTAATGATCATAGCCCATTCAATTAGATCTGTCTACTGTTATCTTATTAAAGTAGATAGTGGTAAAATTTGTTCTATTTGTTAAACTGACAGAAACTTCTGTTGGTACAATAGTCACCCTTATGATAAATTGGTACGATTTAACAATGTCGAAGCGTCAGTTAAGTACATTGGAGGAAGAATAAATTTCGTCACCGGTTTTACATTCAAAACTAATGTCTATAAATTATATCTATACATTTAGGTATACTAAATTGACGATTAATCGAATGTACGTTTTTGATAAATAATAAAACGCCTTTGCTGAGGAGACGGAGCATCAAACTCCTCAACAATTTAATTTTTTCGCTTTATAAAATAAGTATACCATCTTTCGTAAAGATAAACATAATAGGATGATATTCCTATCGGAAAAACTTGAACCAGACACGTGTAAAAGAAAAAACGGTACAGTTTTCAAAGAAAACAAGGACATTAATGCGATTGTTTCCATTTCCTAGAACAACTGCACTAACAAAGAAATGGTTTGTCAAGGGCACGAGAATTCCTCTCACTACTTATGTACTTATTTATTCATTGTACACAAGAAAATTACAAAATATAGAAACATAAAGGAAAACGACACAACAGGAACTGAAATATTTACAGACAAGCCGAGCGGCACGAGGAAACTCTAAATAAAACATACATATATTATGTTAGAGAGCTGAAATAGATAAATTGTATAGGACTTATAATATTATAGTAGAGTACCTACTAAAGCCAGTATTCAATTTGAAATTCAGTGCATACTTTAAGCATCATAGTACTTATTACATAAATTAAAATTTACTGTTTTCTACGCCGTAAAAATTAATTTTTAGAGATAGTTTAGGTTATAATACTGAAATATCTTCCTTATGGAACGTGAGTTGACCATTGAAAAAAAAACTCCTGCGCGGTTTATATAATACTTGGGGCTTTTTTCGGGTTATTGATTAGAGAAAACTATTCAGTTTCTTTGATTTATTTGTTATAATAGTTGTTTTACAATATTTTAGAAGGGTAGAGCAAATCTATTATTGAGTTAGTATTCTTGGTAAGGGTAATTATGCGATTGCAAAAACTAGAAAAAAATGTACAAAAAAATCTGTATTTTTGTTGCTTTTAATTTTATCTTCAACACGTTGTTTACTTTAAAACATTCCCCTAAATAAAAACATTAAGATAAAACTCTAAAGCCACTGAACGAGACCGAATTGAAGTGGAGAAGCTTCTGAAGTGATTTTCCAGCTAAATCAAGCTATTATACAGGTCCTGTTACAGATAAGGCACGCCTTCCATTGGCCCTTCTACTGTACTGTGAAGCACTGATGTCGATTCCAGTACGGAAATATTTTAAAGAAAAATGCACGTCTTTGCTCTCTGTTTGCATCTCTGATTTGTTTGATTTAGTGCGTTAGGAAGCCATCTCTTTCAGATATAATATTATATTATTTCTTTATTCTTAAATTTTATTCTAAGAATTACATCTATTCTGCAGTTCCAATTAAAATTGTAACCAATCAGCTTTTTTAATATATCGAACATGAAATATTGCGTTCGAATTTATTTACCTTTTATGCGAAACTTATAAACTAAGATTACTAACATCAAATGATATAAACAAAATCCCTGTATAATATTGTTACAGTAGTGTCTCGTTAGTACTTGAACAGCCGGAATTCCGTCTGGAAGCACTGTGATTGCGAGAATTTTAAAAAGCTTGCGTCGCTTTTTTTTTTATTCTGCATAATTTAGCGGTCACTCACATTTGTCTCTTACTTTTGCTGATTTTGTAAATCTGCTATTTGTTAAAGAACATACAAAACAACAGTATTTGTAAACATTGTGAACATGATTAGTAGTGAATTTTGTAGATAGTGTGACAAAATTCATTTTGTATAGTTTGCTTTTCCTTTTATGTGTTTTCAAGACATTTCGGATTAGTTCAACAGTATATATATATATATATATATATATATATGTATATAGCTCTGTTTTCGTACTCAATAACTCTGACACCAGAGTTTATCGAAACCTACTACGATAAGACGAAGAACAATACGAAAAAAAAACAAGCAGAAGAAAAACAAGAAAAATAGAACAAGAATCATGAACAAACAATTTTAATTGATGATGAGTTGAAAATGTCAAAACTGGGTCATGCGTTTCGTATACGATGATGATGATCCTTCCGACCGTTTTCGGCCATAGCGAACACTACGACTCCTATTCAACGTTTATATAACACTTGCAAAATAATAAATAATGTGTTTACCTCAGCAAGTCCATTAGCAGCTAACGACATCATCAACTACTGTAAACAAATGGAACTGGTTGCTCAATCCGTGGTTCTAGTGCCAGATTAAGTACGGGTTTGGTCGCTTATCCGCGTCTTTGTTCAATGGTCGGGTTCAATCTCCTTATCCGTTTAAACTCAAAGCCTATATGAGTTTACTGAAATTTGTTGTATTCGAAGTTTAGTAGTAACATCTTAAAACAATCATCATCATCATCAACAGCTCATATACGTCCCCACCGAGGGAATAAATACCTTCAAACGTCAAAGTGTCGAAAGTAAAAATAAACAATTCAAAAAATATTCTAAAACGTCACTATCTATGGCTAGTAAGTACTACAACTACCTATTATTTTACATTTACATTTTTAGCAGATGAACAACAAAGTAGAAAATTTAACAAACCTCACTTGATAATAATGATCTTTTCCATCAGTCTCATCAAACCGAAGATGTTTCAAAGATACCAAATAGAAACTATCGATAAAAGTACGTCGACAGCTTGGAGAAACTCACAGTTGGTTAGGAATGGAGTGGATCCGAATAAATCTAATTATGACGAACCGTAGGGTTCCTCATGAAATTTTGATGAGTTACATTTCTTGCAGCATGACGGATCGGGTTCCACTGTCATGCTACGTAGAAGGTAATGTAATGTTATTTATTACTTAACTAGCAGAACTAATGAAAAATGGGTTAGTAAATTAAAGACGGTAAGGAAAGTAAACAAAGCACTTTTTAGGTAAAAAATTGTATCTTTGGGCTGGGTATTATTTTCTGTTACCAACCTACCTTGGTAACAAAATGAAATTAGGTTTATTTAAAGTAATGATAAAATCTTTCTAATCACGATTCCTATTTGTTGTTTGAGCTAACGTTATATAGATATTTGGATTAATTTCTCATTATGGGTTTCTTTATATTTATTTATTTGTTTTACTTTTTGATACATGACGGAAATTAGCAAAATGCAATCTCAATAAAATTGCATTTAGTAGATACCTATAGTAGGCTATTGTAACAGCAGGCAACATAGAATGTTTTTCATACAATACACTCCACCTTATGACGTTCTCAATTTCCAGTAGGTTGCTCGGTAGTCAACGGTAGAGAAAAGTAATTATGAATGAATACTCCTTTTGTTTTTTGAACTAAATTGCCCACTTTATGTGGTAATTGTGAATTTGAATAAAATTTTCGGGGCGTCATTAGTTTTACAACTTACGCAGAACCCACATAATGACGACTTAAAACAATTTTTCAAAATTATTTTCAGAATTAAAGGCAAAGATTAAGCATTTTCTTTATATAAAATTAAATTAATGTTGAAAAAACCTTATAATATTTATTTATAAACAATGTTTTACCGTAAGAATGTATTATAGATTTTGCCCATAATCTTATCTACCTATTCAACAACAACATTCTTGTCTCTACGCTTTATTTCAATAACTATACTGATCCTTAAATGGGAGAATCAAAATTCATTACATTAAAAGCTAGCTGATAAAACAAAATTTTGTTTTAATCAGACCCAAAAGTTGGTAAACGTCGTAGCTAATTTATTTTTCATCCATTTGGACTTGGCAGTCTTGCCACTGGACAGGAGTTAATAAATGGGTGCTCCAAGGATTCATGAAATTGAAATGAAGGGAAAGGTGTAATCAGATGCGAGAAAATGTTCTTTTGGAAGTCCGAAAGTGGGTTACGAAACAAAAAATGCCTTAGTAACTGGAATAAGATAGCAAACAATATTCTAACATAGAGTACATATTTGTTTTCTACAAACAATTTAAACCTAGAAGTACATATTTTTGTAACTAAGTATCCACACACAAATATTATACGAGTATATGAAACAGTTTAAATAAAAATGTAGTAGTTTGATATAAGATTGGATTGGTGGTCGATGACGACAACTTATTAACATTTTTCAAACCGCATATGAACTTACCAGTCGTTGTCGTTAGAAACGATCAAAAATGTAAAATACCAATAACACGAATACTGAAAAATATTAATAAATATTTAACTTTCTAAAGTGATTACGTACACTCCGTTTTTAAAACTAAGTTGAAGTTGTGATGAATGAGCGCTCCGTGAAAATCCCTAAGGGTAATGGAGTTTTAATAAGATTAAACTAAACCTATCTACTTGGGGCTCTTAGTCAAGATTCCCCTGAATTCGGGATCCGTTTTTCCTTAAATAAGCTTAGGAAACTAGTAGATATTCAAAAGCCGTTATCGCTAGAAACACCATAAATGTGTTTACTTTTGACATGGTACATGGGTTTCTCTTATCAATTGAGAAATAGAATCTTCGTTTTATGTGAATAGAACGCAAAATGGGACAGCAAGAAGCGATTCATTTTTTTTATTGTTCGTCAGGATTCGATTTATGAGCGAAGTTCAGATGTTATAATATTTATATTTCATGACATATTTTTCTTTAAGATTACATCACATTTAAAAAAAATCAAGGTAATAAATCAAACTAATTTGCCAAACCCAATTGGCAATTCCTTAGATGCCAGACGCCTCATAAAATCTTCGACGCGCCGCTGCCGCCGCCGCCGTCGACCCTAAACTTTGCCAAATTGAAGGAAATTGACGGTCTCCTATCAATACTTCCAACAGTATGCGCGATTGACATATAATTCTATGGAGAAAGTTTTTTTTAATAGCACAATATGCCTATTAGCCTTGCAATATGACGTGCGGGCAGCCCAACTAGATCTTTTGCAGATTTCAAGGCGTGAATAGACTAATTATGCAACGTCACTTAAACGATGAGAAGAACTATAATTATAGCGATTGAAACTTTATCGCCAACGATTATGATGATAACGATCGCTCAGATCGGAGTCTTAGCGTATAGGTAATACGAGATTGAAATATGTAGTTATAACTATACCTTTTATGCGTTCCTCGATATAATCAAATATTTTTGACAGTAGAATGAACAAACTATAATTTTGAACAAAATATGAGGAAAATATCGAAATAAATACGAGTAGAGCTTTATGTTTAAAAACTTAATAGAAAATACTTTTTACCTGCTCAAACAGAAAATTCGGAGAATTTTCCTTATTTTCATGCATTGAAACTATTTCCGCGTAGTTTTCATGGAATATGTTTTTGATTAATGTATTTTAATTAATATTTATTTGATGAATATTTATACGATAGATCAATAAATATTATTAACAGTTTATAGTTGAGTTGTTTGTGACGGCAGAGTAGAATACATTTGTCACCAACCCCTACTCTTCCCGTGGGTGTCGTAAGAGGCGACTTAGGGACTACACATTGAACAGGGAACGGGCAGCAGCGCTCTCTGTACAGTAACCTTTTAATCTGCGATCTCCAACCCGCCTGCCAAGCATGGAGATTATGGCAAAACACTCCACTTAAGTGGAGGAGGCTCATGGTCCAGCAGTGGACTGTAACGGGCCGTTGATGATAGTTGAGTTGAAGAGGACAAATAGTACTTCGTGTCAATAGAAAATATATTCACCAGTATAAAAAGTGATTTCGGATTGTTTGATTGTCTTGGGGGACCTTCCATACATTTCACTGTTTTTGACGAGTATTCTACAGAAATATTTTCATGTTAAAGACGAATTGGTAATTTCTTAAGTGTGCTAAACAGTACAGTCATTGTTGTTTCAGTTCAGAAAAATTTATTCGTTTTCAAATGGTTGTTGTTGTCATCTCTAGTACCTTTCGAAGCACCCAATTTTTCATAATGTTTTCTTTCACCGTAATAAAATCGATGACACGTGGTGGGGGTTTGAACCGAAACCACCCGGACGGGAGACAGTGCCCCAATAGCCACTACACTACGGACGCTCTTATATACGGATTAATATTAAACTTGAATTTGCCATTTTTTATGGTCGTTATAACAGAATTATAAGTATTGTAAAATACATGCTTTTAGATTTGACTTCATAGTTCTTCAACACTTTAAACCGACCTCAAAGAACCAAAGTTAATAACTTACCCAAATAATAAATCAGCACACAGTAAACAGCAATCAAAGGATTCTACTCCTCTGTCTCTAGCGTATGCCAGTCACACTTTCCGTGAACGTTGACTCTGACGTATTATTGGGCTTGTATGGATCCATTTCGGTGGTAAAATCAGTCTACATTCACAACATTGGGACAGTATTCGATAATACATAGTTCAAAACTAGCCTTAGTGACAGCCCAATTCCATTTACAAGCGATATCAATGCCACTTCTCCAATTTCAGGTTCGATTCCGGCCCATTCTAGTGAATTGCAAGTGTGTCTGATTGGACTAACGTATACATACGGGTATAGGTAAAACATCACGTTCACAATACTATCCTATCTCGGAATACGCAATCCTCAGGAGAGTAAGATAAGTGCGGTATGTAGATAAAAGTCAATATGTGATGTGGGTTCCTCTTATGTCCATGCTCTTGTTATACGTATAGGCACGTTCTTATTTTTAATACTTACATTTATACGTTATAATTTTACATAGGGTTTGATGGATCAGGCAGGACCGAGTATATGTGTTATATTATATTTTGAAAAACTCTAGAAATACAAGACTAGAATGTTTCAATGCGAGCTCATTCCTACTTGTAATCTATTTTGAACCTTTTGTCTCTAGTTGCTGAGTTTCATGATTTATATTTGGTTTCCAAACATCCCCGAACTGGTTGTTTACAAATACCTAGGCCTAATATTTTTGCTTTCTCTAGAGATTTCTAAACTTGTCCAATGACAAACACAGCCTTCAAAGTTTTACGCCTCTGGAAGTTGGATAAACTTTCTAACTCAATATTAGAACTTGAACAAAATCTGATATTAGTAAAAGTGATAAGAGATAATTACAGCATATTATTCAAGTCTTGTTTATTTGGACTTAGGTTTAGGTAGAGGTTCATCTCAGCCGGAAGACGTCCACTGCTGAATATAGGCCTCCCCCATATAATAGGTTTCCACCGTGAACGGTCCTGCGCTACTTGCATCCACCGGCGGCGCCCAGCAACTTTCACCAAGTCATCTGTCCACCTTGCGGGAGGCCGTCCAACACTACGCTTCCGGCCCGCGGTCGCCATTCGATAACCTTTCTTCGGTTATCAGTTCGTCGAGCTATATGGCCTGCCCATTGCCACTTCAACTTACTTATCCTGAAAGCTATGTCGATGACATTGGTCTTTCTACGTATCTCCACATTTCTGATTCGACCACGTAGTGAGACTCTGAGCATAGCTCTCTCCATCGCACGCTGAGCGACCTTGAGCTTATTCATGAAACCAATAGTTAGCGACCACGTCTCAGTGCCATAGGTCATTACTGGCAATATACACTGGTTAAAGACCTTAGTCTTCAAAGACTGAGGTATTTTGGACGAGAAGATATGCCGAAATTTCCCGAACGCTGCCCAGCCGAGTTGGTTGGTTACTTCCAGTATTTTACTTCGAGATAAGTTTATTATTATCGGATTGAAGACAATCCTATACAATTTTAATTTTTCGATTCTAAAATCATCAATCATCAACAGCCTACCCTGATTAGGGCTTAGTCGACCATACTGGCCCAGTGCCGGTTGGATTCTAAAATATAAAAGAAAATCCGGTTTCATGGGGAGTTTATCATTACACCATCAAACGATTGGATAAGTTAGACTGAAGAGATGAATTCTGTTATATCATAGCAAGGAGACAGTGAATAAAGAGTAGAGAATGTCAAAGAGAAAAGAGAAGAGGTGTACATATGCCGTACCTAGCATGACTTAATATCACTGTACGTGTAGTACCATCGTATCATAAGGTATCCTTTATGATAAGAAATATAAACACGAGTATGTGAGTAGGTATACTTGGTAATCCATATATCAGTATTTATGCAGTTACATAACAACTAAACAAAGTCTACATGTAACTTAAACAATCCAGACTGCATAATGTGTGACATGTATGTATGTATGTCTTATGGGGGACGCCTGCGACGGAGCGCAGACGGGTAATGTGTGACATAATATTATTATTAAACAGCAATAAAAAAAAAAAGTTTTACATAAGTGAACTTACTTGATGGGTTATGTAGGTGAAAGATTACGAATAGGCTGGTTCGATTAAACTACGATTCAACTAAATTCGATTATACTAAGTACGTGTCACAGATATTTTTTAAATATGCTTACGTACATTTAAGCTAACTTTATATTTATTTATTTATTTATTTAACGATTTAATGTTAAAAAGTATTCAAAACAGCTTGCTGTTAAAACAGTGTTGTACTCCTTTTCAAATATCCGACAAGTTTCATAAAGAGCCTCCCCGCGGCGCACCCTGGAAGCAGCTAGACACCATAACGGAGTGTCTAGGCTGGCAAATATTTTTACCACGGCAAATAGGCGATCCATGCGACCATAATTACAAAAAGTTTCTTATTGCTTAAATTAATTATCACTTTACTGAAATGCAGACATGAGTGCATAAAAAATGTAAAAACAGTAAAAGGGTGAAAATAATAATAATGTAATAAGCCTCTTCTTAAATTAACAATTTTCGTCTCATAAAGGAACGTTATTCTAATATACAACAGCAATGTTATTCTAATATTTACCTTTCATAAAGAAAAAGGGTCATAGACTAGCAATAGAGAAGGCATAGAGTAGCAATATTACCGCAATACAGGATTCGAAGCACACCTTCCGTATAAACAAGGGAATGAATAGAGTATATTCCGTGAATAACTTATACCCTCTATTCAAACCGAACATTGAAACTAAAGTTACGATGTTTGTAGCAAAAGATACACTTGAGTGTATGTTAGTAATTCAGCGCATGTTGTGAATAGGGAATCGGTGTAAACTTAATTTAGTTGGATTATACAGGATTGGAGCAGGTGAAGTCGTGACCTTATTTCTGGAAGAGGAAAACATGTTCTGCATAAATTATATACACTATGCATAAACTAGTTAATTAATTATGAAATTCAAATTTAGGTTTGTACTGTTAAACTAAACTACGATAGGTACATTAGACCTTCATAACTTATCCTGGAGTCGGTTATTATATCCGGATGTCAATAAAGATGAGAATAGTTTACGATCTAACCTAAACTAATTAAAACTACATATCAGGTTATACCGAACTTCTAAAATGGTTAGATCACAGCTAGATTGATTTTAAAAAGCATAGCATCCATTGTGTCAGTTTCAAAACCCGTTATGCACCGGTCCAGTCACCAAATTTGGCTTTTGTCAACGAAATACCAAAATCAGCTTATGTTTTGCCTGTCAACATAGTCTTCGGTGTTTAAAGCGATCCTAATTTGAACCTTAACATTATAAGTTTAAGGTGAGTGTAAGTAAAAAGCAGAGAAAGTGTTAACGGTGCGTGTAGCAACTACGAACTCTTCGCACGTTTTTCTCAATTAGTCACCAATTCAAAGTGTAACTTGCGTTGAGCTTGAGAACGTGTTTGACGTGAAAAAAAAAACAGAAGTCCATTTGTCTCTCAAACTTTAAGTACGAGTACAAGCTAACTTAGCTACTAAAAACTAAGCAGGAACCTATCTGCTGTACTAGTGGCTCTGTGAGCTGTAGACCTCGCGAAACCTTTACATTTCTTGTGAGTTGAAGTGAACGTTTTACTTTTAATTTTTCTTTTTAGTCGGTTGGGAAATGTGATCTGTAGAGGAAAACAGCCTCAGCGGTAGACCTTGCAAGCTGGCAACTCCCATAACTACGTAATTTTTCACAATTTCCAAAAATTTACTTGACAAAAAAAATCTATATATTTATAGAACCTGCTCACAAAATTTCACGAGAATCGATTAAAAAATGCGACCTGTAGAGGACAAACAGACAGACAGATGGACATACAAAAGCAATTTTGACCAAGCTGAAACAGATACGCTTCAAACGCGCTTCGCGCTCACTCGGTCAATAAAATGCTACAAGCACATATTCCACAAAGTTTAGCTAGATTCTGTTACATATTAAAAACACGAAGAGCTTTTACGATGTTCTTATGAGAATAAAATACGTTATTTCTAACTTTAAGTCCAACGTAAATTATAAAAATCACCATGAATATTCAGTGTGGATTTTATCTATTTTGCCATTAAATTTCAGCTTCAAATGGTCAGCATAAAAATCTTAGTGCCTTTTTAAAGATTAAATAAACTGTTAAGTTCGAAGCTAAAATTTTACGAACCACTTCAAGCTTGATATTAAAAATGTTTCAAGTAGCCCGAATACAAATTTTAGTAAAACTGAAACTAGCAATTGATAAACTCTAATCGTAATCATGGCATGCTGGTTCAGCACTGATAGGTCCCCTCCGAGGGGTTTGCCTATCCAGAATTATGGTGATTGATCAGTGTCTGTCGAAAGAAAATATCATTTTCTTCTCTGTCGAGTGGTCGTGGTCGGTACATCCAGGTTAGTCTCTCGTTGCTGCCCTCTATAGTATATTTTCTCCTTTGAAAGAAAATATACTACGATCATAATATCGTTTCTTCGATAAGTTCTTCTCCACAGAGTCCACAGATTGTATAGCGAACTCACCCAAAAAAAATTAACGACGAAACTAAGAGATTTCGTAGCAAGAAGGTTAAGTTTAGAGCAGTTCGAAGCCTCAGCTTCAGCCTCGTACACTCATCCTCATTAACACGTTCCAGGACTGAGATACGCTACCTAATTGTACATGGTCAGGTAACGTTACACTTATTTAAAACTTACAAAACACTTGTGCTAGGCATTGCCTCAAATCTTGTGATCTCGTGTGTGTGTACCGTGACGTTCGTTGCGCAAGAACTGGGGTTTAAAATATTTTATAACGGTAATAAAATGGTAATGCTCAGCGTGGCCGACGGTATTTGGTTGGACAATTTCCTTAAACATGCTTATGCTTAAACCAACATGTGTGTTGCAGTTACAGGTCATAGACATCTTATGATGTTTGTTTATCTTACAGCGACCGTGAATGGGCTGAAACCTTAATCAAATAAATCTGATAACCATGGTATCACTAATAAACGAAAGATTAAAAAATACCGAACGTATCTACAGTACCTATAGTGTAACCTAAGGAAAATAAAAAATGGCTACTATCTAAAATTAAATCTTTTAACGGATAAATGTCTCTAGAACCGTTCACACCAAAATAATCATTTATGGGTTGTGAGTTGTACCTACGTTAGTATCTGCACAGAATTAATATAGTACTACATAGTATCTGGTTAGTTACATAAAGAAGAAGAACCGATTTGGCCGCAACTCAGCAGTTAACCCCTATTAAATACATCGCCGTTGTTCGCTCTATTTACTCCTCTTACGTGAGCGGTGCACTTGCAGTCAGTTTTTGCTGCTCGTATATTATATGGTTTATCTGTACGCTCTACTAGACTGGCCATGGTCAGTGAGCGATCACCTTATCGGGCAATGAACGGTAAAGAATTAATTATAAGTCGGAAGATTACAGCGATTCTTAACAAGCGCTGTCAGGCCCGCGTGAATTGTTCTTTATCGATCCAGAAAGCACCATTTTCCGAAAAATATAGAATATTATTTATCTCACTCACTACCCCCCACTCTGCAAGTATATAATATACATACAAACATATTGTGTTGTTATTACACAATAACTAAATTACAGTTTTCCTGAAACTGATTTGGCCAATCACAATACCACGCAAATAAGGAAGGACGCGATTTCTAAGAAGTCTTCGCAGTACATCTGGGATTAAAAGTAAAGAGCAATTAAATACAAAACGCGTCGTTTGTGTACTTAACTGTTAGGGTAGTTTTCCTTCTAATCGAGAGGTCAAGGTTCGAATCGCATCACGTATATCCAACCTACTAGCCATAATTTAGAGTAGGCTCGAGTTCCTCGATAAGGAAATTATAAGAGTATAACGATATACTTATTCGAATTCTGTAACTACAAGCTGATTTCTATAAGTAATCATTTAAATAGATATGGTATTTTATTGATTGGATGCCTATTAATAATGTTTAATTTCTAGTAATTTAAGCAAGTTGGTAGGTGTTCTTTCCTTTTTTTCATTAATAGCAAACATAATTTGATTTCACAGCGTTCTTCAAAGGTTTCCAAAGTGTTAATAATTTTACCCTAATTCGTTAGTTTACCCCTTGGTTCGGTTTTTTTTTCGTTACCCTAATTATTTTTTTGTAATTTTCCTCGCCATGTTTACATTCTCCATAATTTCAACAAAGGGGTCCTATTACGTGGAGTATTAAAATCTTATTGGGTCACCTGAAACGGAGGCCCTCAATACGGGAATAGGACCCTCGTTATTCGGAACCATCCGAGCATCTAAAGGAATGGTCCAATTTCCAGTAATAAAGCTCAGAACCCTGAGATATCTCCGAGCATCCATTTCGGAGTTCCGTAAGAAAATAAAACTTGGCCAATAGATTGTCCAGATTTATTTCACTGCTAAATAAAATACTTCATCAACGGCCCGTTACAGTCCACTGCTGGACTATGAACCTCCTCCACTTAAGTGGAGGGTTTTGCCATAATCTCCACGCTTGGCAGGCGGGTTGGAGATCGCAGATTAAAAGGTTAATGTATCAGAGAGCGCTGCTGCCCGTTCCCTGTTCAATGTGTAGTCTCTAAGTCACCTCTTACGACACCCACGGGAAGAGTAGGGGATGGTGACAAATATATTCTACTCTGCCGTCACCACACGGCAAAATAAAAATAAAATACTTATAGCTCCTTATTCATTAGTGGACTTCAATTAAACAGGTTAGCTAAAAATTTACTACCGTAATATATTTTATACTTTGAGTATAGAGTAACAAGGACTTTGAGAGGTGCGGAGACTCAATTTCACTGAACATAAAACACACACGTGTAGGAATATAGAATGCCGTTTTGTTACGATCATTCTCAGCAATAGGGAAATCCCTAACTTTCTGGCAAATGCCAGAAAACCTTACAAAGATTGATGCTAGACAAGGCGTCCCTTAGAGTCCCTTAGATTATCCAGAATAGCAGCGGTATAAGGTAACTTATAGGCATCCTTTTTAGTGAACGCATTAAGTTTGCGACTGTCAAGGCAAAATCTTGGCGTACAATCCTTTTTTCTAATGACCAGCACAAGAGAAGACCAAGGACTTACGCATGGCTCGGTCACACCTAAACGCAACATTTCATCCACCTCATCACACCAAATGCGGATTTTCTCGGGAGACATTCTGTAATAACGCTGTCTGAACCCATTCGTATGCGTGTGGTATGTATGACTCTGCGTAAGAGTGGTTGTTTGAGGGGGTGTAATGGAGGGTGCATGCGTAACTACAGCTGTGTTAAGCATCGTTGCTATGTTACTCTTATAACACGCCTGTCAGGTTTTCTTTATTCGACTTTCATCCGTCTTGCAAACAATACCACTGTCTTAATCCTCTGTGTATCTATAAATTTATTAGAGCCTACCCGGAATAAAAACAATCCGATCTGACTCACTGGCCCAGTGTGGTTTGGTCAACGCCTTCTCTTGGTCGGTGTATAGTCACTACACAACCGACGGGCACTGTAAAGTGTAAATACTTAAAGGAATTTAAAATTGAATTTAAATTTATATTAATTTCAAGACAGAACCTCGAAGAAAGTAGGCAGTTAACAACCTTTCAACAGATATTTAAAAGAAAACTTCAGTAGTTTACGCCCTTTTTTTGTTATCTTTGTACGTCCTTTGATAATTCTGTGAAGGGTTAAAAAAGTTAGGACGTTTTAATAAATTAAAAAAGAAAGAACAATTTTTACGAATAGATTTTTTTTGTAATTTTAAGAAAAAGAAAAAATCTTTTATCTATTTTAATATTTTTTAAAAGAAGACTGCGTTATTTTAAGGTTGTAGTTCTGATAGAGTGCTACAAATTAAGAATTAAGCCCAATAAGGGACTTTACACTTTACATAGTTGTTACCATGGAATGTTGCAAACGTATTAGGTTCGGGTGTATTTATCAACTAGCTTTCCGCCCGCGGTTTCACTCGCGTTTAATGAGTTTTCCCGTAGGAATGAAGTGTTTTCCCGCGGTAGTAGCCTATGTCCTATTCCAGGACCTAACCTATATGTGTGCCAAGTTTGATCCCGATCCGTCTAATGGTTCAAGCGTGATTCGGCAACAAACATCCAAACATCTAAACTTTCGCATTTATAATATTACCTAGTAGGATTAACATATACATGTCTCATACACACAACGCAAAATAATAATAATAAATAATAACGCAGCAGAAAACTTAATGAGAATACCTATTAGAATAAGTAGATTGCTTATTCATCCTCTTTTTGATTTTTATTAGGAAAGAGATCAAATCAAACATGCATTTGACAATTTGTGAAGCACATTGGTACGTTCCAAAAGTAGTGAGCCACCATCAACACTTCTAAAAATAAGTTAAGTATACTACGACCCAAGTACTTTAATGCACGGAATAAACAATATAAAATGGGTCGATTTGTAAACCAACCTGTTGCTTTGCTTGCAGTATTAGAGGGAGTATTTTCCACGGTCTTTGATTTTCCCTGACTTTGAACTTAAAATATTCAAATGGCAGTCGTTTTGTCAATTATTTTTTAAAGTGAAGTTTATTGCGGTATATTTATTGCTACGTTGCTTAGCTTGTTTGTTGCTAAGGCAATGCTAAAAGTACTTTTGTTTAGGAAAGTTCGGCGTTAATGTTAGAAAATTTAAGAGATGGTTTTCTTATAAAATTGATCATCTTCTTCACCAGCTAATGGAATTATTTAAACTTTACTGATACGACATCAGTCTAATAAAACGATTAACTAACTATCCTGTAATCAGCTCTTATCTTTATTAAGAAATTTAAATTTCTTCGCAGGTGTGCGCGGGTCTCTTCGCAATCTTTTCTTTTACCGTGAGAGCGTCAAATAAACATGACATGAATTCTTTATTCGAAAACAGGTTGGTCTCGGACGGCAAGCAGTGGCCCTATTCACTGCACCACCGAAAAACCTTAGAAAATAATAGAGAAATAATAACATACAGTTTACTACTGAAAAAGTACTTGCTTAAAAATATCTACGCATAGAGCGGCAAAACTGTCATTTGCATACCCGCTTAGCGTTAAAATGTTCCAGTCACATTCGTTGGAGCAATTTCCGTTTCAAATAGCAAAGTTTTCCTCCGATGGTGCCGCGAAAATGAAGAATATTCGAAATTTAAACGACAGAAGAAGTTTGAAGACGAAGGAAGGATTAAAGGATTTGATTCATGGGTCGAAGATGTATTAGGTCTTTACATATGAAATTGGCGTTTTGTATGGGAGGAACAAAAAGTCGAAAAATTTTTATATAGTATATTTATTTAATCAAAGTATGAGCCATTGTAATCTATGCACTTTTGCCATCTCATAGGTAGTTCATTGATCCCTTTACTAAAAAAACCATTCGGACGGGAATCAATAAAATCTTTGAAGGCGATTTGGACTGCCCCATCTGAGTTGAATTTTTTCCCTTGCAAGAAGTTATCCAAATTTCGAAAAAAATGGTAATCTGTTGGAGCAAGGTCCGGGGAGTACGGTGGATGCCTTAGACATTCCAATTGAAGCTCTTCTAATTTGCTAGCCGTCTGTTGTGCAGTGTGTGGTCTAGCGTTGTCGTGAAGCAGCAGTGGCGTAGAGCGATTGACCAGCCTCGGTTGTTTACCAGCTAGCTTTTCCATCATGGTTTGCAATTGCTGACAATAGTTATCTGCCGTAATCGTCTGGCCAGATTTGAGAAAACTGTAATGAACGACACCGGCGCTAGTCCACCAAACGCTTACAAGTAACTTTTTATTGGTCAATTTTCGCTTGGAGCAGGCTTTGGCTGGCTTGCCAGGGTCCAGCCATTGCGATGAGCGCTTCCGATTATCGTAGAGAATCCACTTTTCATCACAGGTAATGATTCGATTTAAAATCCCTTCGTTATTGTGCCGGTCAAGTAATGTAACGCAGCAGTTGACGCGCGTTTGCCGGTTTGCTTCACTCAATTCGTGAGGAACCCACCTTTCAAGTTTTTTAATCTTCCCAATTTGCTTCAAGTGGATTAAAACAGTTTTATCACTAACACCGAAGCCTGCAGCTAACTCGGACGTGGTTTGCGATGGATCCGCTTCCACAATAGCCTTCAATGCTTCATTATCAACTTGGGTCTCCGGCCGTCCACGGGGCTTGTTTTGCAGGTCGAAATTTTCAGAACGAAAACGTTGGAACCAAAAACGCACTGTGTTTTCTTTTGCGACACAACCGCCATACACATCATTAACCCTTCGAGCCGTTTCCGCAGCACTGGTGCCACGGTGGAACTCGTACTCGTAAATAACGCGATATTTCAAATTTTCCATTTTGTAAATCGAGCGATGCAAACAGAAAAAAGATAAGTAAAAAAACAAATGAATGACGGTTTACGAAACACAACTACATGTGGAAATAGCTGTATAAATTTGAATTTCGAATTCCTAACCAAATAGGAGAAATTTGTGATCAAAGTGGCCAGTACGACAAAACGCCAATTTCATATGTAAGGACCTAATATTATGTGATCATTGTATTGCAATAAAACTCTGTCCGTGGTCTCGTGTTATGTAGTACAACACAAAAGTATTTCTAGTTTAATGGTTAGGGCCACCACGTACTAATGAGTTTTTTTTTTATTTACATGAACGTTTATACTCCGCTCTTACAATAAAGAAACATCGTAAGGAAGCTGCACAATTCAAAGGTGAAATCGCTAATTAACCCACAGTGCACAATCGTGGCCAAGACCTAAAGGCTTGAACCCCTTGGTGGAGACGTCTATGAGCAGATAAGAAGAGGTAATAACACACAGAGTTACCCTTTCTTAACTATTGTACCAGATATTCTTGTTCCGTTCTTTTTTTATTTTGAATTTTATAACATGAAGAAGAAGAAGAGTACAAAGTGACAAAGGGATTAGGGGTTTATGTTGCTTTTTTTTATTTGCGTTTATCCTGCCACTAGAAAAACGTGAAGATTAATGTGTATGTACTATAGGGGACTTTTCCGCCTGACCACTAAAAATTTTTTCGCCAGCCTCGTGCGGAAGCGCTGAGTCACGCCCCCTTGGCCTATTTGAAGAAACCGTAAACTCATTAGTTGCAATCTGCACTTCGCAGCTTCGTGACGTATCCTGTCCTGTGTACTTCTTTTGTGAATTTTTCGGACGAACTATTTGACCTTGGTGTCAAGTGGGCGGGCTAGAGAGCGCGTTCATTTTTCGAGCGCAAGCAAAATGTGCTTAGTGGTGGTGAGGCGCAAATGTCCCCGATAGTACATTCGTTAAGGTGCTGTAAACTGTTGCAAAACGTGGTTTTAGTGAGTTCTCCTTGGGAGCCAACTAAAGTTTTGCTCACCCCTTCGGAGATCGGAGCGTGATTAGTAGAAGATGTCTAAACTTTTAGCGATCTTGTAACTAATCAATAGTCGGCAAGGGGTTTCATTAAAAATATCCGTTAAAATGCTATTATTAAGTAATCCTGGTACCTTAACCCTGATAAATTACCCGCCTATTTTAGGAAGCACTTAATCGGGTGGAATTAAGAAGGTAGAGTGGAGTACAAGCCTGGCATATAACGAGGACTTAGGATACCTTTAATCCTTCGTATATTCGCTATGTGTTCGGATTTTAAATCGTTAGAAAGCTGTATTGTAATTAATCTTTCAACCAAGATATAATAATGTTGACGAGTGTGTAACCGATCGCTATTCCCAAAGTCAAATCAGCTGGTATATATCTACTGTGAACCTCCCTCAATGAGAGAGAGCAGAGACCGAGAGTTTTAATTTTTACCTTATAGTTACCGTCGGCATGTAAAGGTTATGTAATAAACCTCAAACATTTATTAAAAGGGTTAAAAGAAACTCCACTAGTTACTTAGAACAAGGTAGGTGTATGATATGTAGGTTTTCCTGTACATTCAATGCAGTACATTGCACTTAGGTTCCTGTTATCATGTAAATAATTACCGAATCCTGCATTCGTTTTCCTACTTTAGAATAATATGCTAAACTAAGTATTTAATCGAGCTACTACTAGTGGTAGTATTCAAAACAGTATTGTTAAGTGTATCACCAATAATAATAAGGTATACTTATTTATTATTCATTAGGACTTACCGAGTTCATAAAGTCAATGGCCTCGACTGTCACAGTAAGAAAATCCCATATAAATATTTATCATTCACACAACCACTTCAATAATGTTTACGTTTTGGTAAGCATGCATCACTTAAACAATTAAGTCATCACATAGCAGAATAAATTAGAAAAATCAAAACACAACACGATTTTCATGAAATTTCGTTTTAGTCGGTCCGGTGTCCGTTCCAATTACTAAAGCTTCCTGAATCTGAAAGGTTTGTTTACATTTGAGCGATGTCTCGCCGGTGCGCGCACGTGGTTGGTGACAGCCACCCGCGACGGATCCCTGAGCCGTACTGGCGTAGCTGCCGCCTGCCGATGAAAATCGTTCGCTCTCGGGCCAGCGGAGTGTGGAAAATGCTTTCGTCACCGCACACACGGTAACATCAAGCAATTGCTTTCTTAACCCCGAGATTACAAGGAAAACAATTGAACGACTAGTCAACATAATAGAATCTAGAGCAAAACTTTTATAGGTTTTGCAGCAATCATCGGTTAATGTATAGGTAGAGATCGAGCCGTTAGCTCTACGAAATGGCATAATGACAATATTATTTTGTTGCTGATTGCGGACTTTTTAATTGACGTAGGTTTCTTTGCTTTAAACTGAGAGTCGGATTACTTACCTTTTTGTATGTATTTTTTATGCCAATATCGAATTCATTTTTCATGAGTACAGTTTTCATTAGACCTAGAATCGGGTTCAAGTAGTACCAGCTAGCTACCATAGTACTTAAATCAATTTAAAGGGGAAATTGAAAACCACATTGTAAAGATCCTTGTAAGACTTCTTTTGTACAACAGCGGCCGTATTGGATCAGCTGATCGAATCGTGGCTTTTGTTGGGGTTTCATTAAGAATGGAAAGTTCCAACATTATTTGCAAAGGAAAACATTGTAAAAGCTTTTAAAAGAAACTTAATATTTTCCATAGCAGCCGTATTGATTGTGGGAAGTCGTTGAACTCATGAAATACTTACTTAGATTTCGTGTGCTGTTTCTGTGCCAACTTTTGCAAACATTCTTTTATTACCTAATCGTGATTTGGTAGTTTTTTTATTTACTTAGTTATGTAAGCGCGGTAATTGTTTTTAATTTTGCTTATATTTACGTTTAGTATTTTCACACATAACGTTTGTTTACGAATATTGAATATCGTCGAGAAAAATTAACACAGGGTTTGAACCTGCGTCTCTTCGGCAGTCCAGGCCAGACACAGGCACGTCAGGCGCATTTCCAATTTATTATGCTACCGATCAAGATACTGTGAAAGCTGAGGTAAAATGTCAACGATACCACCTATATATTAAAGTGCAAGAAAAAAAATCTATGTAAATACAATTTAATCTATGTAAATACAATAGGGGATCGGCCTACTTTTTTTTATTTTATAAATCCAAACTTCTTATTGAAACTTTAAAAAATCACTGTAAATTCTTTTTTCAACTGATTCTGTTTTTTTCTTCGCGAGCTTTCTGCTACTAATCTATATTTTAAATATAATTCATAAAATATTGTCAACAGTCCGATCCCCTATTAAGTTTGTGTTTGGACGATTATACTCGTAAAAGGTATTCTATATAGGTATAGAATAGAAAAACAGTTTTTTATTAAGAAAATTAAAATTTTCTCATATTTAGAAATCACCTATAAATAGCAACATTTTAAATACCTACAGCTATTGTCTGTGGGAAAATTATTTTCAACACTCATTTCTAAATTCCACCTTTTCATACTAAAATCCTTTATATTAATATTTTACTCGGTTCGTTTATTCAATGTTCTATTGGTTCGGGACAATTAATTAAACTTATTTACAGGGATTGAGAAAAAAAACACCTAATTTATTTTTTAGAAATATACATTACTTTCGAATATAAATATATATTTATATATTTATAGACACATAAGATATAAATATACATTATACCTATACACCCACTAACCTTAATAAAGATGTCTAAACTTATTGGACTATTTTATGTTCGATCTTTGTATCTTACTCTTTCATGCTGCAAATGTATTTTTGAGGTCAAACCTTCGAGGTCAAACATCCTATTGATTTGACTAAAGGGGCTAGACACTTATATCTTTGAACCTAAACCTTCCTGTACAAACAACATTGTCGAATAGACGTAAATTAGCGGTGGTGGCGCTTTTTTATGTGATTTCATCATCATCATCAACAGCTCATATAGAAAAACTGTTTTTTTAGTGATTTATGTGATTTAGGCGATTAAAAAAAGTAATTCCAGCGTGATTATAGCCCGCAAGCTTGCGCTCGTAAGTGATTCTTGGAAAAAAAAACCTTGATTGATCATCCTGATTCTCAATGGAACAGGGATTTTAAGGATTTCTTGTGTATTGGAATCAAAATACTAATGGAATCAAGAGCGTCGGTGGTGCAGTGGCTATGGCCGTTCTTTTTTGGAAGACGCGGGTTCAATCCCCGTCAAATACCCAGTGTGTTTACAAATTTAGAATTTAAATGTTCGTTTTTCCACGCTCTTACAGTAAAGGAAACCATCGTGATGAAACCTGCACAAGCTTGCGAAGAATTTCAAGGGTTGTGTGATGTTAACCAATCCGCACTGGGTCAGCGTGGTCGACTGATTGACTGGTCGAAAGACTGATCCAGAAATTCAGGGTAGGCTCGAGGCTCTCGGTGGGAACTGATGATGATTAATGACAGGGAAATCAGTCAAGAATTTGTTTTTTCTAAGATATTTCCAACTACTCTTCATCGACGTTTTCCTCCTTAACACCAACAACATCCTCACTGAACTCGCCTAAAGCCTTGAAGTCTATTTCTCTGTATTTCCCCGCTCATTTCTTTAGACTTTGCATTTTAGTCACAAACAGAAAGCACTTATTGCCGTTTTTGTTCCTCATTCATAAAATAACGTTGATAAAGAGTCTAGTCTTCCCACTGACTGAACACAACACGCCACGCTGCTGATTGCGTGCTTACACTTAGTGTACACTTTTTTCCATTCATTCGGTCGGTCATAGACCTTTATTGCACTTCATAATGGTGGGTATTCATAATAATAGGTACTTAATAACACGCCTATTAATTAATGTAAGTAGGTGCCTTTGTGTTAAAAATGGAACACCAGTGGAAGTTAATGAATTTGTTGTAGAAAAGCGGCAATGGTTTTTAAGGATGGGATTTGAAGAAAACACTATGTCTCGTAGTTAGTTTTTTTTTTGTGAATATCGGTTAATTTTTCAAATATTTCAGTGATCATGAAAGAGTATGACAAAACAACACACAAACTGTCCTAAGATTCGTTTATTAATATTTAAAACAGACAATTAAGTCCATGAAAGCAAATTTAAATGTAATGTTTAATGTAATACGTAAACAACTAAGTTGGAGGTAACAAAATATATTAAAACTTATCCTCTCTTCTTAAGCTTTCGGCGCTAAAATTTAATACTAAAATAAAGCCCAACTCATCGTGAAGATTTATTATCATTCAATTTTTCTCTATGCCTACACCAAAAAGCTTCTAAATTTAAAAGTTTTCATAGAGCCTTATTTATGTATATTCACTTTGGTATGTTAAAGCAAAGGCTAGGCTTAAAGACTTATCAAATGAGGACGTTTTTTTTTAAAAAAAAATGCAACTTTATATCAAGTCAACTACTTAACATATCTTAATAAAAAAAACTACTCTTCTGCAATTTTAATTAACTTCAGTAAGATCAGAAAATCAGAAAATAATTCCGTGTCATGGATTTTACACATTCATACAAATTTTGTTTCTCACCCTATAATAATCGTTAGACTTAGTACTTTTACTGCTTTACCCTATAGAAAAGTACTTAAATATTATTAATTAATTAGTTGCTAACTAGCAGCCCTGTGAAATGTAATAATAATTATGTTGCCACCCGCATACCCGTCGTTGGGGGTGAAGATAGCGATGAGTATAACTCGAAATACACAATTATGTTTTTCAGTACCGTATCCTTCCCTATTAAATGATAAGTTCAAAATTGAAATTTTTCATATATTTTCAATCATAGTTTAAAGTATATATTTAAAAAATGTTTATTACAGAGAAGTCGGTGCTGGGACAATATAAGTAAAAGAGGCTACATTTTAGAACAGTAAATTATCAGGTTTTTAGTTTTGGTTTGATTGTGATTTTGGCTCTATATTCTAGATTAAGTTTTTATTGAAATAAATTTGATCTTATATTTTCTATCATAAATCCTAGCGAAAAGCGACAATTTATGTATGTAGATATGGTAAATGTGTTTCTTACTGTGTGCTACCTAATAAAATGCATGGGCGGTGGCATTTATGGATAGAAATATTAAATACAAAAGTATGCTATTAGTTTTTTTGTATAAAAATACATAACGGAAAGAAAGAATACGCATTGACAAATACGGCACGACACCAATGCAGATTTAGTGATTTACAATCTAAAATGGCGTCCGTATGTCCATAACAAATACACAATACACATTCTCACAAAGAAAATAATGTAGTTTTATAGTGACATAACACGAAATAAACTCCAAAGAATTCCACACTAATATATAAGTAATATCGACTTGAATTAAAAAAAAAACTTTAATTATCAAATATACACTTATAAAAAGCAATTGATGATGAACAAAATATGAAATTCCAGGCCATTTTCAAGTTTTAACCTGCATCTACAACTTTTTCAAACAAACCAGTCAACTAATTAATTTTGTACACCTAATCATAGAGCGTATATTATTATGGCCTCTTTCCCGTACTTGTAAGTTTGACCGCTTTACAAACTACGTGGTATTTCTAACTTAGCTGTATTGTATAGGTACTTAGCTGTAAGTATTAGTATTACAGTAGTGTATTTAGTAGTGCTTTTCTTAATAAAAACCCTTTAGCAGTTAGGTAACACCTAAAGTTATAAGAACATGTGACAAAATTCTATTCATGAAACATTTTATATAATTAGGAATTCAGATGTTAGGTCTCTTAAAATTCTGAACTCGCCTTAACTTTGTTTCCCAGGTATTCAAACTTATCCAGAGTAATGCCTGCCTCCGAGCTTAAAGGTGAAACTTGGAAACATTCCTCCTACAGACTTACTTTGCTAAGCTCATATCCTTATAGTACAGAAGCTTTACATAATTTGTATCTTATCATCGTGAGATTTAAATTTAAAAAACTTACAACGACTAGTAAAGTATAGAATAAACTTAAATTGTGTTCAATGGAGCCTTTACGTTTAAAATAAGTCAATTTACTTCGTTCCACGTAAAAACAACGTTAGATGAAGGGGATGTTGCCTTGATTTGTTAGACAGATTTCACAAACGCGAACCAAAGTATCTTTGACGATATTATAATGTTTCCGTGTCATATTTATAACATAATAGTCTAACAATTCGGAATACTTTTTTTATTTTATAAATCCAAACTTCTTAGTTTCTGCTATCGAACACTAAAATAATATTTGCTCTATCTTTAAAATTGACCGAGTTATAAAGGTTTGAAATTCAAGATTAGACAGAGAGGCACATACCCACTTGTGACGTCACTTGTTAGTAACGCCATATAATCTCCATACAAAAAATCGTTTTTGAAAGAGACAGACATATCGAAACTTAAAAAATCACTGTAAATTCGTTTTTCAACCGATTCTGTTTTTTTTTTGTCACGAATCGTCTGCTACTAATCTATATTTTAAAAATAATTCATAAAATATGGTGAATAGTCCGATCCCCTATTATAGTAAAGTACATTCGTGGTACTGTTTCAGGTCACTGTACGCATTTCAAACATATCCTCTCCACTTCGTCTAGCATTTTTTACATGAAACTGTAGCAATCATGCTACGGCGTAGGCGGTAGGGTCCTAAAATGCGTCCTGAAATCTTGTAGAAATATCTACCTGTATAAAAGAGAACAAAAGAACGTTATTGTAGACCGGACGAGTGCGAAGCGTCTCCGTTTCAACTTCGGCAAAAATGTTTTCGTATGTCTGAATGATGTCCGACGGATGTCTGGCTGTTCTCACCTGCATTTCTCAACCAATTCTCATAATTGTCAAGTTTTTCTATAATAATATTGATTTCTTTGTCAATTAAGTTCATCAAAATTTTACAAAAAAAATATTTATGCCTTTTCAAAAAAAAAAACTTGCGAGCACTTACAGAGCCAGTAAGTAGTATTACTATGTTTAGAAGATGTGACCAAGTTGGTTCTACGAGTACTGTCGCAACGAAATTACGTGAACCTGTGAAATTTGCACGCAAATAAATTTTATTAACTCCAAATTAATTTAAAATCCGATTACCGACTGGAATGCAGTGTAGGGACCGGGGTCGGGCCCCCGAGGCAGGAACTGATTATCCCATTAGCCACAGGATTGGAGCGATCACCGCGCGAAACCGCGCTGCTTCCTCGACTCACGGCGCGGCGGCATTGCGAAATACATGAAAAATGTTTTGAGAGCTGACGCAGCTTTTAATGGGTTTGTATGTAGGCTTAGTTTTACATGAAATCTAAATGGATAAGTTGACCCTGATTCGGAAAGACATGCTCTAATCCAAATTTTAAATCCAACTACTAATGAAAGAGAGAAGATGAACAAAATATATTTAAATGAATAGAATAGAATATGCTTTATTGCACACAGATGGGTGGCCTTATTGCTAAGGTAGCAATTTCTTCTAGACAAGCTTGGGGTTGAGGAAAGTACAAAGACTACTGCGGGATAGTGCGTTAAATAATTTACGTAATCACTTACGCTGATAAAGGCATACAAATGAATGATACTAAACTAAGGGCGTAGCCGTCAAATTTGGATTTTATTACTCGTAAGTCTTTTGTCAATATGTCCGGCGTCCTCTCTAAAATTGTGACGCGTTCATGAGGTTTAAATTATATATTAACAGTTCTAAAATTAAGAAATCCATCTTCTATTTATTTTCATATTTAAAATACAAAAAGGGAGCATGAAATTAAATTAAGGATTACAGTTTACATACGAATTATGCCCATTGTATACGAAAGTAACATTTTCATGCTTTTTGGTTGAACTGTTAAATCACAACATAAAACTCTAATAAGAAAGCTAAACCCTGTTTCAGTATTCTGTAGTTGGCACTAGGAAGGAACACAGCCAAGTTGCAGGCATTGTTGAAACCCCTTTACGTATTCACAATCAGTTCAGTGACCTCTCTTATGTAGGGTATTTCCTGTATTTTTCTGTGTGAGATCGATTTAATCTAATTATGTGCCATATATTCAATATGGTAGTCTGTTTAGTGTGCAAAGGAGCAGGTTTTAACCTACGTTAAAAGAAAATTTTCGCAAGTTCCATTTTGCTGGTTATCTTCCATTTAATTCGAATACTTAACAAACAAATACTTAGTCCGTGTGGTGACGGCAGAGTAGAATACATTTGTCACCAATCCTTACTCTTCCCATGGGTGTCGTAAGAGGCGACTTAGGGACTACACATTGAACCGGGAACGGGCAGCAGCGCTCTCTGATACAGTAACCTTTTAATCTGCGATCTCCAACCCGCCTGCCAAGCGTGGAGATGATAGCTTTGACGTCGAAAAATGATTTGTAAAAATCTTAATTCGAATAAAAAAAATTGACTTTGACTTTGACTATGGCAAAGGCTTATAGTCCAGCAGTGGACTGTAACGGGCCGTTGACGTTGATGATGACTTAACAAGACTTGCAGCAGATTTTCATTTGAAGTTACTTCCCACCTCAAGGCTGGCAGACATGTCCGCTCTTGAACTTGAGTACTATGAATTAAGTAGAGGCAAAGCTGCGTATATTTGGCACTTTTCCAAAATCACTAAGATTTACTACCGTCTGGAGCGAGCCTCGAACCACTCAAGTGTTTAAATCTCGAAATAAGCAAATGCTGGCAGAAAACGCTTGACCATAATATGCAGACTTGCAGACTGTCTACACATTCGTTATTTCATTCTAGTTTGTTACTTTTTCCATTAAGAACTAAGAAATGTTTTTGTATGCAAGATACACTTATCCATACTGAGCCTATTCCTTGTCTTGTTTGTAACGAGGCATTCGTCCTCTTTCCTGTTTTATGACTGGCAACCTTTCTTGCTGGCAGTTTTATCTTTCATTTTCAAATTTAGATTTCTTTAGTTTCGATTTTGTCTTTTTTCTGCTTAATTTCTCAGTTCATGTCCTGATCTCCGATAGTAGTACATACCTTTTCTACCATTCTTTACTTTCTGTTATTGACTGTAATTTATCATATTAATATATAAATACCTTTTCGGACTGAACCTTGGTTTCTTTTGCCACACCCTATAATTTTATTCTCTACAACATTCTTCGTGTGGTGCTCAGCAGCTTTGTGGCGGGTGCTGGGCCACATGTTTAAATACTATAATGACTGTTTGAATACTATTGACGGCCCCGTAGCCTAGTTGGTAGTATGCCTGCCTACGAAGCAAAGGGTCGCGGGTTTGAATCCCGCCCAGGGCAGACATTCGTGTGATGAGCACTTGTGTTTGCCTTGTGTCTGGATGTTGTTTATCTATATATGTATGTATTTATCTATTTAAGTATTGTAAATCAGCTGTCTGATACCCATAGTACAAGTTTTGCTTAGTTTGGGATCAGAATGGCCGTGTGTGAGATGTCCCCACATATTTATTATTATATAATAATAAATTAAATACTAGCAGTCCGCCCGCGGCTACGCTCGCGTTGTGTAAGATTTTCCCTTGGGAATATGACTTTTACCCATAAAAATCCTATGTGTTAATCCAGGTTACAATCTATCTTCATTCTAAATTTCATTTAAATCCGTTGAGTACTTTAAGCGTGAAGGCGGAAGAAACATCCAAATATATTTTAACATTTACAATATCAGTAACGATGTTAACGGAATAATTCTTAATATTTTCTTAAAAATATTTATTTTACAAAAATGTTTGTCGAAAAATTCTACTTTACGTATCTTTTTTATCGAACTGACAAAATTGGAATTCAGTGATCCTGAATAAGAAAAGTGGAGTGAAAAATGTATCACTTGAAGTATATTTTGTGTTTGCATATCAAACAGAAAACGTCTCCCCTTTGTTGTCTTCAAGTATATTAATCATTGAGGCCTACTTCCATTAATCAGGTTCTTTACATAATATTTTATTTCAATATATTCGTTAATTTATTTTCCTTACCTTAGAAAGAATTTTATTTGTTTACTTCTGAATTTTTTTTAAGGTCGAATGAAGATCAAAATGATTTTGCCGATACTTAAAATTCAAAGATTATATTTTTATTTTATTATTTAAATGATTTGTTCAATTTAGTAAAATAACAGTGATTTAATTTTAATTGAATAAAGTTAACAAATCATAAGAAATCTCTAGAAGTTCGTTAATCTAGGGTAAACATTAGTAGGTACTTTACATGAACATCTAGAATAACATTTTCAGTATTTAGTAATCATCATGATTAATGAATAGGCTGATGTGGAATCATAAACTAGATTCAATGAGGAAAAAAATAATCACTATGTCCTGTTTTTCTAATAAGAACTTTCATGTACGGTTTCTTTCTAAAGTTGTCTGGAAGAAATTGCTACCTTGGCAATAAAGCCTTTCTGTACACTACTACTTCTTGAGTGTATTTTTCTTCTGTGTATTTCTTATAAGTGTGCCATAAAATAATATATTCTATTCACTATTAGTACTAACTCATTTTGAAAAAGTCTAGCAAGCTCTCGTTACTATTTCTTGAAACATTTTGTATAATTTATCTTGGAATAGCTATGAGCATCAGAAAGTAAATACATTAAACCATAATGAAAGAGAATAGTAACTAAAATAATTTTACTATCTCACCCCACATTATAGTGCAAATGTTACCGATGCATCCGTGGCCGGCAACTTTATGGTCCAGTAAAGTTGCGAACAGGACGGGGCTGTGCGCGGGCGCGGGCAGGACACGGCGCCGATACGATAGCAGCTACGGACTTCCTGATTCAGATGCACTTAGTGTATGGTGCATGTTACTAGCTAGTAGCCATTTAATGATGCATTTGCCGGTATATTTAGCTGGACACTTGCATTACAAATACTGTCTCTAGTCACTACTAAATAAAGACACTCTCCAGGCCAAAGTGTCCAGCATGTGCTGGCTGGCTATTGTTTAGGTACAACTCAATAGTCAACTCATACACATCCTTACCGAGACCCTTCGTCTAAATTGTTTGAGATCTGTTTGATAGTTGTCTAAAGTTAATAGTTGGTATTAATTTCGACTGACTACCCTGAATAAGGGTGAACTGGACAGGCTTTCCCTGTATGAATTGGTAAACTTTATACATATTATACCTTCTTTTTCGCAGGTGAGTGCAAGTTTCTTTAGGATGCTTTATTTTCTGTCAAATTTTCAAGCCCTTGAATTAAAATGCGTGTCAATACGTAGCATTATATCTAGGTGTATCTCTAATATTTCCAACCCAACCCAACCATGTAGGAACGTATTTCAGAAAATTAAAGTAATATAAAAATAATATACCCAATGTGAAACCGGTAACTACAGATATATTTATAAAAGGACAGAGATTGGACCGTGTAGATTCGACTGTCTTTTTGGGCATTACTTTAGATGCCAAACTACAATGGGATCCTCATATAAATACATTGTCGAACCGACTGAGTTCAGCAGCGTTCGCAGTTAAAAAAATTAGAGCCCTTACCGACGTAGACACCGCTAGACTAGTTTACTTCAGTTACTTTCATAGTCTAATGACCTATGGTATTTTATTGTGGAGTCACGCTGTGACTGCTAAATTAGCAGTGCTAATAGTATATTTATTTTGCAGAAACGGGCTGTTCGTGCAATTTTTAGATTAGGGCCTAGAGTGTCACAGTTTAAAGAAATCAATATTCCGACATTTGTGTCTCAATATATCTATGACAATATTGTGTATGTAAAACGAAATATAAGTAATTTTCAGAAGCACAGTGATATACACAATTTTAATACTAGAAATAAAGACAAGTTGGTTGCTTATGTCAGCCGACTACATAAAATTTGTAATTCTTTTAAAGGCAATTGTATATGCTATTACAATAAGGTCCCTACTGATATTACTCGTAAAAAAACTTGCCTTTAGATAAGTTTAAAATAATTATAAAACAGAAATTGTATAAAAAATATTACTATAGGATATCTGATTACTTATTAGTTTTGTAATTGACAATATTTTATTTAAAAAAGGAAGCTCAAAAGATGCGACGACTGTGGAGTTTCTTCGGTGAGCTCTTCTCCACAGATTCCGCCATTGTGTTAGTGAACTCACCCAAAAAAAATGTAATGACGGATCTAAGTGATGTAATAACATCCTATGGAAATAAATAATTTTGACTTTGACTATATAGATGCATTTTGCAGACACGCTGGCAAAATTTTATTATTATTTCAATTTAAATGCCAGGAAAATTCAAAGTCTTTATTTTTTAAATCCATGGGGTAATTAGTTAAGTTAATTTGCATGGAAAGATAAGGTACAAAACAAAATCTGTTATACAATTTTGATACATCAAGACCATAGACGTAGAAGTCTTACCATTTAAACATAATAGTAAATGTTATAGTATTTTTTTTTAAATAGCTCTCTTGTCTCTTAAGCCACGACTTCAGGAGCCGGCAGGCGAGGACACACGAGTTATAGAAATGGTGTCGAACGTTAGCATACATTTGACTGCACCTTTTGTGTTATCTGGGACATATTTTGAGTTGAAATAAAAGTATATTATTTTAAAATAATGTAATTTATTTATACATTTCTTTTCTCAAATAGTTAAAATATTTCATTTACAAGCTATGATTACAAAAATAGATGTTCTTAATAATTACAAATTCTTACATTGAATTACAATTCACTTCAATTACAGCACGGTTGTTCAAGATGATAATTTTTACTCATTCAGGTTATAAGGCGAAACAAATATTTATTTATTAACTAGAAGGAAAAAATGTTCTCAGTAAATAAAATTCATTCAAACTTGAACTTTATTTGAATATGTAATAAAATATAAGATTTATTAGTCCCGTTTTTTTTATTCTTGCCTCAGAACACGTTAGGTTAATTTTGTTTTACCACGACTATGCAAATCAACACCCTGCAAGTTGCAAAACTCATACACATTTTCAATAACGATTCCATACTTTACTAACAAGGTATATACAATGAGAAGCTTATGGAAGACTTAAAAATATAATTGACTATTTAAATAAGTGAAAATATGATTCATTAGTCTTACATTACATTAGGTATGTCATGTTTAGAGATAGATTAGCTACCTTTGAAAAAGCGAAAAACTTGTTTAGTAACATGACAACTAAACCGAAGACTTAAAACAAACTATTAGTGGACTTTTGGATAGGTACTTAGCACGAAATAATATACAATAAATCTAATAAATTTTTACTGACACCTAAAATATATTAAAATTATTATAAAATGTGAATAACAAGATATAAAGTGACTTTTACTACTTTATCCGTTTGAGCACCACATGGATATCTTCACGAACCCATGATTAATTTATTCGCCGTCAAGGAAAATACGATTGTGAAAAAATATTATTTGAAAACAAACATTCTGTTTGTGACAGTTGATATTGGTCTAATGTTAAGTTTATTTTATAGAGTTAATTTATGTAAGCAAGACACTCTTTCTTTTTTATTTAAATAAATATGTAACCACCCTCAATATTTTATTTGGTTTAGATAGCATAAAATGAATGCGAACAATTTTTTCTTATTTCAAATTTTCCTATACAGATTCAACTATTGATTATATGAAGAACTAATTAAACTTGTGATAAAAACATGAAAATGTAATGAACAAAAACATAAAATACCTTTTATTGTAATAACAGAAGTTTTTCTTCCTAGAATAATATAAGAAACGAAGGTAATAATTGCCACTGGCAAGCATTTTTCACTAATTTAATGGCATTTTCATACAAAAATTAAGTCACTTATCTAAAATAAGTATAGTACTTATACCCTGATTATGTAGGTAATAAAAGCTGTTAACATTACAATCAAAATACAAACATATTTCGCCATCAATCTTCTCTCCAAAAGTTGAATAACTACATGCACCTGGCAATACTCACTTGCAATTCTGACAGAATCTACCTGTCTCTTTCTGTCCAACGTAATTCATGTGCCCTCTCAGGTAGAAACCTGACCAGTTTAGAAGGTCGCGTCCCACCCTGATAAATCGTCTGGTGGAGGCTCGTCCGCATCTGGTGGGTATTGGTCGAAATTGTGTGTGTCGAGCGCAGACTTAACAGTGGGCATGATTGGTGGTTCTAGAGTACGCTGCGCCAGACCTTCCCAATTGAAGCCGTCGAACCATCTGGAATGGCATTTTTTTTTTACAATTTATACCAAATTGTAACACATAGTCACAGACATAGTTTAACGATTCGGTATAGTAGAGATAGAGTACAATTTAGTGAAATAACCTAGTCCTAATTTAGTCAAACATATTTTATTTAAACCCCTGATTTAGTTCTGTCTTCATCAATAAATTTAGAAGTACGGGATGTTAAGTTTGTTTCATTTTGTCAAACCTTTTTTTTGTCAAGTTAAAAAGTTTCATGTCTCATTTATATATAAAACCTTATAAAAGTTCAGTAGCCAAATGGCAAAAACGGAACCTTTATAAGTATTCTTGAATTAATAACATTAAATAAGTAAGTAATACTCGAAAGTTCGAAAATAATGTTGGTACAAGACTAGCTTTGGCGAGAATTATGAATAAAATTTGCACAGAATCAAAGAAATCATTTTGAATAGAATCTGTTTAATTTAATTAGCGAGTTTGTGCACCATAATCTCTAATTAAAAAAAAAACAGAAATATTTCGAATTTCTTGGCTCAATCTATCCGGAATATTTAGTTTAATGACAATCGCTAAAGGTAACAAGTCATCGGCAACTAAAAACTAAGTAGATCTACAAGAAACTCCTTATTTTCAGCTAAATATTTAAGCAAAGTAGCCCAAGGAAGGACCCAAACAAATGTTAAGTGGAATTGGTACAATGCTAATGTTAGTTTAGGATTCAATCCAAGGGGAATCGCTATAGCAACAAACAGCTTCGAAGAAAATAAGGTCAACTACAATAAAATTGAAAGATCCTTCTCAAAATAAGAATAAGAAATATTTTATAGTTTGTGATATGGTATAATTTGTGAACATCTATTTAAATACTAAAGTCTCAAGTGAACATTCTATATTATAACTCCGACTTTTTAGATAAAGGTCTCAAAGAAAGTCTGAAGTCACCAACAAAGTCCCGTAAACTAATTTACAAAACAAGTAGTTTCAGTTTTTGATGATAATAAAGACAGATACTTGGCAGATGCGTATCAGACGAAAATACATAATTATGGGAATAGTAGACCCACCGAAAGAAGCGATATTTGAAACCTGTCAAACTCATAGGAAAATGCCAGAAAAACCCTGTGTCAGTGAGTTAAGAAACATCAAATTTCGCTTCTTTTTAATTGTTTTACTACAAGAGGAGACTTACTTGTGCTTTTGTATCTCAGTGATGCCTCCCCTCTGGTAACCCAGCCGCTCGGCGGGATTGTCTCTGCACAACTTCTTGATCAGGTTAGCTGCGTTCCTGGTGATGCAACGCGGGAACTCCACTGCGTCAATCCCTTTCAGGATCTTATTGTAGGTCTTCATGGGATCCGCACCAGTGAACGGAGGAGAACCAGTTAGGAGCTCGAACATAAGTACACCTGCAATTATATAAAGTCGTAAAAATATGAAGCGTGACCTGATTATCCTTCTGACTAATTCAGACGTGATTTGATAAGTTGTTTTATTATAAGCAAGAGCGTTTTCTAGTATTAGGAAGCTACGGTAACCCGATGGAATCTTACATGGCAGTTAAAAAAAACTACAACTGGTTCAGTGGGAATGGTTACTAAGTCGTTAATGTCTACAAGAAATATTAATAATGATTTAAATATTTTACTAGATGCAGATGGTATACGATTTTAAGAATCAACACACCATAAAAAAAGGCTAGATTCAGTAGCTAATGGTTTAATGCGAGCTAACAAATGAAAATTGGAAAAATGGACTGACGATCTGACGCGAGTTGCGGGGAAGGATTGGATGCGGAAAGCACATGACCGCGCATTGTGGAAATCTTTGGAAGAGACCTATACTCAGCATTGGGTAGTCATAGGTTGAAGAAGAAGAAGAAGAACAAATGAAAATTATAATTTTAAAGAATATCATAAAAAGGCGCGTGACCAAAACATATTTACACATCTTTAGACAAGACGTAGATATTATTATTTCAAGACGTAGATAAGTAAAACATGTCGAACAATGAAACACCGAACAGGATAATTTTATCAGGAGTCGGAATGAGTATTCAATTATGTGAAAGGAATCGTAATGCGGAAATAAAAATGTTCAAATTGAAATGCAAGGCCAACTTCAATGAATTGGAAATAATTTATTATATCCGTGTTTTAGCGTAAAGCACATAAAACTTGCATAATTAATTCAAGTGTTACTGTATCAATAATCAATAAATTAGTATGCAGCAGTGTAATACTATAACATAAATATCTTAAGATCAATTAATGATTCATTTAATACATAAGTAATCTATATACTCTCTGATTTTTGAGGAGACTAGGACTTTGTCTTGAATTTGTATGTAATTTATCTTTAATACATTTTATCCTACTTTTAAAACAAACTGCACTACCTATTCAACGTTAAACCAATGTATGTCCGTATGTGTGTGTGTATGTCTGTATCTGGACTTGTTAATGTTACCCAACCAACTAACAGATTATCTTCTATACTTTCCTTTAATACATCTTTGATGGTTGGTATAACATACTAAGCTAAGATTTAGAAATAATATCGTCTTATTAGACGCATAAAGTTATTTACCTAAGGACCAATAGTCTGCGCTGATGTCGTGACCTCTGTTCATGATGACCTCTGGCGCGACGTACTCGGGGGTCCCACAGAAGGTCCAAGTCTTCCGGCTCGCCTGCAGCTTCTTTGAGAATCCAAAGTCTACCAACTTAACATAGCCCTTCGAGTCCAATAGTAAGTTCTCTGGTTTGAGGTCCCTGAAAGCAAATTGATAATTCGTTAAATTTCTGTTGGTAACTGCTCTTGTTTCTTTTGTAAATTTTCATCAAATGTGTGGAAGATGGTAGATAATTGTTTTTTTTTTATGAGCCATGCTATGATTATGCACTCGCTGCAGACTCTATCGTGGATCATCGAGCAATACAGCGATTCTTTTTATGCTCTCTTTTCTGCCCTATACCCTACCGGTAAGTAGGAAAGAGAGCGTTACCGTTCTGATGATCCACAATAAAGTCTGCAGCGAGTAATCATAGTATATAAGTAGTTATATAAATAGATTAAACCGTTACCTGTAAATTATATTTCTAGAATGTAAATAATGGAAGGCTTCTACTACACACGCTGTGTAGAACCTAGTCGTGGCGTCGTCAAATTGACCTGAAATAGAAAGACAACTATGATATTAACACTCACACAGTACAAGATGTTCCTTCGTTACCAGTGTAAAGAAGATCTGCATTTATATGATTTGAATGAATGAAACATGAAAAATTATAAATAACTTGGCTTTTTATTTTTTTTCTTAAATTCCATTTACCTATCAACTTCACTTTGAAAGATTATTTATAAAGATAACATGGTTTGAATACCGTTACTCCCATTGTAATAATAAAGGAAAATAAAATTATTTTCACCTCTATCTCTCAAAATAGTCCATAACTCTCCTCCAAGGCAAGTTTCCATCAGCATATAGAGATATTTCCTATCTTTGAACGTCTTGTACAGTTTGACAATGAATTCGCAGTTCATCTCTGACATTATCTCCTTCTCCGACATTATGTGCTGCTGCTGTCTCGTCTCTACGATCTGGGCTTTCTTCATTTGTTTTAAGGCGAATGATCTGAAAAAGACAAAAAAAAATATTTCATCATCACGTCCCCACGGAAAATAATCTTTTTCTTACTATATTTTAATAATAAATTCTATTTCGCTCACAAACAACCAACAATCAATCAAACAATCCTTACGACTAAAGTTCAAATAAAAGATTCAGTAAAATTACTTATAAAGGCGGTTACATGTGAAGACTGGTGCCTGAAATACACGAGAGTCTGTGCTTCTGGTCTGCAATTGACTACTATATTTCGCAATTTAAAAACCTTAAAACCTTTTAAAACCTTTTGAACCTTAGGGTGGCAAACCAATTTTATGGCCCATACTGTACCTACTTAAGTGTATGGTTGCATGAGAGCTGATCTGTGTCTGCAATGAATTTCTTACCTGGACGGATCTCCTTGTATCTGGACCAGCTCCACGCGACCAAAGCCTCCAATTCCAAGGGTCGCGATGATGCGGAGGTCCGAAAGACGAAGACTGGCGAATTCTTCATTGAGCCTGTAATGCAACAGTCATGACATTTAGAGTAAATGTAACGAAAGTAAGAAAGATTTGATTTTATTTTAGAAGTTATTCAAATAAAAAGAAATACGATGGAATTTTACGTAAAGTCAAAGAAAATTTGCATAAGAGTTTTTCAGCTGGGAGTTTAATAACAAAATTAAAGCTCATATATTTTTTAACAAGATATCTCATACCAGTTGATTAGTAGTAGGCTTATTATTGAATTCATATTAGACGTCTATTATTAACTCAAAGCATTCACTTTCCTCTTAATTGCCGAGATACGAGGCAGACGCTTATCAAGAGCCGTTTTTAATTGCAAATCATATTAATGTTGTAATTAATTATAAGGTCTGATTAATGACATTTTAATGAAGTCTATAAGAGACTTTCATAATCCCTTTTCAACTTTAATTCATATGGATATAAAATACACACGCTATGCATTCCCAGACGGAAAAAACGCGGGAACATTCAACTTAACACTAAAAAGTCAAGTTCTATGCTAAGGAAAGTTAATAACACTATTACTTAATTACTTGTTATCTCACTTTGACAGTTAAGATTTCTTTGAGAAAGTGATGAAATAAAGTAATGAATACGCATGGACGTCTGGTTACGTTAGCGAACAAATTAGAATAAGACTTAATTGAGCAACTTACCACATTTTAATTAAATCCGCAGTTTCGTTAGCATAAACAGAAATACAGACAGTGAAATCGAGACTATACAGCATGTTCTACCTCGTTTAACAAGAACAAGGTACAGGGCGTTAAGTAATTGCCAAGATCTACGTTTTAGATACTTTAATTCTTGAACACGTTAACTTGCAAGTCTTGTTGAGTTACTCAGTAATAATTACTACACATTATATAAGATAAAATCATTTTTTTTTTATAAAATTAAATATTAATAGAGTTAAAACTCCATGGAAAATACATTCATAAATGTAATTTGTTGAGTCATATTAGTTTTTTTATCATGTGTAATCAAAATAACTAATCAAACATGTTTCAGGCTCATATAGTATATAATTTTTCATGAGTCTTTAAAATATCTATTCTAAGTTGTGCCAAACAAGCCAGACCAATAAAATAATTATACCACTTGACTGTCGCTTGCCGTTTGAATCTTACTATACACGTATTCGTAGGTATATTGCAACTGGAAAAATTATCCATTGTTTTATGTCAGAAAAAAGATAAGTAGCAGCACAATGGTAGATTGTACAACAGTAGCATTTCGGTGAAATCTATTGTGTTCGAGACGGATCTAAACGTTCTATGAACTTGACATTTGGTAACTTCAAACGTACTGGTTACTGGCCGCTGTTGTTCATGTAAGTATAATTATGAGCAAGTTACTGGTTACTGATAAACAAAAAATATAAGTGTATAAATATTTGAGTTCTACAGACTTAAGCTTCTCGTTCAAATAGTATCTTTTATCATAAAGTCATAAAGACTGAAATACGTCGTTATTTTTAAATTGTATTGAAAACACTCACTTTGTTTTGTATGTATTATAGATATACTCCATTACTAATAAAAATAGCTCAAGAATTTAAAATAAAATTCCCTACATTAGGAACGCGCTTGACATTGAAATACAGATGTTTTTGCACCCACGCGTCTTGAAGTCATGTGTAAAGCCATTCATGGCAGTGTATGAATAGCTGATCCAATCGATTACCAACATGATGTAAGAAAAAATAAATACAATATTGAGATCGAACTGCGCGTGACAGGTTTTCTTGTGCGTGTTAGTTGTCTATTCAATAGCATTGTTAACTTAAATATCATTGTTTTATTTGATTTAAATGAGAATATTGTAATTTCTTCGATTTATTGACATCTTCACATCAAAGTTTTTTATAGGATTATTATTAATATTTTCTATGAATTATTCGTGAGATCTACCCGATTTGAAAACAATATCATCTAATAATTCTATTATAAGGAATTAAGACTATATAAAAATCACCTACAGTTTAATTTGGTTCAACTAGAATCAGTTTTACTTAACTTCTTTAGAATCTATCAGTTTTAAATTATTAGAAATATTATATCTGAAATATCTAGCAAATTTAATTTTTAAATATCTGCAGCTTTTGTTATTTTGATTTCAAACTATTTGATTGATTTATTGTATTCTTACCTTGCTCTACTCTCTCCCTCGTCCTTGTATTTAGTTCGGATCTCATCAAGTGCTGATATGAGCTGGTTGAAGGTTTCTCTGTCTATGACGAGGCAAGTGGTGCCCTCTGGAGAGTCGCAGATGATGTTGGCCGTTCGTAGATCGTCACTGAAAAATAGCAACATATATTGAGATAAAATATTATAATGAATAACTGAACATTAACGGCTCCATGTAGCCTAGGTAGGACGCCTGCCTTCAAAGCACAGGGTCGCGGGTTTGAATCGCGCCCAGGGCAAACATTCGATGTTTTGGCCACTTGAGTTTGCCTTCTGTCTGGATGTTGTTTGTTGTTTATCTTTATAAGTATGTATTTATCTATTTACACAATGTATATCAGCTGTTTGATACCTATAGGTATGGTACAAATTTTGCTTAATTTGGGATTAGAGACCGTGTGTGAAATGTCTCCACACATTTATTATTTATTAACAAAATACTGAGTTATACTATTCACAAAATATTGATTTAGTCTGCAGAGAAATTTGTGATTTTAAAAGGGCTATAAAATGCTAACTACGAACAAGCGAAATCTGTCTACATACCCTTGTAACGCCTTTTCTCCGAAGAAGTCTCCTTTAGTGAGAGATCTGATGAACTTCTCGTCATTGCTGTTAGGCTGTTTCTGCGTTACTTTGACCTGCAATATAGAAAGTTACGCGTAAATCAATATGTCACTTATAAAACCCCATTAAGCATGTCTCGCACAGCTATAATTTAGAAGTGATCATTGGAAAGTTCTTCATGTGTAACTTTTGACCTTTCACCTTTAGAAGTTCTCGTAGTTGTAAGTTTTTGTACAATCTAATCAACTGAAGTACGTTATGTAAACTGTAATCTCTCGCAGATGTGTAAGACTTGAATGACAACAAAAATCATGCTATAAGATTTCTAAAAGATATGGATCACATTATGTGACCGTTTTGGTTTTAAAAGAGATACTTGTGGAATAAGTTGACATGACAGCTGAGCTGAATAGTTTTTCTCGGGGATCATTTATGCGTGGTATTATCATAACTGGTTGTAGCCCATTACTCCTTCCATAAAATATGGAGTGCAAGTTAAAAGTATCGAAAGTTGCCATTACTGTCATACACGCTGCACAAACACCTACTTAAGTAAAAACCAGTTTCACTACGTAGATAGGTACTAGTATTATTCAACATAATAGTATAGCTAAGATAGTACTAAACATTGTAACATCACATTTTTGTGTCCACAGCTCTATAACTAAGGAGATGTCGTCTATGACATACGCGCTTAAATAGCTATGTATTTCCATACAATACATATAAACAAAGAACAGAATATTATTTTATTCAGGCAAAATGAGTTAGTAACACTGGTCGGTCTTCGACCCTATCAGCTGTTTACTACAAAAATCTGTAACTCTGACAAATCTTTAAAGATCATTACGATTTTACGATGTACCAGTGTATCCAAATTACTTTTGACTAGAAGCTAACGAAATATTATTTTAGAGCGATTAACACTTGAAAGTCATACGTCAAGGTTCTTAACCAGCACGATGATGGTCAATGATAATGGCCATTATAAGTCGGAGTCGATATAACGATATATGTACTTCTTAATATGCGTACCATACCAAACTATATAAGTATCATAACTAAATTTATTGTACAATTCATAAGTTTGCAAACAAAAAACCTTGGTTAGTTCGATCTCCATGCATCCCAAACCTAACTCTACCCTTCCTATTCCCCAATCGGAATAGGGATTCGTCTTTACCCTCATCAACAGCTCATATACGTCCCCAAGGAATTGGACTAATATTTATAAACGTATTTTTGTTCTAGGTAATACACACACGTAGACATATTTTAGCCAACTTTTTATTCAGAAAATCTTTTGTGGAGATCAAACTGACCCAACCTATAATCTACAGCATATCAATTATGTATGTGTGTACACACATATATTCTATTACATAGAATAAAAACAGATTTTTTATACACAAATTAGGTTAACAAGACGACGTTTGATATAAAAACTTAGACCGAGGTACATTTTTTGTTTCACTTTATCTTTCCGGAAATAACTTGTTGAAATATAAATCAAATATTGACTGTTATGTGTATGTATATCCAAGCACTTGCTTTTACAGCGGAAACAAGATAACTAGTATAAGCTTAGTAGAGCGGGGAGCGCCTGAGGCTTTTTTACGTAAGTAAAATATACCAGACAATTTTGTAACCGCGACATTGGTTATAATTCCAACGACTAACTGTGGTGACCTTTTTTACTTTTTGTTCATAGATATTAGCTAGGCAGGTAGGCAAGCGTGTACGTTTCGGAGTTAAAATGGTTCAGTTACAAATTGATATTTTGAGTAGCAAGTTTAGTAAACTTTTGAATAAGTATGGCTTCTAGACGCATCTCTTTACATTTGCCTGTAACGACTTCTGGATATAACGACGAAATTACAGTGGTCCCTTCATCGACGTTATAACCGAAATCCACTATGTATATTTTTACTGGGTTCTATGTTAAATGGTGGTTTAAACGGCAAGTAATTTAGATTTATAAACTAATAATTATAATCTCTCACGTGCATTTTACACGAGCTTTACGTCAAGCGGAAAACCACACGTGCATTCAGAGCAATTTGTTGATTGCTTATAAATTAGTCTACAGTCAACTACAGATCACTTAACAAGGCCTTAGTTCAACAAAATGGTAAATAAATGGTCATTAATGGTAAATTAATAGTACGGATACATAAAAATAACAAATAAAATTGTGACAACGAAAGTTTCAAATTATATAAACTAAAAAAACTAGAATCGTGTAACTCTTGAACCAAGAAAAGTTTAAATATTTACAGATAAGACATTTTTTATGTTGTTTGAGATAATTTATAAGTTCGTAACCTTTATCTTCCAAAAACATTTCCTACGGCAGCATAGTAGGCACTTTGTTGACACAACTAAAAAATTACACATTACCCACTTTACCATTAATTTTATAACCTTGCCACCTCATGCTAATTTAAATACAATGTACTCACTCGTGCCTAATTGATATGTTCCCATGAAACAAACTCACAATAATTTTATGTTTTAGCTTTTGGTTTCATGTGGGAACCGTGCATATAATAGCTAATAATTTTATTTTGCGAATATGCCACCGTTTTATACTAATGACTCATAGTTGTATATTAGCTTCATATACATTCTGGCTAAACTAAACATGCAAATATGTATGTCATCTTTGTAACTGGACACAATCATTGAGTCATAGTCCCCCTTGAAGACTAACTGTATGCTCATCCACAATAGTGTTGCAATACTAATGATGTCATAAAGAAAACTAATACGAAAAATTACAATTCTTCCAAAACTAAATTGTATTGTATGTGGGCTGTAACCCATATTCGGAAGTAAGATTTATGAATATAACAGAATCAATAACACACATATCTACCAGGTTATTACCACGATTTTGATTTAAAATAAGTTTTTTAACAACCGCGAAAACCTAAAAGTGTTCATAACAGAATCAACTTTTTTCTACGGAAAGAACAACTATTTCCATTTTTTTTAATACTTACACAATCTCTACTGCCAATGTTAGTTCACATGCAGGAAGTAGGGAAATTCTGAATAACAGTCCGTTTGTATTTATTGCAGACAATGCGTACCGCAAAATTGTTGAGGCTAATAATTCCCACACTGTACAAAAATCTGGCCTTAAATGAGCGCATAACCCTCTCGCCAGCGCGTGCGCTGACCTTGTGGCTACAATAGCCCAGCTCTTTGGCCTCACAGCATACGAGCACGCTTCAAAAATAACAACTTAGTCGCACGACCAATACTCTAAACAATTTACGACGTCCGAACACGTCTTGGATTCGACATGGATGGTTTTCCAGCCGCGGTTGAAACTAATGACAAAAAGGGATATACTAAAGATTTGTCTATTTCTGAAAACTGTGATGATTCATATTAAAAACAAAAGAGAGTAAAAATAAAAATTACAGTTTGCAGAAACAGAAGTTGAACGACGCAAAGTTAAATGCCAAGGTAAGCAACATGATACAGTCACCAAGTCATAGTGAGAAACTATTTGATATCTACACGCTCAAGTTATTACTACGAAGTATAAAAACTTTTATTATAAGTTTATACAAACTGGAGGCTACAACAAACGGGTAATTTAAAAGCAAAGAAAGTATAATTGCGGAAACAAATTAAACAAAAGCTATACGGATCTGGTTAAAAAGGTTTTTGTTATGGCACCGATAACGATGATTATTTTGTAACATAAAATTAAATATTGTGATCTTATTTCATTACAGATAATGCAAGAACATAGTAGTATATATATTGAATGTAGAATAATGATGATGAATGTTACTCATAGGAGAATAATGTTTACAAAACACAGAGGCGTGGCTAAAGGCTTAAGAAGTCACGTCGCGACGGGTGATGTCTCGAAAGTTGATCCGCAGAACGAAAGTGAAAATGTTGACTTTCGTGTTTAGAGAACATCTTCTCACATTTGACGCACGGAATAAGCCACTTGCTGCAGACAGTGTCATCGAAATAAATTACAATTATGATGATGCCTTAGGGTAAACTTCTTAATCAGAGAGCAATAGAACTTTATTCCTTTTACAAGCAACATTAAATTTCGAATGAATAAGAAAGTTGAAAAGTCATTCAAATAACAATTTGGATTTAGAAATCTGGTTTATCTGCGTCGTAATGTCCATAAATGAATCATTCAAGTTCCGATTGCTGTAAGATTATTTACGCGGAATTAAAGAAATTAGTTCTAAAGAGTCTACTTGAGCGGATGAGTGGACTGCCCTATTTTATTTTTATTTAGAACGGTGGCGGCATGGTTGTTGTTAAAAAAACACCTAAAAGATGAATGAAGGAAAATAAAAATAGATCAGTACGTCGGTACGTTCATAATGAAATAACAAGTGCTACCTTCAGCTAATTAGACTGGAATGCAATGAATGTCGTCACTCTTTGTGACGTCAAAACGCTCTTGGTCAGCTAAGTCACCTACCCAGTTAGTGAGAAGATTAAAGTAAACAAAAAATATACATTTGAACCAAACGAAAGCTGCTAGAGAACCAGAAACGTATACAGACCGATAATGTGGACCCGGATTTGCCATAAAAATAAACTAGACAAAGCCAAAGCCAAGGAGAGGAAGACAAAGTGTACGACTTTTATTATGCATGAATTAAATATCTACGACCATATTTGATGTGAATCACTCACCTGTCCCTTAGAAATTATGAAGAACGTGTCACCACGAGCGCCCTGTCTAACGATGTAGTCACCGTTCTGATAATGTGTCTCTTCCAGCACATCGGAGATCTTGATCAGCGTGTCTTCGGGCAAGTTCTTGAAAATTGGAACGCTGTGGACAAATAAAAAAAGTTGATTATCGGTGTTATGTCATCAGAAAAAGAGTTGAAGTTACGCTTTGAGGTAGAAAGTGTTACAGTTGAGCACGGTCAATCGTGGTCATTTACCAACGTAATCCAAGTCTAAGATTCTGACGTTATTTTTTACTTATATGATAACATAAGTTTTAAAGTCTGAACTTCGTTGTGTTTCTCTGACTTGTTTTCAACTTTTGACATAAACGTTTTGCCTTGGGTATAATGAAAAGTAGTGATATTATTACCTATTTCATCGGGTGTTTTTTTTTTCAATCGCATTTTATACGTGTAAGCAGTTAAAATTTTCACTTTTGTTGAAATTAAACAAATTAAATATTTTCACAATTTTCCATGAGCTGGAAGACAAACTTCAACGGGACTAGAGAAATTGTGAATTTAAACCCACAATAATTATAATGAAAACAATGTTGGGCCATAAAAATAACTAAACCATATTTGAACAAGAAATAAGTCGACACGTCGACAGCTACAGAGGCAGATGCAGCAATAAGTACATCAATTTCAATAACGCAGCGAGTAACAAATGCACCTGCTACAAGTCTATCTAGTAATTTATTGCCGGAGAGGAAAACTGTTGCAGCAAAATAAAATAACATGAACTTCAAAAGGATTGAGATTAATAAACATGCGTGCGACGTAACAGAAAAGTTCTAAGAACAAATTAAACGTGTCCCAAGAAACAATGTTTTCGTACTAGCTAACTATTTATATACAGTTGGTGAAAGGATTGAAACCTCAAATGTCAGGCGGGAACGTGGCAGTCGAAGCATTTCGCAAATGCGCACGCGCTTAAGCAAGCGACGCGACGCTAAGGTTTCAACAACAATGTCTTTGTTTTAATGTTCTTGTGTTATTTTTTTATACAAAAGGTCTGTTCTGCAAATATTTAACCAGACAGTAAGTGTTAATTGTTGGTTCGAAGCTAATTAAGGATAACACCGTAGCAAATATATTCGCATTTAGTGTAGATTAGAGCCCCTTATTGGGGACGTACGACTTCATTTATAAAAGCTGAACTAAATTAAATGTAACTAAAACAACAGTAAGTAAATGCAATCTGAAAATGAAAGTAAGATTATAAAGCCAAATAAGCTTTATGTGAGTAGGTATCAAAACAGCTGCCAAAAATTCCATAGCCTAACAACCTTACAACTGCCAGTGTCGTCTAGAATTACACATAATTAAGGGTCTAGTACACCCAGACTGGAGCAAGGTAATATGTAATAACACAGTAAAATAAGAAGCACTTAGTAACATCATTAGATAAATACTTCTTGGCCTAGTGTGCAGATCAATTGATTTGCAAGGACAAATGCTTCTTTAAGCATAGAAAACGACTACTTTGCTATGAACACTTGACAGGGAAAATCGTATCTGACTTTATAATACAGCACGTGTAACAAGCTAGTCAAACATAAATAAACAAATAATGATAATGTTTTTGAGTTTTATATTGGTATGCACTGTTTAAGGAATGTCTCGAGGAAAGCAGAAGAATGGGACGTTGCACGCCCCTTGCATTTGCATAAGTGTTAGGTCAATATCCTTTGTCCATAAGTAATGATTCCAAGTTATGTGGTTGTAAATAATGCAAACATACGCAAGCTTACAATGATTTTTCATTATGTACCTATATATTTTATATGGTATGGTTTTATTAATTTATTTATTTATTTTATTATTACTTTTGGTTTTGTATGCTCAAAATTAATACATTAAAAGTTTTAATTGAGCATGGTGACAAGTTTTATTTTTTTGAAGGACAACAATTTTCCATTAGTTGTACAGACTTAAGGAAGCTAAGATCATTTGATATTTATCAACAATTAAATAGCGTCAATGCTGTGGTTGTAAATAAAACTGATACGAGAATATACTCGTATCCTCAAATAAACATATTTGATTATGAAGTAAGTCAAATGTTAATTTACACATTTATCATCATTCTTTATCTTGTCAAGATGCGCAATAGTTATCATTCAGTAGCATTATATAACTATTGCAAACTTGAGTTAACACACTTCAATATTTATAATTTGATGATGAAATACATTTTACATGTAGATACCAATGTCAATGTTACACATATTAGAAAGTGTCTTCAGTTACTTGATTTATAAATAATACTCGACGCCCGGGGGTGTAAGGGGACAGCCTGTCATCTGTCTATCCCTAGCCAACCTCTCCTGCACGTGGTGCACCCTACCAAACAGCAAACGAGGCTCTGGCGACCGAACCGATGGCGGTATAACCATTTATTTGGCCGAGTGTAAGTACCTAGGCCGGCGGTGGCGGGCAGTAGCAGCGCCGTCGCCGGTGGCGCAAGATTTGGCTCTGCGCTCACCAACCCGCCTGCCCAGCGTGGTAAGTATGGGCATAAACCTCTTATAGACAGCGCGCCAAATACACAGCCCCCAGTTCCCGGCAGCCCTACTATTCCGGGCCACAGTGGCAGCGGCCTCGGTCCTGGTAGGGCGGGGGGTGCTAAGAATCCCCGGTTTACGGATGGCTGCCACAAACTGACCATGGCGACATATAGCGGACGCAGTCTACGGCTGGACAAAAACGGAGGTAGAACTAAAAAACATAAGGTGGCACGTTTTGGGGCTGTCTGAAATCCGAAGAGAGGGAGAGGACACGACAATTCTAGAATCCGGCAACCTGTTCTACTTTCGAGAGGGCGACCAAGAGGTATTCCCTCAAGGTTATACAGGTATATGCACCGACATCTACTTACTTGGATACCGAAGTCGAAACCATCTATGAAGATATAACAAAGATCATAAATAGCACCACCAAGACCGTTCACCGTTGTCATGGGGGACTTTAATGCCAGGGTAGGAGTGCGAGAAGGCGATGACTCGCGCATCGGGCCACACGGTATTGGACTCAGAAACCATAGAGGGCAAATGTTGGTAAACTTCCTGGACATGCAACTTAAGAAGAAGCCCCATAGGAAGTGGACCTTAGCAAAGACTTCATCTTGACGGACAAGAAGCGCATATTTAGGGATGTTTCCGTGGTCAATTGGTTCAATACCGGTAGCGACAATCGACGGTAAGAGGCACTCTAAATATTGACAGAGTTGAGAGGAGTCGTATGGTGAAATCTGCTCTTCGTCCAACACTGACCCAATCCGTGCACGGTTCTGAAGCGTTCCAGTTGGAACTGCGCAATCGTTTTGCCGAACTGGAATCCACGGCAGATGCGGACAAGGACCTCGAAAGTGTCTCAAGGTTAATTCGCGAAGTGGGAACGAGGCACTTCAAGGAGAAGCGCCGTAGCCAAAAGTTTAAACTTTCGGCGGGAACTCTGGAACTGATGACACGAGATGCCGAAGGGAGCTCCGTCGGAAATCCACCGTCTAAATAAAGATATCCGCAAGGCGGTGAGACGAGACCTCCGAAGCCACAATACGTAACTCATAAGAGAGGCGATTGAGCAAAATCGGGGTTGAAATTAGAAGCCACCTGACTAAGCTCAAAAACTCGGATGACTTGTTTAGTAGCAGGCTTTTTCGATATTTAATTAGCATAAATTTTGTAATTGACAATATAGTATTAAAAAAAGGAAACGCAAAAGATGAGACGACTGTTTTCCGTGAGCTCTTCTCCACAGATTCTGCCATTGTGTTAGTGAACTCGCCAAAAAAATGTAATGACGGATCTAGGTGATGTAATAACATCCCATGGAAATAAATAATTTTTGATTTTGATTTCGGAAGGCAAAAGCACACGTCACATCAGTTTCAGAAATCCTCGCCACTAATTCTGTGCACTCCTGTTAAATATTTGGGCCGAAGAGCACATGTTCAATTAACACATCAAAACAACAGCTGCGGTTATTGAACTTGACAGTGTATAAACAAAGCAACATCTTAGGAGAGATGGTATATGGTAATACCACTTCTAAATTAAGAGCAGATAATAAATTCTTTCCTGTAAAAATATGTGCCAGAAACCGAAATGACATGGTGAATAACCTCTTTTCGGGTGTTTGCTTCAGAATAAACATAGTAAGTCACGTCACGGACATCTCGAAAAGAAACATTAGTTTTCACAAAATTTGGTTTGCATGAGCTGTTATATTACATAAAAAAAATAAAAGATCATATTATTATATAACTTTTTTATGGGCGTCTTAACTTTTTAAACCATTTGTTACTTAACACTCCTAAATCGAATGACGACATCATGGTTATCAGTAACCCCATTAAGTTCTGGGTCATACTACAACTCTGTTAAGAAATTTATATAATAGAAAGACCACAAAAATCTGTGATAGAAATTGACCATTGTATCTAGTACAAAAGTAATTAGCCTCTTTTCAAAGATGATATTGTTACTTTAAAGGTATTTATTTTCAAGTAGACATAAGACAAACCTTGTAAAACTATCGGTACATAAGTCTTTGCCAGATTAATTGTAAACGACGACAAAGAAGGAAACGAGGATGAGAATATCCCAAGGGTATTAGACAAGACAAGGTTTGTGATAACACTGGTGATTGATGTCACAGTGCAGAACATAATAGATAAAAAACAGCTTATACTCACACAACACACATGTCTACACAATTTTTTATGTCAAATAAATAAAAGTACTAAATCATGAAAACTATTAATTTACGAAAGCAGTTCACATATATTTGAACAAGGGAAGTATTTTTATAAAGTGCACAAATTAATAAAATCTGTAACTAAAGCTAATGTGAATGTGATCGACGCTTGGAAGGACTTATAAATGATGAAGTCATATTTATAGAGTATCTAACTAAACTTCACCATTACTATCAATATGCTTTATGTGAAATACGAGTAGTGTGAATGAAAAGATTCAAAAAAACAAAAAACAAATCACAAATTTTGCAAAACAATCTTACCTTTTGAGGAAATCAGTGTATTCAGCCTGTCGGATAAGCCCAGTGCGCATCATGATGGTCTGGAAGCACTGGCGCTCGATGGCCCACAATCGGCAGTCGGTGGCAGCTTTAATTGTAGCTGTTCTCTTGCAGTTGTACAGGATTGCCAGCTCGCCGAAGACCTTGCCTGGAGCCATTGTGCTAAGGTATTTGTTCTCTCGGGAAACTTCCACTCGGCCCTCTGTTAGAAGAAAAGGTTTTCTTGAAAAATGGTATTGGAGATCAAACTCATAGAGACATTAATAATACAGGTAATAAACTAAATAGTTCAGTTTAGTTTTATCTATTATGCAAATTGCAAATTAAATTACATTCAAACTTCTTAAACCTATGAAAAATCGCAAAGAGCACGTAAAAGAGTATAAAAAATAAATTTAAAAATTATCAACCAAAAAATCACATGTCAATTACAGCGCAATGTTAAATTGAAATAACATAAAGTTAAGTATTAATAAAAGAATATATTTTTTTTAATTAAATTATTTTTCAATACACCTTGCTCGAAAACTGAACTTACGAAGGCAATAAACTGTGCGGTAAATGCGTTTTACCGCACTAGTGCGATATTGTTACAATTTTTTTTTTTATTCCTACGGTCTTCATAATTCAGCCAGGATCATTTTGACACTAAAAATATTTAAATCGATTCATACAAAGAGAAAAGTATTTTCTCTTTTTTTAATTCATCAAATTGTATCAAAAATATTATCAGCCAGTAATATTTTAATTATAAAAATAAAATTATCTTGATTTAACAAAGAATCAATTCGTAGAGGCTGAACGTCCGCCAGAGCTTTTTCTCCATAATTATGCTTATAAAAAAGAAACATAATATCGATTTGTGGTTGGCGCCAATTTTGTGAAATTTTCATTTAATTGTTTTACATTTAATGTTGTTTTATGAGTGATTAAGTGTTGATATTTAGTGATAAATGTGAATAGTAAGGATGCTCAAACTGCGCACGATATAATAAAGGTTAGTTTTTTACAACTTCTACATGATCAATTTTACCTGTACTATAGCTTTTATAGCGCCCTACGGGTGGGTACCTTCTTAACCATTTCAATTATTTACTATCAGTTTTCTCACAAGTGTATTGAAAAACATCGTACAACACACGGATCTTAGGTTTTATAACAAACTCGTGGCATTATAAACCCTCGCCTGCGGCTCGGGCTTACAAAAGTCGCCTTCACCTCATTTGTAATAAGCCACCTACGATCCTTGTATCGTAATGTACTAATAATAATTCCTCATTGCTTGATTAAAATTGAAATCCTTAGAAAGAGCATTTAATGATAAAATATAGTCCATGATGGTATTTTTAAAATTCAGCGTTTTGGCGAAATAAGAGCAATGAAGCATTCCATTGCTTGATATTAATGCCTATAAATGCACCACTCATTCAAGGCTATAACGTTTATATCGGTCTGGGCCTCGGTGAGTCATTAGTGAGTGGCACATGAGCTGACAAAACCACTTATATTTAAGAACTTGTTTAACTAAAACAGAAAATCCGACCAATATGAGAAAAATCCTTGCTTAGTTTAATTTTCTATTGTTCCTTTTCATCATTCCAAGGATACGAGTATAACTATTAGTTGTCTAAATCTCAACTACAGCTAGCCACAATACTACATCATATCTTACTTCAGACGCCATTATACGGGTACATATCCTGCCGAGTGCAGTTGGGTAGACACAATAGGCAGAATGAAAGAGTGTTCGTAATCAAATCACAGATGTTCAAGAATGCCCACAAAGACCAATAACGTATGTGAATAACTAAACATGCGTGTGAAAATTGATTGTCAATGAAAACAATGAGTACCGTATTTACAAAATGTCCAGTAGCTCCATCTAACGGTATTTGTTTTGTGTCAACGTACGGGCATCACCCAATTGTAATCGGTTATTTTATTCAATAATTCGAAATGTTTGTTTGTTTTACTGTTATTTTAATTTAGCTACTTACGTAGTTCATGACATGACTTGTATATTACTTAAGTGATTTCTCGGCGTTCTACGAAATATTTAAATAGGTATACCTACGTCATCGTTGCCATAATGAACAAATCTCAAAAAAATACATTTTTTCAATTTTTACTATTCAGTTGTTATTAATAGATGCGTGTAATGTAAGTCACGCGACATCTTAGCACAATTTCTAAGTCAAAGTTTCTAATTTTTAAGTAAACACACGATTTTAGCTAAGCAAGCAATTCAATATAGAAAACTAACAAGTTTAACATGATGCTAATTGTTATGCTACTTTCTGAGTGAATTCATCAAAAGATATTTGTTTTCGTTCTTTTAGATAGATATTTGTTTTTGACCTTTGATTGAAAAACATAAAAGAAAGATCTGTTATGCCATAGATAATAATTGTTATTGTTAAGCTCTCTAATAATGATGTTATTTTCGTTAAAAAAAACATAATTATAAACTAAAGCGAAAATTATAGTGAATAGAATTTTTAAAATAATAATAACAATAAGCAAATATTTATTTATCCAGCCCATTCAAGTTATAGTGTTTAGTAAGATTTATATAATCTACCAGGGCTTGAGGAAAAAAATACACGAAACTGAATCACATGTTATTAAAACATTATAATATTTAGTTGAAAAAAAAAATAGATTTATTTAACCATTTGCACAGACAAAATCACATTAACAACGATCCCCGCACTAGGATAAACCTGTATCGCGGGAAATCTTACTTTGGTTAAACAGAAATATTACTATATTATTATATTATTTGTTATTATTATTGTTAGTTAGACAAGACAAGACTATATTTAATCCGACACGAACTCGTTTGGTAAATGAAAGTGTTTCAAGGCAAAAAAGCAGTTTAGTTAATGATAAGACGCATGTCAAAGATCGGCGACGTGAAATATCTGTATTTAGTGATTCTGTCATTGAACTTTTAATAATACTGATTTTTACCAAATTTCAAACAATAATTAATTAAAATGCAAATTAAAAATTGCAACCATAAATTAATGTCATGTTATTAGTATGGTAATTGTAGACAATGAATCTGATTCACGCATGATTTAACGCAAAAGTAGGTCAAAGTAGCAACGTTTAATTGATATGCAGGTCTCGATTTGTTTTGCAAACGAGCAGCAGTACACACATGCTAAAGTATTTGGATCCTGTACTGTAAATGGTGCGTAGATTTCGTAAAATTGCTACCTATACAAGCTATGCTTAATATTTTTTGTAGACATATTAAAGGCATATTAAAATATAACAGACAAACATACATTAACAAAATATAAAGATTGGTTCAAAATAGATCAAATGACACAATAAATCTAATAGAATTTAAAATAAAACTGAGTTATTGTTTGCCTAGATGATAATTTAAAATATAAAAAATACTGATCGACGAAGCTAGGAGATATTATAACATGTATAGTTAGTAAAGGTCATGAATATTTGAATAACTAGAAGATTACCTGTGTAACCATTACGTTGTTGCTTTTCAAGCGCCTTATCTGCTTGATCTTCTAATCTTGAAACATCCAGTAAAATTCCTGCGTCTAATGTAGAGTCAGTGGCATTGCTGTCTTTATGGCAAAGATTTCCTGTCCGTCTCTTTCGAGTTCCATAAGTATGAACGGGCACTATTAATTTTGGTCTAGGTATAGAAAAGTCTGAATCCGAGCCACTGGATGAACTTTTAGCACTTCGCGAATATAAACCGTTACTGTTCGTCATATTATGTTCATCACTACGTTCTTTAGGTGAGCCAAAAGCTAAAATGTCATTGTATCTATCATATCTATCGTCACTTTTCACTCTCACTGTATTATATAACTTTCCATACTTGTCATGTTTGATTTGTTTCGCAACACCATTTATTGTAGTCCGATAGTCACTTTCTTTTCCAGATTCCATCGAATGATATCCGTTACCGATTGAAGGGACAGGTGGGAGTTTGTTTCCGTTGAACATATCATACTGCATCAGTGTCAGCTGTTCGCTTGGTGACAGATTCCTCTTCGGCTGAGTGACGGTGACAGCATTATAGGGTTCATTTTTTGGTTGGACGACGTCAAGATAAGCCCGCAAAGGTGCCCTGCCTTCGCTCTTAACCCTTAATGACTTAGAACGGAAGCTAGACTTAACATCTTCATTGCGTCCGTTACGTTCGTTCGTCGGTTGCGTAGTGTGCTCAGGAAGTGGATCGCATGCAGACTCATTAGCCGTCTGCACGTATAAACCCGAATCTTCCGGTTTGCCATCCATGCCGAGGTTTTGGTTAACTGGCCTAGATTTTATTGAAGTGAGATCAAGTGTCGCCATTGAATTAATTAATTGATACATCGTACCGTTACTGAAATTACGCAATGTGCCATTTTTATTTTCTTCGTTTTGAACACATTTATCCTTTTTGGTATCACTCTGTAGCTGCTTTATTTTATCACTATCAGTGTCATTATTTTGTTGACTAATTTTTGAATAGTATTCATAGTATGACTCCGCTGACGGACCTATTGGTACGGGTCCAGGGTCAGGAAGTGGATAATAGTTTTTCTTTGAGTCAACTTTTCTTTGCCTATGTGCATATTTTAAAGAATCTTTTCTCTGCGGGGGCATAGGTGGCACTTTACTATTAGAACCGAATGATTCTATATCCCATTCATTAAAATTTCTCCGTTTTACTCTACGTAGTGTGGAAGGTCGGTATCCATTTGGCATATCTTTAAAACTATAGCTATGTTTCAACTTATTTTGTATTATGAGGTTGTTGTTTGCTCTGGCAGCTTTTTCTTCTATATTCTGTTGATACTTAGCTAATTGAGATAAGTTTTCGGTAGGAACATTGTAAGAGTAATTAGATCTGTTTTCTTCTGAAGAGTATATTTTATCATCGTATTCTTTGTCATTACTGCGACCTACATCTCTGCACGATTTGCTCCTTGATATGGAGTTATATCTGACCTTGTTTGATTTATCATCGTTCTCATTATATGCACCGAGATTTTGTGCACCGACCCAGTTGGCAGCGTACACAAGGTCCATCGTCCTGTCACTTATAGAAAGCCACGGGTCCTCCATGACAGCTTTACCTGGATAATGTTTGATTTTCATTTTGCCATCGATGTAGGCAATCTTTCTGTGATTTCATTACAGGCCATTGATTTTTTAATATGTTGAGAGTTAATAGTATATACTTGCAATATTAGTTCCATTTTCTCCAGATATACTTTAATGACTACTAAATATTACGTTAGGAAGTTAATATTTGAGAGGATGTAGCTGTAGTTCACGGATTTCTTCTTCTCGGCAGTTACTGAAAGTTCAAATTTTTGTGGTCTATGCTACAATTAAAAACTTAAATGCATTTGCTGTAGAATTGCTCAACGTTACTTTGTATGCGGTTGCGTTAGAAAACGTTCGACCTATTAAGAAGAAACAATGGAATGATTTTGTAAGAAGTTCACTTCCCTGGCTCTATGTCTAACTCAATTAATAAATCATGAATGTAGCACTTTGTGATTATTAAAGCAATTAGAACAGGAATTCAAACAATCAAAAAAATATAAAAAAAACCGTTTACTACCTGTATATTAAAGAACACAAACATAATTTAATTCTACACTATATGAATGCAAGAAATATGGCTACCAAAATACAAAGAAAGACTGTTTACACAATAATATCAAAACGGATGGGTCACGGGAAGTGACTGCGTTGGTATATACCTATATGTGTAGGTATTGCAGAAGTCAAAAGTGGCATGCCCTAATCTGTTACGAGGAAGCACAGGGCCTGTCCATCATTACTTCAATGTAAATGAAAGCGTTGCGTAATAATTAGATAATGGCCCGAGTATGAGCGCACAGACAGAAGCTTGTTTATACCACCATTTTATTATTATTGTTATTAAACCACTTTCACTAAACAACTGTGTGAGATGCTCGCTTGGTAAGTTTAATCATAATATGGGTCAATAGTACATGGAATTGAAAAAGGTTGCAATCACTTTTCAGTCTTTAGATTTTAAAATTGATAAAACACTGATAGGAGTCTACATTACTTAAAAACGATCAAAGTAGGTAAGCATCAAAGAAAATTAGAATTTAATTAGTAAAATGACAAAAAGGGCCTTACAAGAATTAAGAGTTAACCAACACTTATCGCGTCAAATTAGTAGCAATTATTGAACGCATGATCGATCCAGTAGGAAACGATTTCTAGACTTGAAGCGATGGGGTGAAACCAGTTCATTGGTCCACATATCCAGTCGACTGACCAGCGACGATACGTGAGAATCAAATCCCTGAACTTGGCCAATGGTTTCATTAATCAATCACAATTTCTATTAACACTATCTTTGAGATTTTCTCCAAACGTAATCAAGACAATTTACACTTAATTCATAACAATTACACACTACAAATCCACCTCCTTTAATAAAAGATCGTCGTATTATTGGACAATATGGCAAACAGTACAACAAAACAGAACGAGCAGGATTCATTTTCAACAAGATAACGGTAAGTCACTCGGACAATGGTATTCGTTTCTATTCCGATGACTTTGTCACTGGCGTAGTTATGTTAGGTAGGATGCACTGAATTTGTATGAACTCGTATTATACTAATTATTTTATTACTTTTAATTACCAACTACATTCTGGCTACATTCCACGATATACCTACATCAAACTGTAAGAAAAATAATAAAAAATATTATTGATGTTATTTGATGTAAAAATGCTTCATAAACAATTTTTACTTGAAAATATTTTTTCATTGTTATTGTAACAATAGTTGTGGCAAATGGTAACTTTCTATGATCTGTTGAACCTTCTAATAGCGTAATTTATTGGTGGCATCATTGTATCGCAACACAAATTTTAAATATAATGTGTGGAGACTAGTCACATAGGTACTTTAGCGTAATTATCGGTAGGATATCCAGGCAGAACAAAGATTAAAGTAGACATAAACAAAAGTACTTTCTATTGTTTTTGACAGACAATAAAAGTTGATAAACAACATGGCTAAAAGTTTATGCAATAATAGTTGCGTTAAACTGACAAACCGTGAGTGGTATTGCATGGAATCAGCATGAACTATAAAATCAGAAACGAATGCTACTCGGTTCAGTAATTTCAAATGTACGATCGCCTGCTATAAATTAAATATAAATTGATTGACTCGGATATACATAAATGAGAATATAAAATCTAAGTAATGATCAAAACAAAAAGTTCTCTATGTAGAAAGCTTGGACATTAATATGCAAAATATCTTCACCGTGAAGACCGAAATACTTTCACGATTTGCCGAGTAGTGCACGCGAACGAATAGCCTGCAACAACCTTGATACATGAAAGCCTTTTGTGATTTACATGCTGTGCAGACATTGATTTACGACAGGAATCAATGTGTGCTGATCCTAACAAAGTCATTCCATTGTTTGTAATAAGATTTAACAACAAAACAGAGTTCGAAAACGCATAGAGCATGATGTTATTGTAGCAAAAACCGGGATGCAGGTGATCCAGTTTCAGCGCGGTTAAGATCCACCACAAATCCTTTGAAATCTTTTCCGAGCTGACACAGCTGCAGCTTACAAAAACACGAAATTTTAGCACCATTTAAACAAACACTATCACTTATTACCATTATATTAACACAGCAGTTACAAAAATATTTTCATAAAAAAAAACTTTGAACTAAGCTAGAATCATTGTTTTTCACGGTAAAATCGATCACGACTATTTTAAATTCAGAACGCGGGGCACGAGGGCACAGCGACCAATCACGTCGACGCCGCTCCGCTTACTGCTCTACTCATTCTCGGAGCATGAGCACGAGCAACTCCTGCGCATACATAGAGCTCGTGCGAACGAGACATAAATATGACAGATAGAGAGAAAATATGTCTAACTACCTGAATTACGATAAAGCTCACTGTTTATACATAAACAGAAAAGGTGCAAGAAGAACATCGGGGGCTTTTGATATCGATGTTAGAACTAGGGGAGGCCATAAGTAATAAAGATGTTTCGTAATTTTAAGAAACACATACACGGTTGTATACCTATACACTTGTACTTGTATAGCAAATATCGCGTGATACCCTTTTGCATTTTTATTGCATTTAAGGATTTCAGTGAGGTGTTTTAAAGGCAAACCCAGATAACCCAGATTAAAGTTCTTGTCACCACAAAAACTAGCGAGAAATTCCTGGTGGTACTTTAACTTTAAATGTTTACGAATTTGTTACGGACAAGTCGAACGGATGTTAAAAGTAGAACGACAGTTCAGCGACTAATTTAAGAACTTAATTAGCGAAGGTAACTTAAATATGGTGGTTTGGTCTGCACCGCCCATGACCGAACGAAACTTAGTGGTCTGAAGGTTGAACACTACATTCTAATAAACAAAACATGCTAATCTTTTTAATCTAAAAACATTTTGCAATAGTGATTTTCATTCAGATGTACCACTTACAATCAAATACGTACTTACGTATAGCTTAATTATTAAAATGAATGTAATATTAATGATTTCAAAATATTAAAGAGTACTGATGTGATGCTATGAATACCATCAAAGTGTCCATCAATCTTATGAGGCAACTAGACGCAACTGACAGTACAAGGAAATTCAAGGCATTAAATAACATGAAAGCAGACAAGGATCAAGAAATAACTCCACAAGAAGTAACATAAATATCTTGGGAATCTCGTTACAAACAAGCCAATAAAAAGCTGTAACACTTGAGTACACACAGCACAAGTTGAAATGGGACACAAGGGTGGAATAGAAAGTGAGGTTTGAATTGAATCGAAAGTTATAGAAAATGGAAAGGTGCTAATAGTGCAATTGCCAATTGGAAACATTATCGCAGGCAATCAAGGGAACAGCTGAGAAATTATTCAGTCAACCAGTGAAATATTAAATGAAATGTGTTGTGTTGTTCGATTTGATGCAAATTATACGCGTGGAATCAGCAATTTCATATCTGGATGTCAACACACCTGATTTTATGTGACAATGGAAAGGTGTGAATGAAAACCAAGTACATTTTTTATAAATTGTGAAACAAAGATGATGCATTTTTTTTCAGATGGCCATGTGTGAAGATGTCCCCACATATTTATTTTATTTTATTTATTACTTACTTGCGGTCCGCTCGCGGCTACGCTGTGGGAATATAACTTTCTCCCGTAAAAAGTATCCTTTGTGTAAATCCAGGTTACAAACAATTTCCATTCCAAATTTCATCCAAATCCGTTGAGTACTTTAAGCGTGAAGGCGGAACAAACATCTAAACATCCAAATATATTTTCACATTTTTAATATAAGTGTGATTCAGGTGTTAGTGTTTAATATATTGGACATTTAATAAACTATAGAAGATAATAAATAAATTATGTACATACATAATCGTATCAGTAATAAATTACAAATTTCAGTTTGAAACTATAGCAAACACAAATTATAGAGCTATAAAATTATAGAAACATAAATAAAGAAATTAAATTAAAAGTGCAAAAGAAACAGTAATTTGTAAACGATATAAATAATTCATTGATAGTGTAACGAGACGGATGTTCACGATCTATATTTACTTTTTACTGCAATAAACACAAACGCGCAAGTTTTGCGCTCGTCAATAAAAGCGTGGCGCAAAAACGCAGAAGCAATGGGTGCAGAACGCACCACCGTTTACAAAGATTTAACGCTTTGTGAATATATAGGAGAAATTGTATGTCTTTCTATGAAATAAAAACAATGTAATGATTCTGCGCAAATGCCGTCATTATTGTGTGCCATTCTGAATTAACTCTAAGCGTATGTATTGAATTCAAGGATATTACGGGAAATCTGAAGATTCTTAATTTAACGCGATTAAACAATTTGTTTGTTGTTAATTATCTTACTGGTACTGAGAATTAGCACACCTACATGCCTACTTTACTTCATCGATAATTTACTGTTTGATATTCATATAATACAATAATAATTAATATAAAATTATTATAGCTCTGTTCATAAAATGCTCTCAATTTTATATTTAAGTTTAAATAAACGAAAATAATGAGAAGCATATCAAATAAGGTATTTTAATACACTAGAAAACACTCAAACCCAACCAAGTGATAACGGCCGACATGACATTTATGAACCTAGTTAGAACACAAACTCATTTATAGCCAGCGAGAGAGATGGAACAAGGCATGAATACGAGCAGTTACTGGGCATTAACTTCATTCGTTCCTGTCACAGTAATTGAGGCACAGAAGCAGGTATTACTCATTGATATCAAGTGGTAAACATGCCATTGGAACCAAAAGAAAAAGCGAAAATCTGACTTTCATAGGTGTTACATGCATGTGACACCATATTAACTGGTCTTATACAACTCTAAAACGATGCTTGCGTCCACATATTAACAAACTTAATCAGTTTAATTTATCATCGTTTACTATAAATTAGAAACAGTAGTGTATGTTGCAAATTAATTAAATTATCAATTATTTTCATATGAAATGTTGGATTTATTTTGATTTAATCAGTTTGAAGAAGAACATTTTTAAGCTGGTACTTTGAAGTGTAATTTTATATAGTGGTATTATTTCATATACAGAGACATTTACAGCACAGCGAGAGCTTCAATGAAGTAGAAGTCGTGTTCAAGTTTAATCTAGTAACTTCTATCACCTATTAATTCTATAATTTAGTTCTGTGCAATGAACAATAGTGCCAGAGTGGATGGAATGGATGGTATGCGGGCAATCCCCCTCAACTTTCATTGAATGCCTCATTCATGTCTCCAAACCCATTATTAAAACTATCTTTGAATCTGTCGTTTTTATGTTGTGAGAGTGTTGTTTTTAGAATTCTTACGAGGGCAAACGTTCAGAAGAGTGATTCAAAAGCTCTATTAACATTCTGTTCACGACTAATGGTGGTCGTTAAATTTTTGAAGGGGTTAAAGAACCGAGACGTGCTCGTAGCTGTGCAGTGTGCAGTGACGATTTAAGCAGATAAATAAACTACATACTTAAGATAAGAAAAAGTAGATGATCTTTTAGCAATTATTATTCATGGTGGGATTTAGGATCAAGATACTGATTGGGCTAAGGCCTTTAAAGTCAAGTAAAAATGTTCACCAAGATACCATCTCAAATAGATCCATTATTTAGTAGGTATAATCAAATATACATTAAAAATAATGATAACTTGGTTTTATTTACTGATTTTATGACACATTAAATTTATTATATAAATTTAGAAAAATAATCGATTTACGTACAGTAGAAATAGAAAAGAATTATTTACGTACGCAGATTACTAAGTATTTAGATCGCGAGAGAAATCGATATGGTTGGTCACTTTAGCAGAATGTATGCGTAGATGCAAGATAACGCGACCAAGACAAAATGAACAATATTCTTTATCTTATGAGGAAAAGTTCTGTTACATCTCTATTTACGCGGAGTACCATCCAATGTTCCACCGGTTAGCCAAGGAATTAGGACATGAAATCAATACTAATTTGTAAGAGCAAACATCGTCTCGCAATATTTCTTCTGTTGAACATTTTATACACTATGAATTTGAGAGTGTACGTAAGTTGAGTAATTGCGAACAAAGAACACATTGTTCTAGATAAACTTGCGACATTTTCAGTTATTGCTCCTCAAAACCGTAAATTTGCGTATTTATTTTTGACATACATGCTCAGCTCAACCTAGGTTCGTACATTAATAGCTATGTGCTTACCAAAGTGTACAATATTATGTGGTGCTTACTAAGTTGCACTATCTAGGAATCAGGTTAGAACGTTACGTAAGTTTATGTTGTTTATGTATATTTTGGTTTCTTTAAATAAAATAAGAAAGTTGCACTCATATAAACCTTAAACTTTCGAGTAAAGTCTATTCCCAATATTGTCTCATATTATGTTATGGCGTTGTTACAATATGTAAACAAATAGAAGAACAACTTTCTATTCGTCGTTAAATAAATGAACGTAGATGGTTTGTGCTATATTATACATAGATACGAGAAAGATGTCTTTCACATTTACATCCAGTTTAAAAAAATCCCATTCCTTTATTCTCAAATGATACCTTCCATCATGCACTAAATTTCTTACTGGAAAACCGCAACCTTTCTTACTTCGCCTCCATACATCATAATACTAGTGACATTAGGAACACGACTTGCATTCAGTCTAATGCATTCAGGTAACCTAATAGAGTGGAACCGACGAAAATTGTCTATCGCAACAATATGCGATTCAAAACGCGTTATGGTTTCGAAAGCATCACACATACTGTACTATTTTGTCTATTTAGTTTTTGTAACTTGGACCAAGTCTAGTCTCAGGTTTTATATTTAGTGCAAAGAAGAATCGTCTACTTTCATGATACATAGGAAATATGAATGTAAAAAAAAGGAAATTTCGTCTCATACAAAAGACATCAACGCGTGGAAAAATTCAAGCATACATACAGTAGCTCAGATTTAATTATTATTTTACAAAAAAATATCTTTTGGTCTTCTGAACTACCCGTCAAAACGTTTCTAAGTCTAGAATGCGTTAGGAATCCCTTCATTAAATATTTTAAAGAGTAACGTGGTGGACGAAATACCACAGTTAACTTTAATAAAGTCTTCATTTAAAAGCGTATGCATTTAAAACATTTTTGATTGACAAAATTCTACTGTGCCCACTCTTATGGGCTGCCGACTTTTGCTTACCGAACCATGACAAGCTACTTTTGAATTTAATCTCGAGAAAGTCTCAATAAACAAACATAGCATCAACACCCACATACTTCGCTGGCTCAGCGATCTAAAGTGGATCTTGGCCAACAACACCTACTTCCATCAAATGTTTTATTTTTTTAATAAAAAATATACTTAGGTCTCTTGCTGGTATGCAGTATGCAATAAACAATTCCATTTTCCGCATTGCTATTACTACTTCCTGCATTTTCCAGCAATTTCCAGTAAAACTTCACTTTTATTTCCTAGCGGATAAAACTTCTGGAAAAATTCTGTAATTCTTACATTTTCCAAGCGGAATGGAGTAGCTACTGAGTACGGCAAGTACTTCTTCCTGATTTTAATTAATATCAACTATGAACAAAAGCGCATTTGTCCCGGCTATATTTGGAATTATCTTTATTAAACCCGTAGAAGATAAAAAAAACAAATATGCCGAATTTTGTTTTGACTACTATAAAAAAATGCAAAAGGCCATGTTGTTGTTAAAATAAAATAAACAAAATGTTTCGTGATCTATATTGTTATATTTTTTTAAGTTACTTGTACGAGTACCTATTAATTTACGCAAATAAATAAGAGGATATTATTCACCCAAATAGCAGGTACTTAGTCTAAATTTAAACAATAAAATTAAAGTTGTCATGAATGACCTACTTACATACCTATTATCTTTATGGCTTTACAATTCTTTGTTAGTATTGGACTTAACACAGATTTTGTTTTTTTTATTGATAAGATACACGATGTTACTCTTTATTTCAGGACGGTACCTACCTACCTTCATTTCATCATCGTTCCTTCATTGTGTAAGATACAATACATAATATGTTTTTTATTATTTTTTCTTAAATGTACGCTATTTAAATTATTATAACTACGGAGTAGTCGCACTTTTAAACAGTGATATTGTGATGATGATGACTTTTATTTTATTATTAATAACAGAAGGAACAAAAATCATGTAAATAACTTTATGAACTACGAGTACTTGAAAAGGTGTTTTAATTATTCGACATATCAACTTAAAAAATCTAATAAGCCACGAGTTTGCTTGTTCTTCGAGTTTTAAGTAAAAGTTGATATGATATACAACAAAATACTACAACGTACATTTAGCTAGCAGCAACCTATTGCGTTGTAGTTGCAATGCAGTCGCGATACAAATCGTAAAGATTTCCTATGATAATTTAAGCTATTAGCCATAAACATAGCCCACGGATAGTGCGCACGCGACTATCTGATTGATGCTGCTTTCACCTCGAACTAAGAAATAAATCACCGGTTAAAAAAATGGTAAAAAGGTTTTTTCATTTTAAATAATTAATAAATATTTTATTTGCCATACAGAATAATTTTAATATACTGTTTCAATTTGTTCCTGTTTTCTACCATTCTTTTTTTTACAGTATTTTGTAATAAAATATGATGATATGACTCGAACCACAGATATTATTTATGATGACCCAAACTAAGGTGAAAGAAAACACAATTTAACACAGATTATCATACTAACTGACGTCAATAAGTCAATACTTCTGATGACGCACGATACATCAATAAACTACATTTTGAATTTATATTTACATATGTACCTATAGTATACATAATACTGTTAATTTTACCTATAGAGAAAGAATTTTCTGTAGGATACAAGCAGACCATAGTCAGATAACATCGTCAGACAGTCAGGATTGCCACTGGACAGATCCGTCACATAATAGTCACAAAATTCCACAATGTCCAGCAATGGGTTGAAGTGAGCTCAAATATGATCAAGGTAGCTGACTTAGACAATCCAACATATTATGTTTTATAAGTAGTTTCACAAGTAGGTACCTACTTGGATATTACGTGACTTGCGTATTAAATTGAATTGCAGCACACTTGTATACAATTTACCTATTTTGTGTTGTTTAACAATAAACATTTACACTATGCACAACTCTTAGGTACTTCTTGGAAGAAACAAACTATTTCTACAAATTAATATTATTATTAGAGCTATATCAACTTCATTGTTGTGTAAAGTTTGGATTCTACAATGTTGATTCTTGGTATTCAAATCTGATTTAGATGAACCGGAAAGCAACTTTTTGAAGCGTGTATTGTTTATTGAAAATATTTTCATTATTTATTAATTTTTGTCCGTAATTTTGTCCCCGTATCATTTTATCTTTTGAGAGTTTCAAGGTGAGGCCATTAAATTTTTTAATCCGAAGTTTCTAAATCTTGATGAAGCAGTCCGGCTGCAAGTTGACCCTCCTAGGCCTGTACCCGCCAACGCAAGCGCAGTTCCGAACAACCAGCAGCAAGTTTAGTGACGTCATCTATTATGGTCCGACCAAAATAAAAGACACAAGGTCTCAATCTCCAGCTGCCAAGGCCGAGATTGTATTGTACGCCGATTTGTCACAAAGTGCACTTTTTGCTGTACTTTTTTCCACCGGCACCGGTTTCATAATCGACCACGTTCACGTTTCTATTACTATTTGTGGACTCACGATATCGGACGAGATTCCAATTTTGTGGTTAATGATTATGTGATTAGTATTAAGTGGGTTTAATTTGATTTGATTATGACTTTCTATAGTTTCACACTTAAATGCGGAATTAACCTGGATTTTTTGAAAGCAGACAGTTCATTGTAAAAAGATTAAATAAAAGCAAGATCGATTGATTATCAGTAAGCTGAGATTGCATTTAAATAGTTCATTTATATTGTGACCTGTAATAAATACACTCATCAAAAGTGTCGGGTTAACCTTCACAAATAAATCAAATAATAGTAAACGATTTATGTCTTCGTACTGTACCTAAATAAAACTGTTTTTACCTGTTTCAGAATTTGAAGAAGGTAGAAAATGGATTAAAACATATCACTGACACGGATATACGGTTTACTACTACTATATGTGAAGAAAAGAAGTTAAACCCATGAAGTAGTGTTCAATGGAGAATTTATTTTACCATTATTATAACGACATAAACAATATAAAAGAGATGAGCCTCGGATGCAAATTAAAAAAAAAAAGATCAAGACACATTTGGTTTAAGTAAAGTGAGAATAATTTGACTTTGCTGGGCTTGTCCGTCTTTTTTTTTTCATAATTTTTTATTTATTATTTTCATTGTTATGGATTTAGGGGTGTCAAATTGACAAAAAAAATCTCCATGTTGTGCGTGTCGTTTTCGGTATTTTAAAACCCCTGCTACGGAAGAATGCAATCCATCCTTTTGCCTGTATTGCACTATCAATGGTCGATAGTCATGCCACTTGCCTTATTACGGCCATATTGGTCAATTTTAGACACAATCCGACTGCGTGTAGAAACAAAATGAATAGTTACACAAAAAGAACAGAATATACATAACTTACGATATGTTATCGATGTTGTTGTTGACGTCCCCACCGAGGGGCTTGAACCATATTAAAAAATAAAATATTATAATTCCTACGTTTTTTATCTTGTTGCTTTCCCTATAAGTTCTGGCATATGTTCTAGTCTGCCCTTTGGGATAGGAGCGTAATTTTATTTTACTTATGTTATGTAATTTTATTTCACGCGTCGTTTTATTTAGAATTAATTATACCGTACATAAAACCATAACAAATAATAATATTGTTGATGCAACAATGAAGTCATTCGGAGAAAGTGAAATTCAGCAAGGGCAACCAATAAGGTCAAAGAACAGAAGCGGAGTCACACGCCCCGCGGATGCAGAGTGAAGAGCGCGTGTGCAGATAAGACTAGAGCGACAGAACCACCGATACAGAGGTTTTAATTTTATTTATAAGTGCACATAATTTATGAAATTATTATTTTGAAACCGGAAACACCTATCCACGTTCCTACCACGCATTTTCTACTCTTGTGGGTTGTAAGCTCGGCAACCACAATTTCACAAACCCTTGTATGAATCGCTCTTAATTTCTGGACAATCAGGTTCAGCCTGCAACGTCCTAACCAAACTTGAGATAATTTTCTTTGACCCAATGGAATTTGAATCCGGAGCCCCCATGATAAAAATCGAACGCTTTAATTCTCAGCCAATAATAAAATTTTATGACATTACTCTTATTTATAATAATAACTTATGATTAAATTGTATTATGTTCAGGAATTTCATCAAGTTAATTCACCATTTCTATTTCAATATAAGTATCCACTCTCCAGATTTTACCTAAGTCTGATAAAATATATCAGTTCTGCAAACAAAAATCAACACGGGTTTAAAAATAGCTTACTTTTTTATTCGCATACGTTCGTTGTGTCTGTACATACATTGCTAACATGAATCATCAGAGACGGATATTATTATAGTGGCTAAATGCTAAACAATCTCTAGTTGCATAAGACTTGTAGAACGTGTTACAGTAATGACCACAGTAGGCTACAACAGCTGCTGTTTTCACAACAGCTGTTTTCTCTATAAAAAGATTTCTCTCGTTTGCCCTTTATTGATATTGTGCAACATGTTTTTTGTCTTTGTATCATTCCAAATTGATAATTATTTAGTTGCTGTATAGTTAAATTAAGATTTGCTCGCCAATAATATTACTGATTTTATATTTCACATTGTAGTATCAAAACTTGTTATAGAAATAAAAATATTCCATAGAGAACGAGTTGAACTCTCACCAGACAAGACCTAGTTCCGATTTAACCCAACGACACGTTTCTCACCAATAAAATACTAATAAAATACGCCGCCGTACCGAAAACCTAAAAATAATGGTTTTCTTTGATGTCATTATATTATAGACGTGCATTAATTGGGTTGTGCTACCTATCACGGTCTTGGACACGGTACTCTGCCTCGAAAAATAAAATAAAAATACGATGATTTATAAAAAAAACTAGTGTGATTCAAACTCGTATGGAGGTGGTTCCATATTTTTTAACTTTTGCTTTCCGATAAACTATGACCCTATTATTCCGATGTTCCATTTCCAGAACTTCGATCCCTATTTTTTGGGCTCAGTTCCTTATACCTATAGTTTCGTATATTTTCTTTAATCATCTTGACCGAAAGACGTCCTCTGCTGGACAAAAGCCTCCCCAAGGATCTACAGAATGACCGGGCCTGCGCTGCTGGCATTCCTTCCACAGGCAGACCTTCGCCAGATCTTCTAAATCTTCAGCTCACCTGCCAATGTCGTGAATGGGAGGGCTACCTCACGAGCTAGATCTTTCGACGGTTTCCAAAGATAAAAAATTAATACTTTTATAATGTACGTACCTATTGGAATGGTATTCGTGCTTAATTTTATTTTAATATTTTAATTATCTATCGCGGCACGCAACATACACACAAAACATCTGTTACTTAAAAAAATAGGCTTGTGTATCATTTTTTACCATAGTAATGATATTTGTAGTTAAACTTGACGTTACTCAACGGAGTTATTTTGTTGCGTTTTTTTTCATTGTGACCTTGTTACACTACTCTCAGACACATGCTATGTACTCCGGATACAGTATAAGAGTAGTATTTTCAAGTAAAGTCTAGCAAAACCAAATCTAGGCAATAAGCTGAGCTAGGAAAAGCCGGTGTCACGGCGGCTGGTTTTCCGCTTTCACGCAGGGAAAGCTGGCGGTAACGTATGAGCTGCAGTGTGATCATGTTTACATTATCTTGCAATATTATATTGTATGTATATAGCACAAGTAAAAAGAATCTTTTAAAATCTTTTTGTTAGTTAAGTTTTATAACGGACCTATTTTATCTTGGTTTTATTTTCATTAGAATGGACCCACATTCTGTAGTACTTTTTCTGCTATAAAATTAAGTCTAAGATCCCATCTGCTGCCTTTAAAAAGTTGTTGACGGTAGAGAAATTATGTTCAAAAATAACAATTCGGGATGAATACGGAACAAATATATAAAATTTACAATAATGCATGAATGCCATCTGTAGATAAATAATAAAAATACTGAAGTCTGGTTGCATCACTAGATGTCACTGTTAACTTTTAGTTCTACTATGCACCACTAGATGGCAGTAATAAAACGCCATCTAGTGAAAATATATTGAAGTAAATAGCGTCATCTATAATCTTTTTTCTGAACTAACAAGTTTTCAACACTCGACACAAGATGTCACTGTTTTGAATTTCGCTTTGTCTACCAGCCACTAGGTAACAACTTCTTCTAGCCGTCTGACACCCATAGCATAGTACAAGCTCTGCTTGGTTTGGGATCTGGTGGCCGTGTGTGAGATATCCCCAGACATTTTATTTAAAATATTTTTAAAAAAATATTTGTAAAATGTGAAATTTAAAAAAAAATACATGTACTGACCTTCCATAACATAGACGATGCTGCCGACATCTCCTTCTTTGATGATGAGACTGCCGGCTGCATACTCAACGGGATACATGCAGTCGACGATCTCTCTTATCTGGGTCATCTCCAAGTTCTTCATGAAGTCGTTGTCCAAAATCGCACCTTTAATTAGCTCACGAGATCTGGAAAATAAAAATAAAATAAGTTAGACTTATTCTTAATGAAGCAACGTTTTAGGCGGCTATATATAACAAACAAAAAAGTAACTAATTATATTTGAGTCAAAATTAGAAGTACAAAAACAATTTTCAAATGGGTAAAGCGTTGCACATTTTTAACACTTGCTTTTTAATGATGGGCATACACATACTCGTAGACCTATCAACGTTTTTTATAGAAGTAAAGTCACAATTTAATACCTAGTTCGGAAAACAAATAATTAAGCAAAAAACACCTAATTAAATCTCTCCTATGGGTCATAAATTTTGTTGATGCCCTATTCTTATTATCACAAGTGACCGTGGGAAATATAAAAAAATACGATAATCACAGTAGGTATCAATAATAGCAACCGTGTCAGAAACGATAATAATCATAATTACAGAAAATTCCTGATTTCTTCAGAATATTTATATACAAAGGTAGGTAACGAAGTAGCTAGATAACATAATATCGAAATAAATCTTAATAATAAGTAGGTTCATTTTAAACTTGATATTCTTTTTGAAACCACAGTTTGTTTACCAAAACATCTGATGCATCGATCGATACAAAGCATTAAATTGACAGTTTAATATCTAGAGATACAACTTCCTTATAGAAATTTTATATTTCTCAAAGATTTCATGAAAAAAAGGGTAGGGAATATTTGGATAAAAAAAAAAAAAATATCTAACACAAAGCTTTTCGCTGACTCAAGGTGCTTCCATAAAGTGGTTCTCAAGTACCATGTTGACATTGGAGATACAAAATTTGCAAATGCAAATCCTCTAATTTGAGTATAATAATTGGACGGTAGCCAACAACCTTACTCTAGGACGATCGTAGATTGTCGATACAAGCATTCTGACCTTTCACACAAATTTTTCCTGTCTGTGACTCTAGTATTCTTTAAGTAAAATCTGCATTTTCAAGTCATTGTCGTTGTTTGAACCATCCATTTACCAAACGCCTTAGCAAAAAAAAATACATATTTTAAAATAGAAAATTATAATTAGCTATTACTCCTTTATCGTCACTTTTATTTGAAATGCTTCCAAATGTCGTTTATTTAGGTATATAGGTATTAGGTACAACACCTAATCCCAACTTTTCCCTCACTAGGGGGGGTTCCAAAAGAAGGCCATTCTAAATCCAAACTTTCAAGAAAGTTCCTAATTTAAAAAAACTGGAATCCTTCCCAATTTTACTTTCAGGCAGGGTATTTTCCAAAATTGATGTTTCAATCAGTAAATACGGACTTCTCTCTTAATAATACTAGCATAATTATTTACTACTTATATATTGATCCCTTGGGCGATTTTCAGTACTGATTTACTTGCTTTATTTTATAATCATCCTATTTAGATGATAAACGGCGATAATAGGAAAAGTAATTATTCTGACATGGTAATACTATGTCTTGTGGGTAATCTAGCTTGTATAATGGCAATAGCCTTTATTAAAGTAAATTGAGGTAATAAAGCAGCCAGTATTGTCTACTATAAACTTTATAAAATTATAGTAAACATGCGACAAATTGCTGTTTATTGATACCGTATCATGGCGCCGATCAGGGATGCAGAAACTTAGTTGATCATTTTTCCATGCCTACCTTAGGTATCCTTAGGAACCAAAAATATGAGTACCTACACTTATTGAATAATAAATAAATTGTTCTTAGAAATCCGAGATAAATTGCACAGTTGCTTGTGTTTTGGAAATTGCCCAAAACATAGATACTTTCAATGCGAAATTTTAGTAAAACATGAATCTAAATCTCCTCGATTGGCCTTAACATCATTTCTGAACGTAAACATTGCGAATAGAGTACTTTTGATGCGCCACGCACTTCAAACACGCATCCTCAGCATCCCAAGGGCGCCATTCTAAATTCACTGGTGAATTACATGTGTATAACATGTAACCCTTCGACACATCGTGATACAGCCCGTGGCGAGGACATCAGCGAACTTCGAACGTAATTATACCAAATAGGTCTGTCCGAAGGCGCTCAGGCTAAACACGAGACAAGACATGTTAACCTCGACGTGTGCGAGAGAGAAATTCAATCACGATTGATGGATGGCTGGCGATACATGGCCGAAAGGCGTTGAAGCGAACGCTGACATGAAAGATTTGAATGTCGTGGAACCCGCTAATATTAATTTGATGTGGCGAGATACGGGTTAGGTATAAGATGTGACAACTGTAAGCACATGTAGGTAGCTACGTGTCAATAGGGGCTACCATATTTTATGAATTATTTTTAAAATATAGATTAGCAGCAGACGATTCGCGAAGAAAAAAACAGAATCGGTTGAAAAACTAACTTACAGTGATTTTTAAAAGTTCCAATATGTCTGTCTCTTTCAAAAACGATTTTTTGTATGGAGAATATATAGCGTTACTAACAAATGACGTCACAAGTGAGTATGTGCCTCTCTGTCTAATCTTGAATTTTAAACCTTTATAACCCGGTCAATTTTAAAGATAAAGCAAAAATTATTTTAGTATTCGGTAGCAGAAACTAAGTTTGGATTTATAAAATAAAAAAAAGTAGTCCAATCCCCTATTACCAGTAAGAAGGAATTAATTAAACAATTATCTGAAGTCTGGTAAATTGGTTTTAAACGTAGCACTAATTTTGTGCCGTCTATGTTATTTAAGAATGGTTTCAATTTGAGTTTAGCCAGATGTTTTACGCATGTAACATATAAAATAAGTATAAGCAAATGAAAGTAAGTCGTTAATGATATTTGGTGCATGCTTCCTGTAAGCCAACTAAGTCTCAGGTCTCGTCTTTAGGGACAAGAATACGAATTAACGTGTACGTTATACAGCAAGATGAAATTACACTTTATTATGATAATACAATCTTCATACAGTACAGCAGGTTCTTATTTATACAAGTAGGTGAATAAATAATAATTATATTTATGATCCAGCTGTTCCAATAACTACACATATTATTTTAATTAAAAATTCCGCGAGAAAACTTTTGTTTTTTCTCGACTCGTGTTTTTGCAAAAGCCCTATCTTTTTCCAGTAAGATTGAGAAATGATTTCACCATTGTCTAATTATCCGTGTTTTCACAATATCCCTAGGGTTTTCGCCAAAAATTCGAAAAATCAAATCTTCCATACATATATATTAGAATTCTTTCTTTCTATTCAAACTGCCTAGTGCTTTATCTAAACCGTAGAAATAAACATATAATATAGATGAAATTCTATATTATTACACTCATACATCTCATAATTCCTACTTACTTATGAGTCTTGGATATCTTCACCAACTTCATTTCGTGATCTTGAGTTAACGAGGACAACGGCTCAGCTGAAATGGCAGTCCTCTTCAATCTCGGCTCTCCTAAAGGTAGCACTCTTGTATTCTCCACACCAGGAGTCTTCATCACAAAACACTCTTCTTCATCTGTCGCTCCATTTTTACAATTTCCAATTATGTGCTTAGTCAATGGTTTAACCACTTGTCTGTATTTGTCTATTTCATTTTTGAGGTACCTTATTGTAGTATCTCTTTCGTCAATTTCGTTTTCAAGTAGAGCAATTATTTTGTCTCGCCGTTTTAACTCTTCTGTCTTTTCTATGACTAATCGTTTCATTTCAACATACTTTTTCTCCAGTTTGAAGTAACTGTGATCCATTTTGCACTGATGTGTTTGTGTTTGCGCCATTTTTTCCTTCTCTGCCTTGTGCATTAATCAACCGTTCATAACACTTTACATTAAAATTAGCAATCACTTGAAATTCGGTGTTGTCACATTTTCCATAAGAACGCGAAGCTGTGAGGAAACTAACAGACGATTAACGTGTTCTTGTTATCATTTACACCTATCAAAGATACGCAGCGATAGCCGCCAAAAGATACTTCACAAACTATTTATAGAATTTATTTCCTGCAAGTTTTTATAGTTTATAAAACACATTTTTATGACCTTTTCTGTTGACCAGTGACTATGATAATGAAATTTGTTGGAAAATAATTATAGCTAGCACTGAATTAACTACTAGAATGAATCTAACCGAACAAACTTCTGAGCAGAATAATAAACGTGGTCTTGCCCAGGATTATGACGCTGTATTACCTATTGTTCTTTTAATGTAAATGACTACCATTTGTGTGGTGGGGGAGTCAACTGAGCCACGCCCAAACCACACTAAAATACACAGGATAAAACTCATTACTAGCTAGAATTTAAACTAAGAGCGTAATAGTCAGTTACTTGTTGCTGTTGTTGGTGCTAGCAGCTCAAATACGTCTTCACCAAGGGGCTCGAACCACCTCCATATGGACGAACAGGCGACTTTTGAATTTCTTCGCAGGCGTGGCAAGTTAATAATAATAATAATAGGAGAGGAAAAAGAAAGAAAAGAATAATAATAATAATTCTTTAATTCAGACCAGGGATCCATATTAGTTACAAACTAAACTAAAAAAATAAATTTACTTTTAAATTTACTTAACCGCAAGAGCGCCAAATAAACGTTCATATTATTTGAGAGTTAGATACTTAAGACTTGCATACTCGTATTAAAATAAATGTTGCACATACGAGTATACTCTGATTACTAATCATTAAACTTAATTATTAAGACTAATAAATTTGCATAAAATATTCGTTCATCACAAGTGTAATGGGTCATTTGACAAGCCTAATTGATGTATTGAAAAATATATATTTCATGTTTTGATGGCAAACCAGGTACTGAATCATCATAAAACGGATATTGAGACATTTCGATATCCTTTTTAAGATTAAAGACCGCAATTTTCGGACATTTGATATAAAGTTTAAGGTTGTCTCATGTGGTAATTTGCCTTACAGGGTTAATATTGTGACAGGCTTTCTTCGTATTAATAACAATTAACGCATTTCGAATACGGGAAAGAATTAAGTACAAATTCAACGTTGAAATATTTATTTTATCAATGCCTTCCTCTTCTTCGTGTGGGTTGTAAGGTCGACGACCGACCTCACAAACCTTTGTGTCAGTGTTATAGAGCCGCCAAAGCTCGTGCTAGCCGGGACCAACGGCTTCACGTGCCTTCCGAAGCACGAAGTCATCTTTCTTTTCAGACAATCAGGTGATTCAGCCTGCAAAGTCCTAACCAAACTGGGGAAAGTCTCACTAAGAGATTTTTGCTTGACAGTGTCCCCACCGGTAATCGAACCCGGAACCTCCGTAATGAGCAGCGAAATCTCGACCACTCGGCCACGGAGGCTGTTATGTAATGTTATCAATGCCAAGAGCGAGACTGTAGATACAAATTTTATTAATATCAGATTATATTTATGCTGTTATTTTCACGTCAAACGTCGAAACATGTCTAATTTCACTCATATTTTTAAAGAAATACTGTTATTGTTTATTAGATATCATTGTTTTTTAATTTGCTTTAAGCTTTTCATTGACAGATCATTTTCACATGAATAACTATAAAAAACTTACTCCTTTATTTGCATTTACAAAGGTCTACACTCTAACCAACTTGTTGGTATGACCAACTCGTGTAGGTGAAATAATTTAAATATCTTTGGACCTCAAGGGCAGTAGATATAACACCTTTCTAAGCATAAGGTCATGTAACTACATGAATCAGATGTCTTGTATTTTAAATCTTTTGAATATCACCGACATCAGCCAAAATCAAACCAAATTATGTAGCACTTAAAATATAATTAAGTAAATAAACTAATTCGGAAACGAATTTATTTAAAGTTAAATCGATAAGTACTGGCAATAAAGTCGCAATATCTATATTGTTATATCTTTCCACTGTAAAATAGATAGATACGATATATATTATTTATATCTTTACATACAATAAACTATTATAACTAATTTATTAATTTTAATTTATGTCAAGCATATCAGTATTATATCCAGTTCTTTTATATAAGGAAAGAAAATAAGCAATATTGTTTTATTAGTACATCACACTTGTAAAATAAAGTAAGGAATCATTCTTACTACGACTATTATTATTTAATTCAGTCACGTAAAAAGTAAAATTATCTGACGATGATACGTTCATGATCATACATGACGCACTGATAAATGTGTTGTCATGACATAATGACGTTATGTCAGATAAGCAGTTGGTCGCATATCGGTGGCTGTAAGAGATGCTGTCAATCAACTCTTGGCATTAGATTTTTGTGCGCGCACGCATACTGTTTAGAACGGTATTAATTACCTACGCTAAAAGCCCTTTTAGAATGACTGTTTATTTTGTATTGTTTAAAAATAGAAAAATCAATCGATTCATAACTTTAAAAAATGAAACGGAAAGCGTAAGGAAAATCGAATATGGGATTTGATCAGAAAAAGGGCTAATCGCTCTAATCTACCATAAACTAGACTTTGAGATTCTGGATGATGGGCACATAAAATAAGCTAAAGCAGAGTAAAGAAAAAAAAACGCAAAAGATGCGACAGGTCTGTGAGGTTAAGTGAATTCGTCCAAAAATCTAAATCTAAATCCTTCCTATAAGCTACATTACACGAATTAATTTCTGTCTTTTTCTTTAAACTTTTGTTTGTTCAATGTGAAATTGACCTTAGTATCAGCTGTCTTATAGATGACCTAGACCCGCTTCCTAGTTCTCTCGGATGGTTTGGATGTACGCCCAGGACGTTCCGCTACATTAGGCTCCAACCTAATGATAACTGTTAAAGACGTTATTAATGGACTTAACAATAGTAGGAACTCTAGAAACTATTATTTCATATTATTTTGTTGAGTTGTCTGTCCTGTCCACAAATATTGAAAACTTAGAGTAAGTAAATATAGAATATTACTTGAGTTAGAAGTTATTTAATGCATCAATACAGTTTCGTGTCTTGTGTGTGATACCAAAAGTAACCGTATACTTTATTATATTATATAAAAATATTTCCTTTCTTGTCATAATTATAATAGCACATCGTATGCGCATTTCCAACTCCAAATATAAATAAAACATGAACTTCAATTGATGTAAACATTACATGACAGCAGTGTCGAGCTCTGCTGCGATTGATCTTTGTGATCAAACACCATTTTACAACTCAATCATCTATTACTTGACTAAGACTGATGGCGTCGCGTCATCGTCGTCCTCTAAAGGATCCGACATTATGAGGCAATGGCCCTGATTCGGAAAGTCATGATCTAATTCTAATTTTATAATCCAGCTTCCCTTATGACCAATGAAAGAGCTGTCAGAAGATTTTTAAGTCGAATGTTTTACGTGCTCTCTAAAATTGTGCAATTGACGCGTCCAATAAGGTTCGAACTCTATGTTTGACAGCTCTAATATTAATAAATCTCCTGTTCCGTTTTAATATTTGAAGGTGAAAAGTACTGACGAACGTGACTGTGTGAATCGCTACCAATATAATATGACTGACATAAACTTCCTTGACATTGACTGTAGTAATATAGTGATTCATCAATCATCAACGGCCCGTTACAGTCCACTGCTGGACTATGAGCCTCCTCCACTCAAGTGGAGGGTTTTGCCGTAATCTCCACGCTTGGTAGGCGGGTTGGAGATCGCAGATTAAAAGGTTCTGTATCAGAGAGCGCTGCTGCCCGTTCCCTGTTCAATGCGTGGTCCCTAGGTCGCCTCTTACGACACCCAGTAGGGGTTGGTGACAAATGTATTCTACTCTGCCGTCACCACACGGCTATAGTGATTATAATGGGTTAATTCTTATTTCACCGTGAAAGCTGGATAATCTCCGTGAGTGACGTCAGAGTCAGTTAAGCCGGTTTTAGCCGCAGTGACAGACTGCAGACCACGCTATTTATGGTTTTGACGTTATCACGACTAACGAGAACGAGGAACCATTAGCTAAAAAATATATGATATCAGTAGGACTACAATGTTAGATTAGCATATTTAGTATATGTAATTTTTGTAGAAATGGAACGTGAAATATCTATTTATAGAAAACAAGCAACAAATAGAAATACTGCATTACTTAAGCCAAATGTATAAAACCCTGTACTTATATTGTGAAATATTGTGAAAATATTTTTTATTGTATTGTAGATATTCCATCAATTTCTCTTGCCTTTAGTATGCTCGTATTACTGTGTTCTGAATACACATTATGTATCAGTTAAATGTATACGACCGTTTCTCCCACGTGGCAAAGTCCCATAACTGAAACTGTCCCAAAATAATTTCTCAAACAATCATTCAAAATAGTCTGAGACGTTCCATCTATAGGTATACCATTCGTAAGACATAGCACAGAGCCAAGAAAAACACAAGTCTCAAATCGCTAGCTTCCTTTTTAGAACTATGCACTATTTTGCAAATTTAAATAAACTTCCTAACAAATAAAAAAAAATGCAATGGCGTTTTCATACTTCTGTAGTGCCAAGTAGCAGATGAGATGAAATAGAAAACCTTCTGTACAGTCTTTATTTTATGTTCTCAGTTTAAAATAGTTACTCGTACCTATTTACGTCGTGCTTCTGTTGCATACGATTTTCGTTGGTTCTTTATCTATTGAATCAACGCCTAAATTCAGAACTTAGGTACTAGCATCAGCAAAACGGTGTTGACTGATACTTAAAATTTCGTGAGTCTAAAGTGTTCACTTCCACTCGCTGTAGATTATCAGGTTAAAAAAGACTCAATAGTCTGGCAATGTGTAAATTAATAGCTAAAACTGTTGATCGCCTAATTATCTAAAATTTATTTATACGTTAATATGATAATGCATTTGCGTTCAGCTGTACGTTGCGTATAAACTAAATAAAATTTTATTGAAATAATGTAAAATGAAAGAAAGCTTGCGCGCGTAGAGGCAAGGAATACTTTATATGAAACAGCGAAAATAAACACTCAATGAGCATATGAGATTCCATTCTATACAATATTTTGTTGAATGTCATAAACATTTTTACAGATCGAATCGACTGAATGATTTACGTTTGATCTGCAGCTAGCAATGATTTCTCATGTTTTTAAATTTGTACGATAGAGGAAAAAATCAACAGCTGTAATCTTACAAGCATCATTAAAGTTTCGCGAGCGCTCGAACTACGAATATTTTTAAAGGTAACATTTAACCTTGACACACATTAAATACGAAGAAATGTCGCGTCTGTCACGATTGTTAAAAAAACCTCAGTTTTATAGGTTGATGTCACACGGGAGGAAAAATAGCCGGCCACTTAATGTGAGTTATTTTCGCTTCCTTTTGATGAACGGTGTGACATGACAGCCACGTCTTCGCGAAAACATCTCGCCGTAACTCCGCGGTCGCATACAAATTACAAACATACAGGAAATTTATAAAATAAAGCAGCTCATCAGTTATAAGAATAGCGAAGTGTATAAAATTCTTAAATAAATATTGGGCGAAGGCAGGAGGCAGGAAGGCATTTTAATATATCTATTTAAAAGCTCAGAACTTTGATCATTAATTGTAGCCAAAGATCAATTTGTAGCTAATTTATTATAAATTTTGACTGACATGGACGAATACAAATAGTACACAAAGCTGTAATCAGTGTAATCATGAAATCAGTGCAATAAATTTTACTAAAAATGTCTTTAAGACTGTATGAACTTTAAATTGAAATGGAAACCCACAGCAAATTACGTTTTTTATGAAACCGAGACAGCTTAAAGAGCATGTTCAATTACACTAATTACATTAAATTACTGCAAGAAATCCGACACTGCACTCTCTGTCTATATGAAAAATCCAAATATAAAACTTTTGTCGCGTTTTCTCAGTTCCTAAGGTCAAATAAAAAGAAAATCTATTTTAAGAAAATGATTTGTGTCCATCATTGTTCGTCCTCGTAATATAGGTAGCATTTAAAGACAATTGTAACAATCTCATTCAATGCAAATTAACCGGAAACACAATAGATGGTCGAATATACACGTATGTAGATTATGTGAGAGTGTATAATATTGTATACTACCTCAAGCGAATATAATGACAAGTCGCAACCTTGACCTTTCAAAGTGTTTTTTGGTTATTTTGGTCCCAATTGACGATAATATTACTTGAGTAGAGGTGTCTATTTGTGTCTAGCGGTTCTAATTTCGCATAATTACGACAATAATACTAGTCCTCCCGCAGCTGCTATGCTTGCGACTATTTCAACTTTTCGTGTAGAAACAAAATTTTTTCTCACTGTGAAAGTAGACTACGTCACTTTTTGGCGCACAGGCTGCGTATTTAATTATATATAAATATATACATCTTCCCCCTATTATGTTAGTGATATTAATTTGTTTACAATACCTGTAAATGTAATACCAGGTTTATTGTTATCTGTCACAATCACGAAGATAATCGATGAAAAAACTGTTTCCGGAAGGCGGTGTTAGAAGGCTAAACTAGGTTAGAGTCAGTTACAACGATGTTGGAGGAACTAATGTCCGCAGGTCACGTAGTTTTGTGCGTGTGAAGGGAATTCACTGTTATTGTGTTTTGCTATGTTTTTACTCTTGTGTTTTGCCTCGAATGTATATAAAATTGGACGTAGATCTAGTTAGATAACTTCTTCCGCATAGTTTTTCCTTTAAAATGACGAAGTTCCTACTAACTTCAACCATCCCTTATAGAGGGAACTTCCAAAAATTCCCTTCTCAGTGCTTATTTACGTCTAAAGAATTACCAACTGCGTAAATGACCATGCTCTATTATATTTAGCATAGATGTATTTGGAACACGCAGGAAAATTGGGAAAGACCAAAAAATGGTTTTACAACGGAAAATATATAACTATGTGACCATAACGCCGGCGTCAGATGGATTATTGAAGTTTTTACTAAGAGGTCTGCAAATTATGCCATTAACGCAATAAAAACTAAAGCCTGTAAAGCTGTGGTAGTTCACACAAGACTTTCTTCAGTAAGAAAATTGATCTTGGTCTCGTTGGTGTGATATATTATGCGACAAAATTAATCAGTGCCGGTCAGGCAGCCACTGTACAAAGCAGTACATACTTAATTGTCAGATTAGCCTACAAAACAAATTGACAGGGTTACTCGCTAAGAGGTCATTAGTATAAAATTAGTTATAGTAATACTAATTAAAGCTTACGGCTTAAAATAATTAATGCTTATGTATGAATAATGTAAGAATTACGTAGTTTCAGTCTACATTAATTAAGCTTCTTCTTTTGTTACTTTTTTTGTTTGTTAAGAGGTAACGAATTGTAGAGTCAGCCCATATTAATTGTTTTGTGTGTAATTTGTTTAACTAATCCTGAAGATTAAATTTCACGTACGGACGAGAAAAGATTTTCATTTTCAAACCCTTAATATTTAAAACGACAGCTTCTACGGTATTTTATTTACTTATCTGTTTTAAACTGTTGAACCGAACTCATAATGACTTTATTTATTATGAATTCGCGCACCAAACTTCAAGCTCATCATTTATTAAACTGGCGTCCTTGCAGTACAAGTTTTTTTTTTACTGAACTTCAGATAAATCGGCCATTATGATTTTTTGTTTAATGTTTGCTTTACAGTTTAGATCGTCGTCATACACTGAAGTGATTATTGTGGTATCGTGGAATACAAATCAAGACAGTTTAACATCTGCACCCACTCTCCATGTTTACTAAAAATTAACTAAAAGCGTGAGGTTTTTACCCTGTTGATTTATATACACATGTAAATTAATTTGTCACCTAAAGTATGCATCTTTTAATATGCTTAGGAACCATCAAATATGATAGAAACATAATAATAAAACAAATGACACCTAAAATTATTATCAAACAAAAACAATTAGGTCACTGGCTGACAGAAACTTTTTCATAAAAACATCAACTTATTTAGAACCTACAACTGAAATCCACGTTCAAATAGAAAGTTACGTTCGAAAATCAAAAACGCGCGTGAACGCGTAACGTTGTACCGGCGCGAACGTTGCGTTTCGACTACTGTCGTTCGTAGCGGTCGAGCGTTTGCGTCGTAGAGTTCGCGAGACTGAAGTCATGCCTCCTTAGGAGAGTTCACATTAGGTTCTGTGGTCGTTGATGAATTCATTGACTCAACGTGACCAGCTGGCCGACAATTAGGGACAATTTTGCGTCGGTATTCAATTATTATTATGATCGACGTAAGTCGTCATATTTTTCCTCCGAGTATAAATACTTTACTACCATGAAAAACAAGGATGAAATGAAATGGCTTGTGAAATTTATTTTTAAGATAAGCGAAGAAACTACCTTTACCTGTCTAAATAGACCTGAAATCTACATATGGTTCTCTTGAGAGTTGGACTTGTACTTATCTGTTTCCCAACTTTTTTTTTTAACTATTTTTTTTGGCCCCCCAAAACTCAGTCACAGCATTAGCGTTATTGGACGCCATTTTAGGTCTTCCCTTGTACAGCTAGAAGGGCACAAAGGGCAAAAAAGCTAATCAATCCGCCATCATATTTTGCAATGGGGCTCCACAATCGCAGTATGATAGATTCTGGTCTATGAAGACCCATCTTGACAAGTTTTTCAGGATCGATGTATGTTTTAAAAAATATAAGCACTCATATTTTAAAGAAATACGGAGTTATAGTAAAACTACCCAGTACGACGCATACAGTCCAAATAATGAGTATATAACATACTACGTACGTACATATTTAGTTTAAGAGCCAGATCATTTATTACAATAACTAAAATAGCATATTTTAAATGCCAGTTATGACTCTACTGAAATATTAGTTCATAACTAAATAAATTATATTTTTAAGTGCGGATAAGAGATCAAACTGTACAGATACATAAATCATCTTTATATTTTTTTAGCTGAGTGATCAGTCAGTGTTTTGCAATAGAACTTTATATTTCTCGTTTATTCTTTAAAAAAGTATGTCCAACATCTTATTTTTAATAACACACCGGGTTAACAACCGCGAAAACCTAAAAGTGTTTATCTTATTTTTAGATCTTTCCTAAAAGGAATTTGTTAATCATTTCTTTAAAATTTAGAATTAGGGAAAAATTAGAGGCAAAAGCAAACGTGGAAGACTTTTCTATATTGGTGTGGATTCGGCATACGCCCAACTAAACTAAACTAAAAATTAGTCCTGTCACTTTCTATCATTTTTAATTGAAAAGGGAGCGAAGATCATCGGTTTTGTTTTTGTCTTTGACTTCACGACTAACTGTCAATTTTAGTGGCATATATTCGTCATGGTGTTAGGTAGGCACTAAAACAAGACTAATTTTGACAGTTAATCGTGAAGTCATAGACAAAAACAAAACCGATGATCTTAGGTCCCTTTTCAATTAAAAATGATAGAAAGTGACAGGACTTTTTTTAGTTTAGTTTAGTTGGGCGTATGCCGAATCGACACCATTGACCAGGAAAATTCAAAGATCATGGTCACCATTGTGGATAAAGTTATTAATTACTAAATATGCTCATACTCAGTAAATCATCCCCCCTATCGTCACTATCTTGCAAGGTTGCAGGGTCTTGACTATGCAAAACATTACTCGTACTACTAAGGCTTTTTTTGACCTTATATTTGCAGGAAAACTTTTGTATCTAACTGTACTCACGTATTGGATTGGAAGTAGATACTGCAATAAGTGGTAATATTTTTTAATAGGTATTCGTTTTAGATATGATTGGTCGACATAAACATTAATTAGGTAGCCTCGTTGTAAGTATGCTATTTTCGGTACCATGCCGTTTTGCCATAATGCAACCTTGGGCGTGTTTGCTTCTGGTTCAGACCACACCGACTGGATTTTTATGGCATTTTATAGCTATACCGTTTTGCATATTAGACTAATAAAACATTATATACGAAGACTTATTAAATTATAAATTTTGATTGATTTGGTACATACCGAAAATTGGCCGACCTTACAAGACATCTTTTGGGTAAGAGTAAGAGCTACGAGAGCTGTTTCCTTCGACTTCGTCTTTTCTCCAGATAAATCCTTATCAGTAGGTAATAGTAATGATAAGAAATTAGATTCTGAAAGTAGATTAGATCACGTTTCTATCTCTGAAGCGGCGAACAGAGCTTTAGTTGGCGCAATCCAATCAGTTGTACACTTAAAAAAAAAAAAAAATTATTGTTATTTTTAGGTAATTTGGTAATTTATTAAATTAAAATTAACTTTAGTACGATTATATAGGCTGTAAATTATTATAAAGGTTCTTTGAATTTCAAAATTTCTTAAGCTTTGGGGTTATAATTGGACTACTTTCAAAGCATGAGACATACGGTGGCGGCCCAGTCAGAAACCACCTTCTCTTCCCAAAAACCACGTCGAGGTCCATGTCCCCAGGTTAAGGTATATTTATATTAAACCAGTAGTATATTTATAATTATATTATTAATTTATATTCATCATGATAAAAACAAGCATTTAGCGCCACCTATGAGGACTAATGCGTAAGTACGAGTAGTACCAAGAGTGGTAGCAACGTTTTTCGTTCTGCTACTCGACCACAGATGGCAGGTAAGCTCACTATTATTTTGTCTCAATATCATCGGTCTCAATACGTAATAATAAAAAAATATACAAAGGCAAAATTTTTAAATAAGATAATAAGTATAAAAACATCTTAAAATTATACTTTCTGACGTAGACGAAAAGTTTCCTATAATATGCAACGTACGAAATTGCATTGCCGCCCGACAAACATAAACTTTGTGTATACACAGACTAATCCGTGAATGTATTACATAATAATTAAGTATATAATAGTATCACAATCAGTCAGTATAAGTACAATTCAATACAATACAATACCACTCCATAATCAGTAAAATTTAAGATTGAAAAAATCACATCCTATCCACTCATCATTACAACCACCTCTATCATAGTGTCATGTGTCCCCACTCAAAAGCGGTCACTGCCGCCGTCACCACGCATTACAACAATGCGTTCAGATGGGTCAAATTGATTGCGTGCTCCATGATGAGCGCTCACATCTTGTTGAGCTGGACTAAAAATAGCAGGCGCTTAAGTGACGATCTGTGGAGTCATACAAATCTAGAGATCGTCTGGGTGGTTTGTTAAGAAGGAAGACCCACTCTGACTGCTCTGACGCAGGCATTTGTTTGTGATTGTGCGAAGTGCACCAAAGAGTGCATTATGTACTTGTTATTTCGACCACAGAACTATATTTGGGTCCTAGAAGGTATGACAGGTTATACAGGGCGTAAGGGAAAGCATTGTAGGCAAGAGGATTTTTTTCGAAAATGACTACTTTGTGTTTGAAAATAAATCAACCGCATTTAGGGATTTCAATAAAAACGTAGAATACACATACTTCACTTTATTGCTCACAAACGAAACGTCTTTACTGAAGCGTCTGCCTAAATACAGTACCGCTATACAAGAAAAAAAACAGATTTTTTATGATACCACTGCTCAAAAGAGTCAATATTTCGAGCAGTGTCAATCAAAATTTACAAACTATTTTCTTAGAAAATATATCTTGTCATGATTATCGTGGGTTGCCTTGTATAATAGAAAGTGGATCAGAAATCCACTAGCCACAGGATTAGCAACGCATCAAATGTTGATTTTTTATTCGATGTATGCCAGCCAGAGCCATAGTTATTATAAAACATACAAAACCAAACCATACATAATACATATACGGTAGTAACCATATATATAAGATTTCAAAGTTTTTTCGTTGGGAACTAGGGAAGCGATCCATCCATAAGGCTTTACACAGTCATATTTATCTGTCGAGAGTTTAAAAATATTCCCGGACCTACTAACCTAAATTAAACTTAATAATTATTTCACATTCTAAATTTAAATTTACTTGATTTACTTTTATTTAGATAACCTCTCTGTCAGTCTCGAAGTCTCGAGCTGCGCACGATTCGTAAGATTTATTTCTAGCTAGGTATACTAATGAAGTGTTATGCCAAGTACCAAGACTCGCCTTACTTGACACTTGACAGGTAAGACCTGACAAACTGGGCGAGATAGCTGGTAATCCGATTAAACGAATAGATTGGTACCTACCTACCACAAGTTGTCCCGTATCTCGATAATTACCTACCTCCTCCTTCGCACGAGGTGGTAACACATATATTATTGTATATATTGAGGTATTCAAATATTGCATATTTTTTTGAATAGAGAGAGACAGAGAACCAGTTTTCTTAGAACTGAAGAAACGGTATAAAAATCTTTAAATCTTTATTGACTAAAAACAAACAAATTTAAAAATAGTTGCACACTGATCCCCACACTAGGATTCCCTGTGTTGTGGGATATCAGCCTCTTCCTCGTTGGATGTGAACATTTATATTTGTCTATTATATTTACATCTTATATTTCATTTTAAAAAGCAAAGTTTAATTAATGTGTGTGTGTGTGTGTGCTTGTGTGTGTGTTTGTGTATGTGTGTGACTATAATTATATGTAAATAACATAACCAACTATGGTATCTCAGTTACTGAAACTGAAAATTTGCGTACAAATCTTTATTAATACAAAACGTACGTACTCAATTTCACCTAAGCAATAAACAAATAGTACAAAAATTTTCCAATACCTATAAAATAAACATTGCCATCAAAATCTATAAAATACTGTATCTAGAGGTAACCTATAAACCTAGTCACCGGCATACCTAACTACTTGCAATAAAAATTAGCCACACATATTGCCTTATTAATATTATGTAGGTGAGTAATTAAAACTTGCCCTCTGCGTGTAAAACTAGACAGAAATCTAAATAATTTACAATATACTTGGATTGACATTTTCAGAGCAAGTAATAAGAGCTTACATTTTGTTAATCGTACTAATATCATAAATGCGAATGTTTGTGTTTGTTTCTCTCTTTCATGTAGACAAAATCTACGGATTTTTAGCTTCTTCTTCTACATCGTGTGGTTGGTTCATAAGGTCGACACCGACCTCACAGACCCTGGTCTGGTGTAATTTTTTTGCTTAAAGTTCATGAGCCGGAATGTGACATAAGGCTACTTTTTACCGTAGGAAAATAAGCAATTTCTACGGAAAATATCGAATAATGATGGTGATAAGCGTTGGACCCTTGCTAATTACTTACTTTGATGCTCACAAAAAATATGTACAGAGGTACACTTTTTGAAATGTAAAGCACAAAAAATACACATTTTTTCATGAATATCTGTATATATACCTATGTATATGTTCTGCAATCAAACTCTAAACATCGTCCGTGGTCGTGATATAGCTAAACACACAATTTCATGCATAAAACATTATGCTTGTTTTCATCGATTTTGCTCATTGCTTATGAATCTGAGATCAATATTTATGTTCAACATTCCAAAATCCAGCTTCTCAAAACCCAAAATAATAAGCTAATCCTAATCCTAATTTTGTCAAACGTGGTTTAATTTTCACTACATAACATAAAACTATTATTTTGTTGCTTTAGGAATGAACGACGAACGTGTCTTAGTATAATATTATAGCAATATATTGTTATTAAACATTTGCGCACTCAGTTTAGGCGTTCACGTATTACAAGTAAGGATGTAAATTACGAAAAAGCAAATTGATAAATGACAGAAAGCAATCAAGTAAGTGACAGCAAATAAGGGCCTACCATCAAACACCTTTAAATAAGCAATTAGAATTATACTGTCGCTTTCTATGGGGCCTTGTTTGATTTTCTTTAAAATTAGAGGCAATGTAATTAAAATTGTTGTATATGTTTGAATTCTGAAGGTCTATAATGACAGGTTTAGATTAGAGTGAACCATTTAAGTAAGTGATGTGATAATAAATACGGTCACATTTAAATTGTTAATAAGGCTTTATTTATTGCACCGCATATTGAACGGTAAGTGATCCTATTTAGATAAATTAGGTAAGTTACAGCAGTGTGGGAATGCGACTTGTTGAAATATTACATTAGACGGGAATGGCACCTAATGCAAAACTAAATGGATAATATGTTCACTTCGCTTCGGTCTTTTAGGAAACCGATTGTATGCAATGTCATATCCACAACAAAGAGTTTTTTCTACCAAATTATTAGAATTATATAATATGAAGTGTGTGAATAAATTAGTAAATTAATGAAATATTAGAAAATAGTGTAAATAAATAGAATATTAAAGGTCTTATATAAATATCCACAGTGTGGCTTCCGTCATTCGAATAGGACCAACCCGTCTTCCCATAAGGCGACTAAGGGAAGAGCTGCCGTGTGGTTTCTAGCATTAGAATCGGACCAACCCTTGTCTTCCTCTGGGTGTCGTAGAAGGCGACAGATTTTGGTTTAGTGCCAGATAGGCGACAGACAATATTGCCAAATGTGGTTATACATTGGGGCCCACTAAAACTCTTCTCACGCCATCGGAGATATGAGCGTGTTGTTAAATATCAACAAATAAACCGATTTTTAAATAGATCATGTACGGCCGGCCCTTCTCCGTAACTGTAGGAATTTAAAGCAATACTCAACTTGATGATGTGAGCATATAAATTTGAAACTTTAATTATAGAGATGAAATATTGCATTTAATTACATCGTTGAATATTAAACTAGTGAAGTGACTAACGATTATAAATGATTACATATTGTATTTATAACCCATTCACCATGAACTAACTATTCAATACCAAGGAATCAGGTACCCACCCAGCTATGGTTGGAGTTTCATCGTCGTCGGTGTTATAAAGGCCGTGTGGTGACGGCAGAGTAGAATACATTTGTCACCAACCCCAACTCTTCCCGTGGGTGTCGTAAGAGGCGACTTAGGGACTACACATTGAACAGGGAACGGGCAGCAGCGCTCTCTGATACAGTAACCTTTTAATCTGCGATCTCCAACCCGCCTGCCAAGCGTGGAGATTATGGCAAAACCCTCTACTTAAGTGGAGGAGGCTCATAGTCCAGCAGTGGACTGTAACGGGCCGTTGATGTTGATGTTATAGAGGTTAGGGCTGTCCGGGAGACGCAGGTTCGATCTCCACTAACCAACGTTTTTACGAATTTATACGAGTATACTTTTATTCAACGCGCATACCATGAAGGAAAACATTGTGAGGAAACCTGCACAGGTGCAGACGCCTGCAAAGTAAGCCAAAGGTTGTGTGTGATGTCGACCAACCCGCACTGGGCCAGCCAGCATGCCAGATGGCGTGATTGCTCTAGTACAATGACGTCTTATATTAGCTGTTGATGATGAAGGTTAAAATAATCAATGTCTAAATTTAAACTTGTATTTAAATGCATTATATATCTATAAGTGCCAAACTGTCACTGTTGGAAACTAAAGTGGCAACACGAGCAACAACCATAAAAATTAATTTCTCTTGACAACAGCTGCACTAACTGACAAATAATAAGCAAAATTACAGTTGTAATCATAACAGGTGTAACCTTTCAAAATTCGAACAGAGATGTGTTATTATTTTTAAATATCAATGTAATAAAACACCCGTTTTCGGCGTCTCGCATAATTAAGGAATTCAATAAACAAGCTCGCGGTATTTTCCAACTTGATACGCGAATATTTTTTTATTTGCACCGAGATTTTTCAGTAATCACATGTAATTTATACGACCGGAATCCCTGTACATTTTGGTGGTCCATAATTTTAAAGTAGTTATCTACAGCATTAAGTTCAGAAGTTGTTACTTCATTCCCTTTAAATACTTTCATATAATTAAAGTTGAAAATCGATTGCCGCTGTGCGTCTTAAATCTTTGTGCGAATATTCTCAGGTCGTATCGTTCTTATGAAGTTGTATATATCTGTCACTGGTGCGATACTGATTTATATATTTTTATTTCCTCCAATGTTACTTTGTAGCATTATTCATCGCTGTAGGTGTTTATGTCGCTGCCACTGGCTGAAATGGCGGATAATCTTAAAAAGGTGTTAAGGTGGTAGTTAAGAAGTCAGATCTTATCTTTGATTTAAGGAATAAATGTAAAACGCATTCAGAAAAATGTGAAACCTTTTTAATGACAGAAATAAAATGAGTAGTTATCAACATGTTGAAACGGTACGTGATACAATGCCCGGGTCAAAGTAATTTGTTTCAAGTTTAGTATAAGTATTAATTTTAAGTAAATACTTCCATAAATATTACTGTATAACTATCAGATAGAATGCTTACAACCTAATGCTTTTTGCATAACTACTCGCTAGCGGAAAATGTATTGTCATATCACAAAAGTAGTCAAAAAACCTAGCAAAAAACAATCTAAATACCGAGACTTGTGTCACGAAACTGACAATGTTGTCAGCGAGTCTGTCTATCTTGTCAATGTCTTTGGTAAGTGAATGAAACTCAGAGGAAATAAAAGACGATCGCTTCGCTCCGAGGCGACGCGCGTCAGAAATCTTTGGAATGAAACATGATTTAGTTAGCCGGTTAAGAAACTGAGGGCAGAAATAATTTAAAAAAAAAATCTTTGAAGAAAATACTATAAGTATTTTATAAGAAAATACGATACAGATAGTTTGTTTTTTTCGATATTTATGAAGCAAGCACGTCAAATACTTTTGCACAGAATAATTAAAAACCTACTTGACCAGCCAACTGTTTAATACCTTATTATTGTTACTCCCGATAGTTATAGGTTTGTTCACTTATACTTCTTCTCCTTCTTCATCCTGTTTATTGTAAGGGCCTAACCGACCTCAAATAGTGTGAATGTTATAGAAGCGCTAAAGACCACGAATTCAACTATTGATTTCAGCAAAAGAACCTCTAGTCAATGTCAGTTGCCAGGAATGGAAAGGACTATTTCGGAGAAGTTTACTTTACCAAAATAAATGTTTACTTCACTTCTTTAATTTCTTCAGTGCTTAATAATCATGATTTGGAAGAATTACAGTTTCAAGTTTATTACTCCAAAATGGACTTTGATGTGGACATCTGCACCATTGAGAATTGAGATCACAGATGAGATGATGATGATTGAGATTTCAGTTTTTTGATGGACTAATCTTATCATTTCAAGTACTAAATCTGATGCTAATAAAATAGAGAAGTTTGAGAATGGAGTAGCTACGTCTACTAACTACGCAAACAACTAAGTACTCGTTCTACTCGTACAAGTTCGTGAGGTTATTTTAATTTTGTAATTTTTGTGCTGTCTGTGTTAAGTGTAACTATAAAGTTTTTATGTATCTATCTATCTGTCTACTCGTAAACAACGTTCGAAGCAGCAAACCATCCAAATTCTGTGACCATTTTGAAAACAACCTGTCTTTACATCATTTCTTTTTACCCTTTTAATATCTTTATATCAACCAAATTCTGCGTGAACGTAAACCTACAAGAATGCTGTAACTGACTTTGTTACACTCGACGTAAATATTCTGCCAAGAGAATTACTTAAATTCTTACAATTAATTATTCGCTACGTTCTCCCTCAAAAAGGATAAATATCGTTTTATAAGTAGACCCAGTAAAGATCTGGAGTAATAAATGTGAATTAAATAGAGCTTAAATGGATAAAGACGCAAAAAGTAGTAGTTTTAACACATTCAACGAGCTTATAGAACTACACACAGATGATGAAAATGGTGATCTTTATTATTATGTCCACGTCTCACATCAACATTATTGTAAGTTTAGTTATTGTTGAAGCACCGGCGTGATTTGATACGCAGTCCTGTCCAAGATCAACAATTTTTATCATTTTCTGCTTTATAATTAATAGATTTGATACGCATTTTTAAAGCTACTATGTTTTTTATTTATTTTGTGATATTCCAGTTTTTTTTTTGCGTTTTTTTTTTGTGTTTGTTTTCAGTTTATTTGTAAGGCTTAGCAAGCGCTTTTGTAATGCGTTATACTTTACGAATAATTTATTTATGTTTATGTCGTAAGAAGAAGTTAGAGAAAACTCCGTCGATTTAAACGAAAGTGACGCGGTTGAAATCTCAGGCGGAAAGCTAGTTGATTTTCTCTAAAGCTCTTCAAAGATACCATACCGAAATGTTTGCAAATTTCAGTAACTGTCTAATAGTCACAGTTCACTATGACTAGTTCACTAAATACAACTGAATCAACTTCCAAACTCTTTTGAGCAATCACTCATCATAACAATATAGATCGATTGGACATCACCTCGGAGCTGGTTAAATTTCGGTTTATATATGTGTTTTCATCTACTTACATAATTTCACCATTCTCATCACCTGTATGTCATCCTGAATGAATTGGTCAGCGTCTGATTTGAAGCGTTCACGTACATTCAACGTCCACTGGTGTTTCTTAGAACACGTACTGTATCTTGTTTATCAGTTGGTGGACTTTATTTGGTCAACTCTTTAATTGTAGCTCGACATACACCATAAATTACTGCTTTATTTACTTCAGCACGTTGCTTTTTGTCGGTTCGATGGGTCTTGGACGCAGACATGGTTGATTTATAGATATTCTGTTAGAGATTGAATACACAGTCATGTTCCAGATCAATAACTTTTTACTGCTTTTTTTGGGTTTGTTGTGACACTAATGATGATTCAACTCGGAATCAGCCGTGAATTTATATACCAACTATTTCCACCATTTTTAGTAGAGATATTACATAATTTTTTAACGAAATAAATACTTATTGATAGGTAGCTCACTCTCTCTCTAGACGTCGTCGTTCTGTCTAAATATAATGTAATGCGACTTCGTGATCTGAATATTTATTGATAGAATTCTAAATAGTGACAGATAAAGCTATCTTTTGAATATTTTTTCAAATCTTATTTAGGTATAGGTATAATAACGATGGTGGAACCAACTCTAAGAGGAATGATACAACGGAATATAGATGACTTGGAATATTTATTTGGGGCTTTTCACAAATACAATTCTAGCTGGTGGAGGAGAACCAGAGCGCAAGGCGGCTTACGCCCGACACGCTACAGTACGTATAGCAGCGAGTGGGCCACGCAGGCCGCACGCTACAGTACGTATAGCAGCGAGTGGGCCACGCAGGCCGCACGCTACAGTACGTATAGCAGCGAGTGGGCCACGCAGGCCGCACGCTACAGTACGTATAGCAGCGAGTGGGCCACGCAGGCCGCACGCTACAGTACGTATAGAAGCGAGTGGGCCACGCAGGCCGCACGCTACAGTACGTATAGCAGCGAGTGGGCCACGCAGGCCGCACGCTACAGTACGTATAGCAGCGAGTGGGCCACGCAGGCCGCACGCTACAGTACGTATAGCAGCGAGTGGGCCACGCAGGCCGCACGCTACAGTACGTATAGCAGCGAGTGGGCCACGCAGGCCGCACGCTACAGTACGTATAGCAGCGAGTGGGCCACGCAGGCCGCACGCTACAGTACGTATAGCAGCGAGTGGGCCACGCAGGCCGCACGCTACAGTACGTATAGCAGCGAGTGGGCCACGCAGGCCGCACGCTACAGTACGTATAGCAGCGAGTGGGCCACGCAGGCCGCACGCTACAGTACGTATAGCAGCGAGTGGGCCACGCAGGCCGCACGCTACAGTACGTATAGCAGCGAGTGGGCCACGCAGGCCGCACGCTACAGTACGTATAGCAGCGAGTGGGCCACGCAGGCCGCACGCTACAGTACGTATAGCAGCGAGTGGGCCACGCAGGCCGCACGCTACAGTACGTATAGCAGCGAGTGAGCCACGCAGGCCGCACGCTACAGTACGTATAGCAGCGAGTGGGCCACGCAGGCCGCACGCTACAGTACGTATAGCAGCGAGTGGGCCACGCAGGCCGCACGCTACAGTACGTATAGCAGCGAGTGGGCCACGCAGGCCGCACGCTACAGTACGTATAGCAGCGAGTGGGCCACGCAGGCCGCACGCTACAGTACGTATAGCAGCGAGTGGGCCACGCAGGCCGCACGCTACAGTACGTATAGCAGCGAGTGGGCCACGCAGGCCGCACGCTACAGTACGTATAGCAGCGAGTGGGCCACGCAGGCCGCACGCTACAGTACGTATAGCAGCGAGTGGGCCACGGAGGCCGCACGCTACAGTACGTATAGCAGCGAGTGGGCCACGGAGGCCGCACGCTACAGTACGTATAGCAGCGTGTGGGCCACGGAGGCCGCACGCTACAGTACATATAGCAGCGAGTGGGCCACGCAGGCCGCACGCTACAGTACGTATAGCAGCGAGTGGGCCACGGAGGCCGCACGCTACAGTACGTATAGCAGCGAGTGGGCCACGGAGGCCGCACGCTACAGTACGTATAGCAGCGAGTGGGCCACGCAGGCCGCACGCTACAGTACGTATAGCAGCGAGTGGGCCACGCAGGCCGCACGCTACAGTACGTATAGATTGATATGATCTTCGTCTTAAACTTTTCAAACTGGACTCTTTGGCCAATAGACGGGTTATTCAGGATATGGCTTTTCTGCACAAAATTGTCACATCAAGTATAGATTGTAGCAATCTCTTGGCTCAAATTAAATTATCTGTTCCTCGTCAAATTCCTAGGTCCCTTCAAACTCGAACTTTTTATACTTCTTCATGCAAAACTAACGTATGTCGTCATTTACCTATCATTCGTTTGTGCAGCACATTTAACTTTCTAAATAGGAAGGCACAAGATCTAGATATTTTTAAATGCAATTTCACTAAATTTAAGAATAATGTAAAATCAATTCTGGAAGTTTAAAGGTCTATCCACACAGCTCAGTGCCGTGTCAAGGACGGGGCCGGAACGTGGCAAATGTCATAGATAAAGATAGATAAGATATAAGAAATTTATTTGAAATGATCATAAAAAATAAATGATCATAGAAAATGTATGTACCGATATTTTTTTAGACTCGTGACGATGACGATTTTCTATCTGTGTATCTATTGCTAGCTGTGTGGGTGGATAGACCTTAATTGTATTGTTTAATTTATTTGTTGGTTTCAGCTCAAATCTTTTAGAACTTATTGTGTTAAGTAGATATACTTTATTAAAATATTTAAGGTGTTATAAGTACTATCCTGTGAATGCTGTACAATGTACATGTCTATAACTGGTATGCATATCAGCCTCAAACTAAACACTTGTAACCTAGATGTAAGTTCTCATATACGTATACTGTTGACGTGTCAATAAATAAATAAATAGATTGAGCCAAACGGCTTTCCTTACAGAATAGAAAAAATAAGAAGAAGAAATAAACTTTATTTGCCAAAAATGTTTTGTTGCAATTTAATAGGTTCAGATTAATATTCAGTAGTATATCTGCACTTACTTAGTTCATAGAATAACCAGCATATACTTCTTGTTCTATTCTAGAACTCGAACTAGTTTTAATTTCCACGTGAAAAGCGGCTGCTAATAGTTTCATTTTACTGGTATAGTCAGCTACGTAATTGTCCTACTGTTCTTCTAGGCAGTTATTTTATACGTTATATTGATTTATTATTCGCCCTAGAGTATTAAAATACATGTTTGCAAAAACTTATTCGATATCTCCATTTCAGCCATGATGATCACTACTTACAGTAAAAACATCTGTTACATAAAAGTAAGTCGATCTTAGTATTTTTTTCATTGAAACCTTTGATATAAATAAAGAATTGCTTATTGATCTATGTACATATTATTATTATGTAATTATAATTATGTGATCAAATTAGTGTGTAAGTCTATTTATATTTCTATTTTTATACGTAATTTATATAACACACTATGCCGAAGTATTTCTTGCGTTTTTTTGTTGCCTGGAAGAAATTGCTACCTTAGCAATAAGGCCGCCTATCTGTACACTATTATTTGAACTGCTTTTTTTCTGTGTATCTCTTGTGTGCAATAAAGTATATTCTATTCTATTCTATTCTAATTGCCTAGATATTTTTAAAATGTAAACGGTATATAAAAATTGGTTCAAATGTAAGTTGAGAAGTGTTTGGTTCTGTTTTTAAGCGTTTTATTATTTAAAAAGCGGACTATATTTTCTTAACTGACTGCACCAGGTGATGCGCATGAGTTGTTGAGTAGATTGTCGTGTGACAACTAACAGCTTTCTGTTGTATTTTAAGAACAGCCATAACATGTTTAGTTAACACGTTATTATGTATTGAACTGACAATGACAATATTTGTAAATAATGTATTTTCATGGCTATACTGTTAGCAGAAAGTTTAGAAGTTGGTAGTTTTGTTCGATAACCTTCATTGTAAATATTATTAAATTCGTTCCGATAGTTGTCTTTAAGAAACTAGCTGTTTATATAAACCTATTTCAGGATATATCTTCTATAGTTAAATTTATTCTGTTTGGGCAATAAAGTATCTTTTGTATTCCAAAATAAAATTTAGTAGGATATACTACACGACAACTTTATGTTCTACATTCAAATAAAAGAGTTAAGAACCCTAAAATATTACGATCATCTGTCTTCATAAATGTCGTTCGCATTATAAGACCTATCATATAGTCTCAATGGTGCAGCTTATTAACTAGGTCAAGGCTTATTACAATTGGCAACATAGATCCTGTAAACTTCTTTGTATATTTGGTTGTATTTATAGGGATAGGGTCTGCTTCATCATTATTTCAGTGCGTTATTTTAGTTAGTAGGTATCTTACTATATTTTAACATTTTCAAACGCCATCATTAAGGCCAAAACCAAGTAAAGGCATGCAATTCATTAGCCCTCAATTCAACTCTCACATCCTTTATAACCGACTTCAAAAAAAGGAGGTTCTCAATTCGGTTGTATTTTTTTTTATATACATACTTACCTTTTTTTTGGTTGTTCTTTCCTGACAAATTCTTTATCCACAATCAAATTCAATACTCTTTTCCCTTTTCCATCTCTCCGCATTACAAAATCTTACCAAGCAATTGCATATAAATCACACACAACGAGAGTTAGATGATGCATGCAACATTAAAATTCCCTTTGTAATAATTTCTGACCTGTCTTCTGGTTCTCTTTACGAGCAAGAAAAAATGTGAAGAATCCTTTTTGGCCTTTTTATAACGAGTGACTAAATTTGAGCTTAATTAAATTGGGGGGTTGAGGAGTGTAACATGATCATAAGGGAAATAGCTGACAGGTTGCATCCAACCAAAATGTACGAACGCTGGCTAGCGATTGCAGCCTAGTGTATATTTTATTTTTATTATTTAACTTTATTATTTAAGATTATTTTTCACTATGGATCTTGTGTCTGCAATAAAAACTTATTATTATTATTAAATAAATGCGATTTTTCTGTATTTTTTTTTAGATGGTTGGTCATTAAAACATTGTAAAAATACATTATGGTCCATTAACTGCATCGAATTGCATAAAAAACAAGAGCTCACTTAAATTGAGCAATATTTTCTTATAAATGGCTGATACGCCCATTTCACTTTATTTTCATGCAGTAAGCATTCGTTTTTATCTTCGGCACCTCCTACATTTTTAAATAGCACGTATTTTAAAACCTTTCTAAGAAACAATTTCAGAGGTATGTGGGCATTCGCCAAAAGAATAATTAACATGTCATTAAACTCGAATTCATTTATAACGACACTAATTTGAGTATAATTATCAATAATAACATAAAATATATTAAAACTGTATAAATGTACCTTAGGTACAATTATATCAAAATTATTGTCCAGATGTCCTTACTGAATCAGCAGTTGAACAATAAAACTTATTACGTCCACCTCTTGAATCTCTTGACATACATTTTCAAGTGAAATTCCCCTTTTGTTCGCAAAAAAATATAACTAAATAAAAAGAACAAAAGACGTTAATCAGAAAACAGAACATTTTAAGTGATTGGTAAAAGATAGATGTTTGGAATTCCACAGAAGCTGTGTAGTATCATTTCGCTTCGTTTAGACGTTTAGTTAAGATCCATTGTTTTAGAAAACTTTATGATCTCTAAATTCCTTCTGACTCTTAAAGTGCTTTTAAGTCTCTTAAGTCTCTTAAGTCTCTTTTAAGTTTTTTAAGTCTCAGATTATGACGCTTTGACGTCGAAAAATGATTTTGTTAAATCTTACTTCGAATAAAGACACTTTTATCTTTATCTTTATGTATGGCATATTATTTTCAAGTAGCTCAATCAAACATGCTTTCATGTTTTGCCCATTTATCAGGAGCTTAATATTTTTTTGCCCTCCTTAAAATTCTACATTGAAACAAAAGCATCATAAATTTACTGTGATGTCTTAAGCAAGGAATTCTTCATAAATCGATCTCCTCCGAACAACTAATTTGGAAAACCAGATTTCTGTCGCCTTCTTTGGCAGGTTCTTGTAGAGTTTCCACATTACCGAGTTCATTAAATATATTTACTTTAGGGTTTTCGCTTTCACGGCGATCGTCAATTTGTAAGTTGCGTTGCGTTGCTTCACCTTTGGCGGTTATTTGCGTGTCATGTTAATTTTGAAGTGTTAATCTTTTGGAAGTTTCTTGCCTTCGGTACTTTTGATATTTTGGCAAGTCATTATGCAAGTTCTTAAACAATTTTCGAAATTTATCAAAGAAAATTTCTGGTAGATTACTCTTTGTTAGGAACGGTTCCTACGAAACCTACTACATCAAAAAAATGTTTGAATACTTCTTATTCTTTCTTATATATTAGATAATGAACTGCACAATACACGCTATATCTAACATCCCAGATTTCATCATGATAAACGACCAGCCTGTTTATCTTACTGTTGAGAATTTGATGCACCGACCGCCACAGCGACAGATTTAAGAGATAAAATCGGATAATCTTCATTGCATAACTAACGATATGAAAATTTTTAGGTCAGGAAAATAACCAAACACATGATGAATACGCCTGTACGAGAGGAAGACAACAAGCTTATTAAATGTATGTAGGACTATGATTTAAATTGTTGATCAAAGTTTGTTTTATTCAACAAAATGACAAACCAAAGGAAAACTTAACAATGATTGTAAAAGTTATAAAGAGGAAAATGGTTACGGAAAATATAGTGTTGTTAAACTTTATGATACTAGTAAATAATAACTTTTAGTTCCTGTCCTAGCCAGGTATAATCAATGTAAGTCGATCATAGAGAGTGTAACGTGCTGCAGTTACCATATTATCAACATAAATTTCTCCAATCATAGCTATTACTTTTCCAATGTGAAAAGTTCTGGAGTGGCACAGATATCTTCCCATGATATCCCCACGGTGCATGGGTTCCAAACGTCAGATTCCAGTTTGACAGGAACACTAGTTTCACAAAACTGCAAACCCAAACTATTGTAATAAAAAAAGGATAGGTAGATGGATGGTAGATACGCATGTTAATCCAATGAAAAGACCTAGTAAAAAATCGTTTAAAACAAATCTCTATCTAGACATTTAATTGCTTAATTTACAATGTTATTATTATTACTGGTCGTTCTGTACATTAAGTTCAGTTATTTATTCTATGCTGTATGTAACCCAGTAATTGTGCATTTCGATCTAATACCTGTAACCTGTCATGCTGCTATTAAAGCAGTTACAAATTATTATGTTCCTATGACCATTTACGTCGATACGAAGCGATTTATTTGCCAATATGCATATGAAGCGTGATAAGAATTAAGTCTAGCTGATAAATTAGCCACCATGCAAGGATAATTAAAACGGGAATTGAAAATATTTCACTTAATACATAGGCAGGTAAGTACATAAATGTAATAGTAATGAATAAAATATATCTTTATACGACCGGCCAAATAAATATATCGCCATAATCCTGTTTAGGGCGTTGGTAGAGCGTAGTACACGTTGAAAAATTTATCAAATTATATGGATAAGATTCTTTATAACGGTACCAAAAGTGAGTTAGCAAAAATGTCTTTTAAAGTAGGGTTTAAAATAACATTTTCACCTTTTTTGACTTGAAAAGGTGAATTGTCACAATAACGACCGTCCCAAACCAACATATAAACAACTAGTAAAAGTGACGTTTATTAATGTACCAAGTTATGTACTTAAATTGAAGTTAAATCTATATGAGATGCTATACGATTGATACTCGCGATTGTTGGCACTTGATGGAACTTGGTACATTAATAAACGTCACTTTTACTAGTTGTTTATAGTTGGTTTGGGACGGTCGTTATTGTGACAATCTATGTGATCTAGATTAAGAAATAACCCTGTGAAGATGATCTGTTGATCGAAACCGGTCGGGTAAATATAATATACGTGGAACTAGTAAAAGTGACTTTTATTAAATATACGAGATGCAGTCTGTAGGTACAGTTTCGAATTAATTGAACCATTTCAGTTATCGGTAATTATAATCAACATTTTATGTTCCACATAACTACTGACCGTACTCCACACTACTATCTCATTCTACTATCGAGAATATTGTGGTTAGTTTTCATTATATTTTAATTGCCTTAAACGTTCATTCTGTGGGTTACAACTTAGTAAAAGCTTCTACAGAGCTTAGTACTTTAGGAACTGACTGTTTTCAATTGGTTATTTAATAAGTTTCTTGAACTAATATTTAAGTATAAGTTTAGAAAAAGTAAAGGCAATAATAATGATAACATAGTAATAATAAATTAACTTTTAAAAGCTCAGAAGATAAAGCGTACTTCACAAAAAGGTACCAGTTTCCCTAAAAACAATTAACTTAATCAATCCTTATTACAAATTAACGAAGGTGCTTAAAATGTCGATGAAGATCTTTATCTTTTCAATACAATTTTATTTATTTTCTCGAAACGATTGCACAATTTAAAAGGGATTATAAAATGAAAGCGTAAATAAGTACGCAATGAAATTAAATTTATGACATAATTTACTTGTTCGATATCAGAATCTGACTGTACGAATTTAGCCAGAGGGATTTAAAGTTATTAAATAGCAACAATAAATGTAATCTCACTTAACGCTTTAAGTAGGTATATTTACTTATTGAGTTATACCTTCATGATTTAAGTGATAATGTTGAATCAATGTTTTCTTTAAATAAAAATATTGATAAGAAGGAGAGATATGAAATTAGTGATACTGTCACTGGAACCAATATACTTGAATGTTGTTTACAAATGACTCTAAATTGGTCATAATTTGAATAGCATCACTTTGTCAGCATGTTTCCAGCATACGAACGATAGATGTCACACGATAAGGACAATCACAAAGGTCATCTGGCTACCTTGAACCGCCGCCAGTTTGGTGTTATTTTTGTATTCCTAATGAATGCTAACTAAAATTCAGACTTTTATCTAGATCTGTCATCGAGTACGTGTGTAGAAGATGACAAAGCAGGTGGTGTGAATTCAACCAAACTTTATACAAATACCACATTTGACGCACATTATGATGTTAGTCCGTGAATCATATGACCATTTAAATAAATCATGTTGGTCAAGGAAAGATTCCGTTTGATAAACATTATGATTAAACAACAAATAAAATTATGAATTTATTGTAAAAAAAATAATGCCATCTCCATTGGTAGGAACTGCAAGAAGGTAGAGCTAGTATTATAATAACAAAAAAAGTCTATTCAAAGTAACTTTAAAAAATGTTTATTAAATTCGTTAGAATAATAAAAGTAAAATAATATTTAATTAAAATAAATACGAAGACAATAGTAAGACATAGTTTCCATTTTAAAGTGAGTGTTTCTGTTTTAAATAAACAATAATGTATAAAAAACACGTATCGCTCAATAATAAAATTAATTAATTAAGTTTACTAGAATAATATAATACTAGTTGAACACTCATGCTGTGAATCAACAGATGTTTTTGCGGACTCTAAGTAGCCTTTCGGAAAAATATAAAAATTTTCCTCTCTAAAATTGGTTGTGGATAATATAATAACGTATGTTTTTTTAAATTCTGATTGTAATAATATTTTTTACTTATTTATTTAGGTTACTCACAAAGGTGTGTTTTTAGGATACATAGGTACCCCATGTACGTTAGGTACATCACACCGAAATTGTGAGATTTGGCTACTGTGCGTGCTCCACGGCGCTTTTCTATGTAGATTAGTTTTAGTGCATGCAGTGTTTTCCATTATATAGTTGTACAGTTACTTGCGCAGTGAAAATTTGTTGTCATTAGTTACTGTAACATCTGCTGGAAAACCAAATAAAAAAAAACTAGTTGTACGTTTTTATAACTATCTATAGTTTCAATTATGTTCATGACTCCGATTCGGCAGATGAGTCCGATTTGCGGGACTTCTGCTAGATTATAAGTTCATAATATTTTTAAGAAATAAATAATAATTAAAAAGTATCATTAAAACTATAGGTCAATTGCAATAAATTCGATTATACTCAAGAGACTTCATCACTATAGTATTGGTGACGTTTTATTTATACCTATTAACATTATTTCGTAACATCAAGGTCAAGCTTCAAATAAACTCTGCTAAGGATATCGCCAAAATCCGAGTTCCCGCATACGCCCGTACAGCATACAAATCGATGCTTTTAAATTCAGATGCCATCCGAAACTTTATGAGGGGTTTTGAGGCAATCACTAACTAAACACTTACTTCACAAGATGAATACTAATTTATCAGTAACAGAGTACCGACTCGTGACAAGGCAATAATAGAGGTGTAAAGCGGTTAATTGTAAACATTGTTAAGAATGTGTTTTATGCGCTCTTTAATAGATCTCAATGCTTTACACGTTAAATTATAATTTCACATGCATTGTCTTGTCTTGTTGCAGCTTAACTTTGAACTACAGGAGAGATGGATAGATATTGTTTAAACATTGTCAGGCCAGATCAACCTGGACTTCTACCAACAACGCCTCTATTAAAAAACAAATAATTTACGTGGAAAAAAAAAATTAATTTTGCTTGTGATCGCACAAAAACAGAGTGCGTATTTGTTGGTAAATTAATAACGAAAACGCGAGTACATAAACGCATTCTGATGATGGTGCTTAATCATCATCATTTTGATAGGCAAAAATATATTTTTTGTTAGGAGTCAACTTCGCAACTTCGCAAAAAATTTTTACATATAAACCTTAGATCTAAGATATAAACTCTTCCTGTATATGTAAATATTAAAAAGGAATGACGAAGATTAATTGGTTGTAAGTATCTAATAAACTCGAGTCAAATAGTTTGGCTGACAAACATGTCCATTAAAGTAAAGAAGCATGTTCTAGTTTTAGCACTAGTCTTATCACAACTCATTCGAAATAAAATACGTCTATAATATATCAAATGCTAGCAAGAGGACCAAAAGCTACATTTCAACCAAAACCAATGAAGGCACAAATATCCATAATATTATGCTAATACGAGATGAATAAGAAAATGCATCTTCACACACGATTAAGTATTAAAACAAAAATCTTTTACAGTAAATGTCGCAGTGCTTGTTAATATCGATTTCATTCAGTTCAATATCAACATTTTGTAGTAACAAACGAAAAACTTAAGTAATGTGAAAATGAGAAAAGCAAATTACAAATCTGGCAATCACGAATTTCATGTTGGAGCCATCTCTAGGTCGTTACACCTCATTATTAAGATTTATTTACTATCATTGTTGAAAAGGTTTGTGTTATTGGAGCATTCGTAAAAGGTTCAGGTATACGTCACGCTAATTCTGTATCGACTTACAAAATTCCCAGTCAGAGAATGAAAATAACGTAGGCCAAGTAGGCGAATGTTTTCATTTTGTATTTCCTACATTTGAATTTAGAATTTCTATTCTTACTGGTATTACTTATTACTAGCTGTCCACCCACGGCTACGTTCACGTTGTGTATGATTTTACCATGGGAATAACACTTTTCCCGTAAAAAGTATCCTATGTTAGGACGTTTTAACCACTGAACGGATTGGGATGAAAGTTGGCACACATTTAGGTGAGGAGGTCCTAGAACCTATAGAATAGGTTGAGTGGTTGAAACGCGATTGATTTATTAGTGGGATAGTAGGCCTTCTAATTTAGAACATAAATTATATTACCTAAATATAGAATATAATGCACGTCAGCTTAATCACAATAATTCCAATTTCCTTATTACCTACTAAGTATTATCCTTAAATGAAAAGTACCCAATGAACAACATATTCATGGATGTTTTAAGAGGGAATGCCAAAGTATGAGGACATAATTAATTACTAATAGTATAAAGAGCTAGCTTTTGTAGAGCACAACAACGTTCTGAGCAACACTGATGAATGACATTCATTCAACGATACAAAAAGAAACAACGGATCCTTTGTGATAATGTGCTTTATAAGACCCTAGCTATCCTATGACTCAAGTGAATGTTCATCATGTTCTGTACCGTAAACCTAAATAATTAATTACCTATTTATATACATACACGTAATGTCCCATAATGCCTACTATAAAAATGGGTATTCTAAATCCTAGGTGTTACAAAACCAACAGTGTAACAGAACTAATTTGTTGTAATAACTTGTATTGTTCTAAATATAATGTTATTGCGTAAAATAGTGTAACGTTATGTCTATTATCGCATGCATGTAAGTAAAGCGAATAAGCTAATTACAACGTACAACACATTGGATGATATATCAATTTATTTCTGACACTTGCTTTTCTATTATGTATTTCTATTTCATATTTCCTTTGAACCTAACCTAGGTATAAAACTTTTTTCTTTGGTAAAAAAATCATGTAGAGAAATCATTTTCAACTTTTATCAATAGAACAAGCATTCAAAAGTGCCAATGGACGTTAGATCCTCAATATCTATAACATGAATGTCAAGTTGTTTACGATAAATATAACAAGCTAAAGTACTCACGCTTCGTTCTTTTCGAACACGGGGAACGTCTGGTGCGCCAAGTCCTGAAGAGAATTGCTGGTCTGAGGTTCGGCGGAGATACCCTGTGCTCGCTGCTTCCTCGGTCCTGCTCGGCGCGTGCCCATATACTGCTGATATGGGAACACGCTCTGCAGCTTGTCTAGCTGCGAGCGCAGTTCCAGCATCTCCTGGTCGCGTTGCTTCAACAACGCCTCCAGCTCCCTAATCCGCTCTATCAGCGGCTGCATATCGTTATTCATCGTCGCATTCGCAACACAATTCTCCGAATCAGAATTCATCGCGCTAGGAGTCCCCATGTTATCAAGATCTCTATACGTTTCATTCAACGCACGTCTATCGCCGTTGACTGTGGGCGCCACGGTTAGCGCTGTTCCACCACCTGTGTTCACTACGGCCCTCGGCTCATCGTCACCAGCTACACGCTGTGACGATCCAAAGCAGAGGGTGTCGAAACAGACGCGCATTCACTCGGCTACCGAGCACTGCACAGAATCACACTAGATTCACACTTGGGTTTTAGGAGTTCACTTTCTTTTGTCCACTGTCACTGGCACTAGGTCTAGTTTGAGTGTTAGTTAACTGAAGCACAGGATGTGTGTGGGTCGTGGGACTCGTCGAGTGAGCTGCAGTCGTGCGGCGCGAGCGCGGACGGGCGTGCTAGTGCTGATGTGCGCGCGCGCCGGCTACCGTGCTGTCGCGATGTCGGCTCCTAGCCCCGCGTGCCTCGGCGACGCCCTGTAACATTACATGGTATTAACTAAACAGCTTTTTACTCATATCCTAACACTCAGTTCTGTGTTTATACCCGATCAAATCGATGCTCTCTATCGTCATACATAACGCAATCCTTTCTGCCCGAGGACAGAGGCGGATTCGCAGGCACTTTTTAATGATTAACAATGAGCCATGGTCGCAGTCTGACCATATAGGCGTACTTAAAAATAATAATCTTAGTATCGAAATCACAAACAATGGAAATATCCGTACATCAATCTATATTTTACATTATCTATCTACAGGTACCTATTACGCGCTATTTCTGAATTAATTTTAAAACGCTGCTTTTGACACGAGCTCCTCCTAAGCCACTCTAGTATTTTAACTATATAATATTTATTACTTTATAAACTCTCTCAACTATACTTCTGGAGAACAAACACGTGTCTTTCACATGACCAATAGTGACAATTCTCACAGGATACTCTTGAACGAGCAATGATATTTTTAATTTCATCTGACCTATAAAAAGAACGGTATGAATAAATTATTACCATAATTTTAACGTCATTTAAAAAAAGTAAATGTCTTATACCTATCACTTCTAAATCGATACTATTCAAATAGTAGTAGTATTGATTTGGAAATTCAAACCCACTCTTGAAGGCCAGAGTTTTTTACAGTTCATACAATAAATATTTGTTGTAAGAATCGGAACCAATGTGTGGATATCTAATCTTTTTCAAAAAAGATAGAAGTATTTTTGACATGCCTACAGCGAGATCACGAGATACCTAGGTATTAACGATAAGTTATCGGTTCACGGCTACCTAATAATGGACCAACTGATATGAATGAAAGCATGAGACTTGAAGATACTACAGCAAATGAAACATGTTTCATGCTAGACCTTGATATGAACAATAAAAGCGGATATTGTACTTGGAGTAATCGTAACAACAGTAAATGTTGGTTTAATATTGCATGTCGATAAGCTACAGTGTTGGCCTCAGAGCTAATTGATGGCTGTATGGTTATGAGCAGTCACCCACCACAATAGTCACATAATCTTAACGTTTTATTATACCCTTAAGTCGACGCATAACTTATAAGATAAAAAGATAGGAAGGTAAGAGGAACATAATAATATTACATAAAAAAAAACGACGTTGTGGCTTATACTCCATCGCTTATCATTATCATAAACAAAATATCGATCAATATAGATAGATAGATACAATATTTATTCACAACAATGCCAAACACTACAGCCATTTAGGAGTATGAGTGCGCACGCGCTCTCATGTGACAAATTTTCCATTCACTGGGACAGTGTATGCACCTGACCGCTATAAAAATGCGTTGGGCCCTAAAACCGTCAGTAATTATAGCGCCGACGATGCAGGCGACGACAGTATCATGTGAGTCATAATCATAATTATTATCGATCGTTTATTATAAACGAATAAGATTAACGTGGTCAAAAGAGATTATGCTTAGTAAGATATCTTCAAAATAATTTGAACAAAATAAGAATAATTAAACAAAGAAGCAATCAGAAAATTATTAAATTATTATTATTATCAGAAAACAACATAAAAAATACATGTAGGTACTTAATGAGAAACGTTAAACCAAACTATATGATAGATTAATTTAATTAATTTTGGATTTATGTGTTTTAAGATTTTCGTGGTTGTTCACTACACTGAATAAAAAAAAAACAATAAATATAACCGTGGTAACAAACCCGTAAACTGTGAAAATTTTAGTGTAAATTTGGATTTGATTAGACAATACAGAAACTAATGCATTATTCAATAAGAACAGCAGTATACTTATACGTTTGTTAGTTAAAATAACTATTTACAAATTAGGAACACAAAATCGTCATACACAAAGTAACACTAATAAGGTTGTGGAAATAACAATTTTATTATCAAATTGAATGTAAAGAACTCACATACGTAAAACTGTATCAAAATGGGCATAACTAATTCATTTTTAGACTACTCTAATTAAACTGGCTATTGTGGACATCTACACATTATGTCAGTACACATTATTTTTAGTTTACTGTGAAATAGGTACTGGGTAAATATACGATGACGTGTTTTAGCAAAAAGTTCTAGAAATCACGAAAAAAAACTATGTACAGATACTAGAAATTTAGATAATTTCCAATTAATAAGCTGGTGAGGCATGATGGCGATGATAACGAAAACTATTCAAAAGTATTTTTATAAAAAACCCAATCAAGGTTGCTACCCAGCCACATAAATAAATAAACTAAACAGAAAGTAACAAAGAGAGTCAAACTTTTGATGTGTATCATGGTGGTGTCACTACGGAGTAACATCTTAGACATAGACATAGGGAGACCCCTCGCGTGTAACGTTTAGTGTAAAATATATATATTATTACAAATGAAAGGCTTGACTAATCGTTACCAACATTATTAAAAGGTCTCTATCGTATTTATAATTTTACTAGGCGCCATAATCAAATAATTGCACCTTTAAATATTTGTTCCAGTTATTTATTTTGAATGACCAATATCGTTCCTCTTTAAGGCATTGGAATTATTTCTTAATTAATGTTCACTGGTAAAGAAAAAGTAAAATTTTATCTGCTACTACAGTCATTTCAATTCTGTAATTCAATTAGTACATTTTGAAGTAAAACAAGCTTTAAATTAAATAAAAGCGTGAACCATAATATTAAATCTTACAGTGGGTTCAAAAAATGTCCCATTGAGCAACATATCCCCCTCGAATCATAATATGCCTTACCTCCGTCTTATAGCCTAATTCACATGAACTCTTCTAATTTCTTCGTTCTCCAGTTGAACGAAGAAATTAGAACATCCAGAGTTAAAACAAAACTCAAAACATCAATTTCAACTCCTTGTCGAAGCTCTGAAGATTAATATTCCTATAGTAAGGATCCTCCTAAAGCGACGTCAACTGAATCATAAATTGGGTGGATAATACTCTTAAAATATCTCAATGCATTTTGTTCAAAGCAAACATTTCGGAGCCGATTGTATGATAATAGAAATAACCTTACTCCAGTTGAGTAGTGGGTGTTTCTTTCCGTATCGGAGCTTTCCGGTGGGTGTACATAAACTTCCAGTAAAGGCTATGTAAAGGGTGCCTCATATGCACACAATCGCTCACAGCCGCCGAAGGTAGGATAAAATGTCACATAATTCATGGCTGTAAAGGTCTGAATGTCAAGATAATCTGACTTGATGGATACTCTCCTTCGGAATTCGCTCTTTGTTTTGACTATCAATTCCTGGGTAGGTTGGACGTACCTTATTACACATTCAAGAAATCATGCGTTTAAGGTACTTCTCATAATAATATTGCCAAACGTGGTTTTGGTAATATTATCCTTGGGAGCCCACTAAAGCTCTCCTCACTAATTCGAGAATATAAGCATGATCATAATGTATTTATTTCTCATAATCATCGTCATCGTTAATGAGTTGGTTTTACAAGAGTTCCTTTACCAATTTTTAATATTAATACATGTATCTACCCAGGTTCCATGTGAATAAATTAGAATTGCCCTAGATTACTCATTCCCATCATAATTTATCTGTACTTGTTGAAATTCATCGTAAAGGGCTATAAATTCTAAATCTATGAGTGCAACTAATCCGATATTGACGCTCTCGTTTACACTAAATACATCAAGCGTACAATTTATATTCAGCGTATTATTATCTAACGCATGAGAAGGCATTAAATCATTATTTTACTGCAGCAATACTTCAGCTGAGACTTTATGATCGATACGGATCTTGCCGCGAATTAGAGCTACTATTATACCAATATAAATTCTGTGGTATCAGTTACAAGAACCTGCTGTGGTAATATTTGCACATAATTAATCATTTATCTTCACCCCTATTGTGCACTGTAATTTCAATTTTGGAATCGTTTATTGCTGTTAAAGGTTGAAGTATACAATTTTAAACGTGAGTTTTGGTGTAAAGATATACTTTGACCCTTAGGTCTTACATATACCTTAGAATTTTCAAATATTTGGTTCCTTTAAATAATGTTCAGCGTGCGTTGTCTTTTGATCAGAAAATATACCATTTTATAAAAAGCTGTTTTCTGTTTTATAATTAGATGCTCAGTTTATTTATTGTTTCTAAGTGAGTCATCTAAACTATTAAGAATAACTCATTTTTATTTATTTATCTTTGATCAAACAGTTTAATTTTATTTGTAACATTTGATGGCGTTAATTTATTATTATTATTTTTGCGTGACTTTTATGGGCCGTAAATGTATCACTTAGTCACTAAAATTAATATTGTCTCAGTATAATAGTCACATCCTTATTATATTAATTAATAGACATGTTGAAAGGAAACGAGAAAAAACTTGTTCTATAAAACGAAACGAACTTGTTCAGCACTCGATATTGTGAACAAAATACCAGGTTGGCAGTAATTGAGTGGAAGAAGCCATATTCTAAAATTAAACCAATTTGGGTATGATAATCGTTAAGCAATTAAAATATAGATTGTATTTTCAATTATTGTGACAATGCCGATACGAACGTGTCAATTTATGGTAGATATTTTTTTTCAAATGCATAACGAATTACTTTAATCTAAAAGGAACGAGTTGGGTGGGTGTAGATAATGTGGAATAAATAATAATGTATGTCGTTAAAGAATGCAATAAAAATCAAGCCATTGAGAACTTAAGTTGCAAGCAATTTACAAATGGAAACCTTATATATTAGATGGTGTAGGAATGTTACTACCCATTATTTTTCAATATTGAACTATTCATGTAAGATTTGCACGATACATTGCATAATCGGAGTGGTATATGTCACCGTCAGATTATGAACATCATTAGTTCATAATCTGACTCGCGATATTATAAACTGACGTAAAATTGTAAACTGCAGCCAACCATTTACAATTTAACGTATTAGCGTTCAGCTATTTATAGCATCGGTCAATTAATTCCAATTGTTAAATAGTCGCAGGAGTGTCACCCGAGCAATTGTGTGATTTACTCGAGTGGCCCGTCTCTGTGCATTTTAAAGACCAATTGTAAACTGTTTGTAGTATTTTAAAATCAAGACCAATGAGTCATTTTCGCAATATTGGCAGTCGATTATTCAAAGGTGAAAAAATGATGATAGATGGCATTAAAAAACTTGTAAGAAAGCTGTCAAAAATATATGGCAACAATGAAGATTGTTTTGAATAAATAAAATGACAGTTCTAATTTGCTACGACATCGCCATCCATCGAAAACAGAAAAACTAGTTTTTTATTTAAAACACCTAATTATATGTGGACTATTTTAACGATCAGTTTTTGGTACAACATAATGGTTACTTAATAGTATTTTAATTCAAAATCAATTTTGGTTTGATTATTATTACTTTGGTAGCTGTTTCTTGCATAAACTTGAAATAGTGTTGGTGATATTGACAAATCTACCGTCTGTCAAAGGACAGAAGATAGATAAACCACTATTGATAAAAGATTACGTACTTAACATTGTTTTCTTTAAACGATTAATGTAGCAATAACCAACAGCTATATTTGTCTCGACCTGGATTCCAGTCCGAAGCGTACCTAAACCTCTTAGTTCAATTACTTAATAACCGACGCCGGACGTCCCTTATTCGCCTGAACACAAACCAGCTACTGTATTGACAGAGGAACTATTTTCGAATAAAATTAATTAAGGAATGTTAATTCCTACGTGTTTCTGAAATTTGTTCATGGTATCTTACTCTCTCTCTCTTTCTTAGGTCACGTCACCCGCCGGGAGCCTCATAACCTTGAGAGACTTATACTAGTGGGCCACATTGAGGGGAAAAGGAGCAGAGGAATAGCGCCCTCTCCACAGATTCCGCCATTGTGTTAGTGAACTCACCCAAAAAAATGTAATGACGGATCTAAGTGATGTAATAACATCCTATGGAAATAAATATTTTTGACTTTTGACTTTTTTTGACCCTCTCGGTGGACAGATGCCATTCTCGAGTCCATTAATTGCAGCACTCAGACCGCAATCCACCTTGCCCAAGATAGATGCACTTGGAGAGCCCTGTCCCGCAACGCGTCTTTTGGTGGTCACGACCCTCAGTCATGAGGATACGACGGAGAAGAAGAAGAACTTACTTTATAGTTGTTCATGGTAGGCGCCATGCTAAATCAGTTCTAATTTGAAATATCAAGTGAAATATTGAAGTGGAAATAATTTAAAATATAATATGAAGACGCCCGCCTGCATTTGTAAGGGTCTATATTTTTAATACGACAATATAAAAACGCATTCCGTTCTCTATTAGTTTGGCAAATAGGTGAATATGATTTTTTTCCATGTAGAATAAAAAGAATTAGTTGGTAAATCGTAGTATATACTAAAAAAACTACCACTACGCATCGCTACTACCAATATTATGTAACGTATCTTTTTACCCACGAGACGGACGGAACGAAACGGAGGCGGTATATGCGTTTGGAGTTATTTTTGAAATGATCAGCTCCACAGTTAATACCTTAAATCACTTCTAACTACCTAGCATTTTTTAATCTAGCAATAAAATTTATAGTAACATAGAACTTAGTAAGCCGCTCCTCGGTGACAAGATTTTTTTTTATATTTCGTCATTTTTTTTTCCCAAAGTGAGCACGGAACTACTTTTTGACCTTTTCAGAAATTAAACAGCCGTTTGTGAAGACAAGCCTGATATACCTATTCTACGTAATACACTTCTAACAACACAATGTAAACAGTTTCACATAATTCAACATAATAAAGTCCAGATCGTTGCTGGGTATTTTCTTGACGGTCACGCACATTTCAAGTAATTTACCATTGACAGTGGCAGCTAGGCATTGTTACTGCTGACGTTTGCCCTAAATTACATGATATATGCCCAATGTAGCCAACATGATAATAGGACCTCTGTTTACAAGGTTCAGATCATAATAAAGGTACAGCAAGTAGATTTATTATACAAAAATAATGTATACGCTTTAGGTATGAGTAAGAAAATCATAAAGTCTTTATTCGAAGTAGGATTTTAAGAAAATCTTTTTCGATGTCAAAGCAAGATGGCCCTTTCACACACGGCCCACGGCACGGCCAAGGTGTGGAAATCTTTGCCTGCTTCTGTTTTTCCGAGTGCTTATAACTCAAGCATTTTCAAAGTTTGAGTGAACAGGCACTTTCTGGGCGAACTCGTTCCATCATCGACCGCATCTCGTCCCTCGCGGACCTGATTGTGGTCAAGAGTAAGCCCATCAACTAATAAAAAAAAATTACAAGTGTACGCTCACTGTGGACAACAACGGCCGGAAGAAACTCCACATGATTCGCATCTCAAGTACTTTTCTTTTTAAATAAAAATGTTGTTTACATCAATATTATCAATCAATATTCCGAACACCAAGCCTCCTTATCAATCAAATAGTCATTTAATTTATAATAAGACTTTTTGCATTAAATCTGTTTTAATCTGTTTTTTTGTTGTTATTGTGTATATTTAAACTGTTTTTCAGTAAAACTTAAAATACCGTCAGGTATTTTGTTATAGCAGCGTGCACAGAGCCCCGAGCGTGTACGAGCCGTGCACAAATGAAGTACTAACCTTAGCCAGTCTGCAGCGGTGATTTACTCATCATCATCATCATCAACGGCCCGTTACAGTCCACTGCTGGACTATGAGCCTCCTCCACTTAAGTGATTGAGTGTGATTTACTCATTTATTCTTATTTCTAATATTACGATCGTGAATGTCAGAATATTTACTAAATTTGTGGATATTTTTCCTAACATACATAATATTAGCATAAATATATTGACATATATCTATCAATATCAATATGTCTATCTCTTTAAAAAGTGAGTCCCGATAGCGAAGTTGGTAAATTGCTCTAATAGCTCTATTCTGCAGAATGAAGACTATATTAATGTATAAAATGGTAAAAATGAACATTGTGTGAACTTTATGATATGTGAATCATTATTTCAAGCAAAAAATTACGCCTTTTCTAAGCAGCTTAGTTGCTGCGTCAATGAAAAGACAGACACACACCTTTTGACACACACCAATCTGCCGTCCTTGTTCATGGTCGTGGGTCAGAAAATGGCAAGACTAATATAAAATTTAAATTTAGTTTCGCTGCGGGAATCTACACCATTAGTAGGGATTTGGATAGTACAAATCACTATCCGTGATGCGTGAAATCTCGAGTTGGCTCAGTCATATAGTAGATTTTGCCAACTGTGCCAATATCCGACTTGCAGTACCTACCTACGTTCAATGCAATTTCTTTACATGCTCTCTATCGTACGTTAAAAATAGATTGCAAAGATGCTGTGGACATAGCGTGCATTCACTTTATTAATTAGGTAATCTGTTCATCTCTATTCTGATAGAGTAAACGATTTTTACAAATACAAGAGTCAGACTATATTTCAAAGCCTCCTCTTTTCCTTGGCCACCCCTGGCGCAAGATAGGTAAATAGCACTTAAGAGTATCCATAAGTTTTTTTAAATTTTGATCAATTGACAGGCAAAATCTTTCGTAGGATACACTGCCAGACCACATAATATAGTAGCTTATTATTTGCGTATTGTAAATATGAATTTTAAATTCTAAAAACAAAAGAAATGTTTTTTAATTTTTCTTTCAATGTATAGGTATGCACTTGCTTGTTATACAATACTAAAAGCCCTACTAATTCATTGATATACTTACTTCTTACGAATCAAATCAGTAAACAGAGCATGTACTATGAATGATCGAATCAATGATAGCATTTCATGCATCAGATTGCCGCTGATCTAACCGAATGCGGGCTGTTGCGGCTTGATTTTACGTGTTTGATAAAATTCCCCATCTCATCTACTTTAACTGGCGTTCTACGCATTTTATCTGACACAAGAGTACACAATACAATACTTCTTCCATTCAAGGATTTACCAATCATAATTATGTTCGAAATTTTAATAAACTTGCTGATACTTTCATCAATATTGTGCCAGTGTTGTGTGTTGTGCCAGGAATGTTCACGTTTCTGAAGTATACAAAAATTAAATTTTGTACATCGTATGCGTTTGTTATTGTCAAATTCGTTCCTGATAAAGAAAAATAATAAGACTTATTTACTATCCCACACCTTCAGGTACAAAACTTTCAAGCTTACGCAAATAACAGAGAAAGTGTTGTCCGTGGTGTCAAGCAAGTGTGCATACCATAGAATGGAAACCACTAAAGAACTAAACGGTATATTTTAAATTTGTTTAAAAAGTGTAATTTTATTTTTACTTGATAAACATAAAAATTTTTTTTTGTTAAATAAATCTATTCAAAAATACAAAATTGTTTCCGTTTTACGTATCACGTTAGATATGTTAGTTTTGTTTGTACCTCGTAATTTTTTGGCAATAACATGCCACAGGACGGAAATATCTAGAGTTAGATTATATTTATTTATTTATTACTACTTCCTTGTTATGATAAAGATCTTAGTATTTTTATCCAGTAGTGTCCAGTGCAGTTTGACCTAACATATCATATCACGAAAGGCAACTCAGTATATAACTCATGTACGAGAGCATATGACATTGACAGCTTGTATGACATGTGTGAGTAATTTGAATGATTCAAAACGCAGATAAATTGGGTGTTGAATTGTTTTAGGTAGGTAACTATTGATTGTGACCTTGTTTTGTTTGATCTGGAAGAAATAGAAGTTGGCATACAAAGTTTGTTGTATTAACATCCTAGCCTAGCATTTTTGTGTTAGCGCTTTTTGACCTTTAGATAACAAAATGGCTGACAATTTATAGATACCTACCATAATGAAATAGTTCTACAGTTATTAGATATTTGTTGCCACTATTGTATATAGATTAACAGTTCTTTTGTTTATAAAAAATAAACTTTGCTCCTAAAATTATTTTGAAATTATTCTATAGCATATGTACATGCATACTTCAAACACCTTTAATTTGCTGGTTTCGAAACTTGTCTTCTGGTATTTTTGATTGACAGTTTCATATTAAGTATAATCGGACTGCAGTGCGCAATGGATGTTATAATGAACTTCTGCGTTCTTGGAATAATTATTTCACTTAAAATATCATATCATGACATTTATAATAGCGCAAAAAATTGCAGTCATGTCAACGTCAAACATCTGTTCATGTCAGGTGCACAAGGCAAAATTACGTAATTGTACTAATTTTTATTTTGTGGTTTTAAAGAAAAACGTTCTAGTAGTCTTATATGACTCCGTACATGGCATCATGAGAAGTTAAAATTTTAAATATTTCGTACTTGCTATCCTTTCCTTGAATTAGTTTTGTCTTTCGTCCAATGAATAATTGCCTGAATGAAATATTATACGTGTAAGGGAAAATACGCGAATAAATACATTCGGGATTCTACAATAATAATGACGTCATTATTTACCTACTTAAAAAGTTTTGGCTAGCAAATAATTTTGACGTTTCATTATTATTTATAAGGGAAATTCCAAAACACCTATAATTTTATTACCCACTTACTTAACATTTACATAACATTAATAACACAACATCGGAATAGGGAAAAATAAGGAAAATAATACTTATTTTTCTAAATAAGGTTTAGATTATTGGAAACCAATAATTGTTTACTCCCCTCTCCTCAAAGTTTTCTAGTGTTAGTGTCGTGACGTAGTCGACATTTTTTAGGCCTTTTTTATCTTATTTTGTATCCAAAATTTGTCTTATCCCCGACACAATTTCATAAATTCTATATAAAATGAAAAATTGCCGTATTATAAAAACAAACACTTAATAACGAAAAAATATAAAAATAATACGAGTCAACCAACCCGCACTGGGCCAGCGTGGTCAACTAAGGCCTAACCACCCTAATTCAGGGTAGGCTCGAGCCCCTCGGTGGGGATATATATGAGCTGTTGATGATAAAAATACTATGTTAATCCCAACATAATCTGTCGTGTAAAATCATTTATATTATTATTTGTGTGCTAAGAGGAGCATGTGAAAAATAATTTAATTTTAGCAGTAATAGATAAGACAATAATGACGCATGCTAAGCGCATGCTCCATACTTGAGCGATCGTTTAGCAAGCGGGCCGTAATTGAAACCTCGTGATATTGAATACATACTACACAATAATATAACATAACGTCCTATAGTCGCTCCTTCACTCACGTTTATTATGCTAATGTTATTATCAACGGGAGATTTTGAGAATACAATTTTAAGGAAAATTTGATTTTTCTATTTTAGCAGCTCATAAAACATAATAAAACCAGTTATCTCTCCAAAGATGGGCTAAAATTATTAAGGTAGGCTTTAGTAGTGGATTAGTCAACTTCACACACAACCTTTGAATTTCTACAGAAGCATTGTATAGTTCGGTTCATGGAAAAAAAAACATGTTCAAGAGTGGTGTCAAATCAAAGGAGGTAAGTAGGTTAATATTTTCATGTAATTATACATCGTAAACTAATTGGTTCGTAAAGCCTGCCAGTCGAAAGGTAGCAACGTCATCGTTGATGAATCCTCCAATTTATACTAGATGTCTGCCTAGGGCTACGCTCGCCTTGTGAAAGATTTTTCTGTGGGAATAAGACTTTTTCCCGTACATTATTAATTGTATCGTACAGTACCACGGAATATAAGTTTTATATTCCGTGGTACAGTATCAGTTGTGTCAATTTAGGGCACAAAATATCTCCATTCCAAATTACATCCAAATCCTAGACGTGAAATCGGAACAAACAACCAAACGTCCAAACATCCAAAAATACCTTTACATTTATAATATTAGCGTGATCAGTGTGATATGATTTTATTAAAAATATAAATATGGCTATCTGAACATTTCTCAACACTCAATAGTGACTATCATTATTTATCCATACGTAAAGGTAAATTTTATCAAACTATAAACAAGTATAATCTGAAGACATCTTTACAGTTATCCACGAAGCATATTTATAGAACAGTGTAATGACTTTCCCGTTATCAGTTAATTCGATAATAAGTCAACGACCTTCAAATCCGACTACGAATGTTGGTTTGTTTGACAATCTGTTCGCTACGATTATGCTACGGTCTACGATATTGCTCCTTGCTACGGGCTACGATGCGAGAATCTAAAAACTTGTTAATTATCCATAGTAATTACAATAACTCTAATAAAACTTAGTTTAAATAAACTTTGTTTTCCTATTACAAGTATTTATAGAGTGCTAATACTGGTAGTAAGTGCTCTTAACTAATCAAATCAATCATTTTGTAATCAGAATTCAATGAAGTAAATCATATCAACACAGGTGGAGACCTAGTTTAGATACATTCTAGAGCTCGAATAACTACATGCATCACAGCTATTAATAAATAGTTAAAACGCAGTTATTTCTAAGATTCCAAACGAGATTCTTAGTTAGAGAAGATGTTGCCTGACATTTAAATAATAAAGCCGTATAATAGTCTTCTTTGTTTTTTAGAAATTATCAGCAAGTATAAGGTAACTTTCTGTTGCAAAATATATGTAATATGTAACTAATTTAACTTTGCTATAAAAGAAAGCGCAAGTGCCGTGTGGTGACGGCAGAGTAGAATACATTTGTCAACAACCCCTACTCTTCCCGTGGGTGTCGTAAGAGGCGACTTAGGGACTACACATCGAACAGGGAACTGGCAGTCACGGGTAACCTTTTAATCTGCGATCTCCAACCCGCCTGCCAAACGTGGAGATTATGGCAAAACCCTCCACTTAAGTGGAGGAGGCTCATAGTCCAGCAGTGGACTGTAACGGGCCGTTGATTTGATTTGATACAAGAAAGGGTAGGCTCGAAGCCCTCGGTGAAGAACTGCAAGAGCTGTTTATGATGACGATGTTGATACGAGAAAAGTTTGTTAACCATATCGCGCTTTTACATGTTTTTATAAGCCTAGGCTGACTCTACAGTCAGCAGTGCAGTGCAGTTTCTACTCAGAAGAAATTTGGAGCTAGATACCTCTGCCGGGTCCGTATTGCACAAAAATGGACCTATGTCAAGGACTTATTTTGTAAGACAAAAATCAAAATCAAAATAATTTTATTCGAATTAAGATTTTTACAAATCATTTTTCGACGTCAAAGCTATCATGGATGGCTCGTTCACTACCAGTGTACGCCCTCTGTGGAGAAGAACGGCCAGAAGAAACTCCACAGGATTTGTATCTTTTGTACTTTTCTTTTAAATAAATAAAGAATCATACATACATAAAGTCATAATAACAATCTACTCCGCTGATTTGGAACAACAGTTGACCAGACGTTTTTATCATCTAAGTAATCATTTATCGTATAGTAGGCCTTAGAACATAAAATATTCTTAATTTTAGGTTTAAACTGGCTTATCGGACAGATTTACAATATCATCGGTATTTTATTATAGAAGCGAATACAGTTCCCCATGAATGAATTGAATTCCTTTATCTGTCATTTCAGATATGTGTTTATGTCTAACATTCAAATTGACCCACAATGTCGTTAGAAAACCTTACTTATCGATATAGTATCTAGAGTAAAGCGTTATAATTCGTTATCTAGATCTAGAAGTATTAATTAAATGATTTAATTATTTTATTGAGATGGTCACTAAAAGTTATAATCTATTCATGTACAATTTGAAAGGCACGATGCCGACAGAAAATATACTCACCGGCACATCTAACCGCCCACTCTTCATTTCAGGGAATACTCGTGATTCTTTATAATTCTATTAGTTACAGCTGATGTCAGTTAAAAAGTTGTTAATTTAACGTTTATTTAAGTGTGTTTAATTTATCGTAAAATTATCAACAAATCAATTGTAATAATAACAATAAGCGTAGTTTAAAATTAACCCGAAATACAAGGGTGGGCGATTAGATGTGCCGGTGAGTGTATTTTACTGGACACTTTATTATGCAATGAGTAATCCTTGTACCGCTATATTAGTTTTTGGAAATTAGTATTAATTATTTGTATTCGTAAATATTACTCTAATTAGGTTATGCGTTTTCGTCGTACTTGTACGAGTATTTATGCCTTTTGTGCAAAACATTTTTTTTAATTGCCAAGTAAATAAAGATTCATTATAGGTACCTCTTTTGACATTTAATTTTCTTACTTTTCTTTTCTTATTTAACAGTCATCAACAGCTCATATACGTCCCCACCGAGGGGCTCGAGCCTACCCTGAGTTAGGGCGATTAGGCCTTAGTCGACCACGCTGGCCCAGTGCGGGTTAGTCGACTTCACACACATTGAATTTCTTCGCAGGAGTGTTCATCACGATGTTTTCCTTCACCGTAAGAGCATCGAATAAACGTACATATAAAATCGAAAACACATTGACACGTGGTGGGGATCGAACCTGCGTATCCCGGTTGGGAGGCAGCGGCCCTAACCACCAATGCTCTTAATTAACAGTCAAATCATTTAAATTAGCTAAGCATGGTAGTCTAAATATGAATAAGGATAAAACAGACATTTATCTTTATCCGTGATATGTCTAAAGTTATAATTTCATTGTGAATGATTTACATATTAATGAAATAACCAAATTGAATCACTTAATTATAATATCTTAAAATAACCCGTAGATATGTAGGTACGTACCAAAACGAATAACTAATATCGGTCGACGTATCCGTCAAAAACAGTGGAAATCACACACGCACTCTCGATTCACCAATATGAATATTAGCACAGATTAAAAATGTCACTACCGAACCGATATGTTTTATCGTAGCCGATTTGATCGCGTCAAGTGAGATTGAATAGGCTGTGGCTTGTTCAAGCTAGAGCTAAGTATTTTTTTGGAAGGTAATTTGAAGTGGAGACGAACACGAGCACACGAGATAGAGGCTGGTGGACAATAATTTTATATTGAGTTGGCGACAGCGCCGGCAGTCCGATTTACTGGCTATAACCACTTGAAACTTGGAACAAGTGTAAGTGATAAGCGATTAAGTTGGGCTGTACGGATAGATACATTTGCAAGTATTTATTTTATAGTTTGGGGATGTTTTGTGTTATGATATGACCTATAATACTATATGAGTTGCACACGTTTAGTTGTGTATTTTTTTGTCACAGCGCATACATTCTCTTTAGTTCTTATAAAGTTATGTTAGTTTTTTATTTCTATGCCTGACCTATTGTTTAAACAAATCTTCTTCGTCTTCGCTCGCTTCAGTTTTTGTCTTGCAATACTAGACTACAAGACGTTCTGATTTGTCTTGTCATTTGATTACCATTATGGTAACATCAAATAAAAAAAACAACGGCCCGTTACTGGACTATGAGCCTCCTCCACTTAAGTGGAGGGTTTTGCCATAATCTCCACGCTTGGCAGATGTGTTGGTGATCGCAGATTAAAAGGTTACTGTATCAGAAAGCGCTGCTGACAGTTCCCTGTTCAATGTGTAGTCCCTAAGTTGCCTCTTACGACACCCACGGGAAGTGTAGGGGTTGGTGACAAACGTATTCTACTCTGCTACACTCTACTTTTATGGTAACATAATATGGTAACTTAATATGATAATATAACATAATATCTTATGGTAACATAATATCACTAAATATTATAGATGATTAATGGTATTATTGGTAACAGCTATTAGACGAAATAGTCTTATTAAACTATTAACAGCGATCTGCAGATTGAAAAACGACATGCCTAAACCGAAACTATGTGGATAAATAGCGATATTTTTATATAAAAGTACTCAAAATCGAATCTTTCTAAAAGTTTGCTATACAAATAATTTGAATAGGGTTAAAAATAAAAATTGTTGAAGTGAAGAAGAATGAGAAAAGATGTGAAGAAATTCGAAAAAAGAAAAAAAATGCGTCTTGGAAAAAATGCCTTTTGTCCATTACATAATTAATATTTCTGCAGTAAATGTATAAAAAGAGTGTCATCTCGCTTTAATCTTTAAATTGTACCAAACCAGAGCACCCGACATCTTTCAGCGTACTCTGCTCGCACACTCTCAGGCCAGTTGAAGTGATTACATTGCCGTTTTATTTTGAAGTGTATCAGTACGTCTCTTATTTTAAAACTTCAATGAACGTGTCTTACCTTGGCCAAGAGTTGAAGAGTGTAATAGCCGCTGTAGTGTTTGCTCGCATAATATGTAGGATCTATTTAGACTGAAGCCGTTGCGACAGAGCAGCTTCAAGCCGATGTTGTGTCTCTTTATCAGGAAATTTTGGGCGTATTTAACAATGGATTATAAGGTTTTTGTTTTTTTATATAAGCCATGCCTTTAGGTCACGCCACGTCCTTGGCGATACATGGGTTTATGAGATCGGTCGCTTGAACGAGTCTAGGGGTCAGTCCATCGGAATTTTCAAGCCGTACTTATTTCATTTGACCCAACTTAACATGGTCTTTCGGAGTACAAATGATGTGCTTAATCAGAGAAAGAAACAGCACTAACATTTACCTATCCATTCATAAAGACCTCAGTTTCGTAATTAATTACCAATAAACCAGGATCTCTCCATGAAACTAAACAAACTTTTGTCTTACAAAGTAATAATGAAAATTCAGATGAATTTTCATACAATTTGACTCAATCAACTGATCAGTTTAAATAAAACGTTCTGGAACTAAAGTTGTTCTTCTTCTTCTTCATCGTGTGGGTTGTACCCAAACTAAAGTTGTTAAATTTCATTGACTGTTCAGTGAACACGTTGTATATATTACATAAGTCTACCGGTAGACCAGTAGCATCGACATGACGCCCGCCTTCCTGATCAGCTTTGAATAGAAATTTACGGAACTGAGTTCTATTGTTTTTATTTACTTAAATTGTTTTATTTACTTCCTAACTGATAAAGCCTACATTCAAACAAGTTTCTTTTTGTATTAAAATTAATAAAATTGATTTTTGAACGAGAACGTGATTTTTTCAACAAGTGTAGACTGAAATTTTTAAAAAATACTCCTTGTTTTGGCATTTATGTAAACAAGTTATATTTTTTATTTATAGGCACCCAATAACAAAACATGTAGCGCCATCTATAAGCGAGTAGCAGAACTTGATAACAATATTCAAAGCTTTCTGTTTTAACTCATAGATGGCAGTGTTTACGGTTTCTATTTTAATCATGTTCTACATTGGCTATGAGTTATGACATTTAGCTGTTAGTGGTTGTTATGTACAAAATAAGAAGATCAACCTATAACGATATACAGTGCACTTAGCAACAATCGGGTAGATACAAAGCTAACGGTTGGTGACAATAACTCTGCTAAAATTTAGATTTTTGGAATATATCCATATTATAGCCTATCCAGGCTAGATATATTAATGACGTATTCAAAAACGGATTGATCTACGAGGTAATATAGTAGGATTACATGTAAATATATGGAATAAAACCATTAATTTTTCAAACTTAAATAAGGTTATCGTTCGTTATATAATAAAGGCAGATAACGAAAACTTAGAAATCTAAGTATTACCGGATCTAATAGGTACCTATTACTTATTAAAATCATAAAATAATTATAACCCCAACTTATATAACCTATAACCGCCTGCCAAGCGTGGAGATTATGGCAAAACCCTCCACTTAAGTGGAAGAGGCTCATAGTCCAGCAGTGGACTGTAAATAAAATAAAATAAAATAAATAAATAAACACTTTATTTTCAAAACTTACTCTGCTAAGATTTCATCCTCTGCCAAACTACAATATAGTTTGTAGGCAGCAAGAATTGCTCCCTTTAATTTAGTAAATTATTTATCAGTAGCTATTGTAGCATTACTAACTGCTTTTATACAATTTTGTTAGGTACAGTGATTACAAAACAAATACCCGCACGATAAGAATCGAGACAATAATAATAATAAGAAGGTAATGTTGGCACTGCCCAGCCCCTACGATTATCTCTTGGGATCAATAACTACAGACTACTATAAATTATTAAGGGGCCGTTGATGATGATGTTATGTTATATGTAAATATAATGTCTGTTAGCAACATTCTACTAAAATTATACTGGTCACACTAGCTCATGAATGACATCTAAATTGACTGACATACAAAAATTACCATCGTTTTCAAAAATTAAGACATAAACTTAAATTAACTGCAGTAATCATTTTATCATTGGAGTGCAATCTACCAACACGTTTCATAAATGTGAGCTGAGCAGAATGAGACATCAAACGAGCGCAAATGTGATGTAATAAAGAAAAATTGCAAATTATGATATCTTCCGAGAAAATCAAAGGTCATAAGTATTTATAACTCAGAGTCAGAGTAGCTATAACAAAATCGTAAATTGTAATGGCATTAAATTGTTCTTTATAAAGTCATCTTTTAAAAATATGCTGTCAATTATTTCGGAGAACGACTGACTGTGCATTTGTAATTTATTAGTGTAGTATCTGATGACACTATCTTCATGATTGAAGATCGAAATAATAAGAGCCTTCTTCTTTAATGGGGTATGACAAAAAAAAAAAAAAATATTTTAGACTATTCTAAGAAACTAATTTGACTTTTTGTTATTTAGATCGTTTATCATTTTTTAGGGTTCCGTAGACAAAAAGGAACCCTTATAGTTTCGCGCCATGTCCGTCTATCTGTCTGTCTGTGTGGATATTCATATTAATCATGTCAACAAAGCTGAAGAATAAAATCTTTGAGAAAAAATTTTTTGAGGGTTCCTCTCCTCGAGGGTACACGTGAAGTGGGGGCCATTTTTTTTATTTACGACTATCTAATGTGTGAGCTATCGTTGTGCACGTTTAATATTTTCGTTTTAAACTGCTTATTTACCCTACCAGCGAAACCATTGTATTTGGAAATGTGAAAAAATTCACTGTAGTAGTGTAAATGATGAATTTAAAAGGAAAATTAGGTTAGGTTTTGGATTTTTTAACGTAATCCACTTTTTTCCGTTCAAAGTACGAAAATGTAGTACTTATAAAAGCATAAATCCTCGAAATGGTTTTCGCATATCTATATAGTCAAGAAATTTTAGAATACCCCATTCTTTTTAATGTATAGTAGCCACCACATTCAGCTAGACACTTTGACCTTGAGAGTGCTTTTATCTCGTAGGCGGCGCGCGCGGCGGCGGCGTATCGAAGCTGTTCGGGTGGTATTCGTAATGCGAGTGTCGAACATGATCATGTTAAACATACGGGCTACTGTACATTTTAACAGCATAATTCACTATCTATTTGCCTGTTTTTTGCTGGTTCTATCTATATATTCTAGAGGAACATTGTTGGCTCCACCTGATTCTAGGCGACTTCGAATCAGATAAGCGCCAGCTATACTTCACCCAGCATTCTATAGTATTTACTAGTTTCTTTACTGTCGGAAGGTTACCAACGCATTACTGCAAAAGATACCGACATCTTTTTACAAGTTCGATTTCGTCGCCTTGCTCTGCTTATCATCACCTTGTTCTGTCAAACGCGTCTTTTCCTACTTAAAACAACAATAAAAGTTTCATTGAAGCCACTCTTGATGTGAATGGTCGTGCATGACTAAATAAACAATCTATTTTTAGCTCTCCAGGGATGGTCGCGGCGATAACTAGAATAACTCGACCAAACTGGCCACATTTTAGCCGCGATCCAAATATAGAATCAAGAAAAAATTGTTGTGCCATTGTGCTTTGTTAGCCAGCTTGTTCAAGACACAAACTTACGCCGCCATATGGTTTGCATGAATGCAGAAGTTTCTTTTGAAGTCCAAAAGATTGATGTGTTAAGATAACTTATGCCTAATGTCTAAAAAGCAACATTTTTAGAATCAAAGCTGGTCTTTTTAACCGACTGCTTGAGATCTGATGTTTTATTTATTTATACTTCACGTTTATCACATTTTTTACATGTTTACGAATAAATTAATTTCAAGGCTCTTTAAAGTGTGACCGTATGATATTTTAAACCCTTTACGATATCTTAGCAAAATATCACAAATATGTAACCTAAACTACTTATATTTTTATTTATAACATGAACTTAAAAGAATTATTATAAACTAATACACTTAGAAAAATACGATTGGCACTCTCCACTAATTGAATTCTCAATTCTAATATTCAAATCGATTCTTATTAAAGTATATTTATTTATTTGTAGAAAGTAATGTTTTAAAACGTTATTTTGTTTTTCTATGATCTCTTTTAGTGTTTATTCGAGCGCAAATTTATTTTTATTGCACTTTTAACCTATTTGCGGTGTTGTGGGTGGACTTTTATGAATCCGAAGCCAAAGAAAAGAGCTAATTTTAGTTCACCCTATTTTACTAATGTCAATTGAGAAAACGATATGAATAAACTTTATTTTTGTGCTATCTATGTTACCTGGAACTAAACAGGAATAGATATCGAAGATAGAAATTCTAATGTTAAAAAAATACATAGCTAGCTAGCTACTGGTTAGGGTTAAACCAGTTAGGGTTAATTTAATTATAGCTAGGTACATGAAAAATATTAATTCTTCATCTTAATATGTATTCTAGTTTACCTTATCTTAGTTTACGTTGTTATAGAGCAGTTCAATTGACACACACAATCTCTGTGACAACATGAATGGAGAATTTAATTGAATTGCTTTTTAACATTATAAAGAAGTAAACATGTCACTTAGCCAATTAAACAAAATTTATATCGAGTTACTCCGTATTTAACTGATACTATAACATATATAACTCAGTACTCCAGTGAGTAAATAGGTCTCTACATCACTAACAACGTTAATATTGCATGTGAACTGTAAATAGAATTTATTCGTTAATTAACTTTTAGAATAGCGTGTTTTTGTCACGGTGACATGTTATGTATGCTACCAGGTACTTACCAGTAATATGTGTTACTTGTTATCAAACGATCCTTGCGTATGTGGAACGAAATTTAAATATTTATCTGTAAACCTCGTTTAAGGTTTACTTAATGTTAAAACGATGTTCACTTTGGATACTGCAGGTAAATACAAGTGAAATATTCGTAGTTCTTTTTTTATTACTCGAATGCTTCAGAAGGATTTTTCAAGTGTGTGTATGTATATTTCTTTAGCACGCTTGAGAGGTGTCGTTAGATTCGTCTTTATTGTGAGAATTACACAGGGTATATCAAAATTATTACAGGGTATATAAAAAATAAATGACCAACTTTTGACGTCAAATTATAAAATCATCAAATATTTTTTTTCTCAAATATATCTACACTTTACTAATTCCCCTAAAAAGGAGACACAACATGAGGCACTGACTCCGTGTTAATATTTTTCAAGTAATTAATAAGTAAAGGACATTACTAACATTTGGGAGGCCACCGACAACGCTCGCCGGATGGCTGCCTATTGGGCTAATACAATTTAAATTTATTTAATTAATTTAATAAATTTTATTCAAAAAAAAATATATGTTTATCATCGACTCGCAAAGAAGAAGAAGAACATTATTTTTAGCGATCAGTAGGTAACAACAAATTTTTCTGCACACCTTCATTCAGTGCTATGCTATAAATCAATTTTCTATAAAAGTAAAAGGTTTATTTTACTGCATTTAATAGCTAAATCTATTATTAGAAGCATGACTCAACCATAACCGATGCAAAATAATGGCTATCAAGGCTAGTGCGTTTACACAGCCTTTGTTTATCGTCAATGAAATAAAACGAGGAAATTCTATTAAATTATCAGGTAATAAAGAAGCTAATAACTAACGTTTATAGCTAGAAAAACAAGTAAAGTAAGAATTAAAGTTGTTTCTCAATGGGGAACGCCCAAAATAGTGAAGTATCTATGTAATGGTGCTTAGCCGGGAGGAGGGTATTAAAAAAACTGTATCATTTAAACTATAGGGTAAAGTAAAAGTGAAAAACAGAATTCCAAAGTTCAATTTTACTTTGTGTCACAATTTATTGGCGATAGTTTGCCAGCAGACCGTAGAGTCTAAAAACAAATCGTACCATAATATTGCGATAGTTTCATGAAACATATCTAAAAGATTATTTATTTACGTGACAAACGGTTTGTTTGTTAGTAAGATGATGTCATCTTTTAATGTTTTGCCATAAGTAAGTATATAGATTTGCAGCAGATGAATTAATCCCTCGCGCAGATAACGTTTGCATCAAAACAAGGCGATTACCTCGCAGAACCCATTTGCCTGTATATTAAATTGGAATGCACAGAGCAGGTATATTAAATTTGCTAAAGGATTTTCTATGACTGTATAATAATATATTCACATAATTATTGGTCACAATTAACACATAATTCTCATCTTTTTTTTTAAATGGAACGTCTTCTCTTATCATCATAAAAATGTAGGCGGGATGTAAAGCGAGCGGCATCTATAATAGATTTTTCAATACACCTTGCTCGAAAATTGAACTTACGAAGGCAGTAAACTGTGCGGTAAATGCGTTTTACCGCACTAGTGCGATTTTGTTACTTTTTTTTTTTTATTCATACGGTTTTCAAAATTATTATTCAGCCAGGATCATTTTGACACTAAAAAATATTTAAATCGATTCATAAAAATCGATTTATATTTTTTTATTTCAACAAATCGTATCAAAAATATTATCAGCCCAGTAATATTTTAATTATAAAAATAAAATTATCTCGATTTAACAAATAATCAATTCGTAGAGGCTGAATGTCCGCCAGAGCCTTTTCTCCATAATTATGCTTATAAAAAAGAAACATAATATCGATTTGTGGTTGGCGCCAATTTTGTGAAATTCTCATTTAATTGTTTTACATTGAATGTTGTTTATGAGTGATTAAGTGTTGATATTTAGTGATAAATGTGAATAGTAATAATGCTCAAACTGCGCACGATATAATAAAGGTTAGTTTTTACAACTTCTAGATGATCTATTTTACCTGTAGTATCATAGCTTTTGTAGGGGTGGGTACCTTCGTAACTATTTCAATTATTTACTATCAGCTTTCTCACAGGTGTATTGAAAAACATCGTACAACACACGGATCTTAGGTTTTATAACAAACTCGTGACATTATAAACCCTCGCCTGCGGCTCGGGCTTACAAAAGTCACCTCGTTTGTAATAAGCCACCTACGATCCTTGTATCGTAATGTACTATAATATAGGGTAAAACACGGATAGATGCCCCGAGGGTATAGTTGCCCCGATTGTGATTACTCTAGTTTCGCAGAAGAATCACATGTATTTTTTTGATCTATCCAAAGATTATCTAAATATCACTTGGTTGACCGTGTCTCATGTCTCTGTGCGATTGCATGGGAAAGTAAAATGCGATCAAAGTTTTTGCCTTGTTTCCCGGCGGGGCATCTATCCTAGACGTAATTTATATGGAATAGGCAACTATCCGATATTTAGGATAGATGTCCCAAAAAATAGATGTCTGCAAAAATCTCTAATACTTTGGAAATATTAAAGGTATTTTTTTTTTAGTTTTCATTAATTTTTAGATTAAAGACCAATGTACCGGCCAGTATTACAAATAAAGTATTTTGCTTTTTTGTACTGAGAGATATAGAGTGATTTATAAAAAAAAAATTAGTCCTCTCTTTTTCCTAAAATAGAGAATTTCAAATAAATATTGGTAATGCTGGTAATTAGGACTAAATAAAAAACAAAATTCGTGGCTACATGCTGGTTATTTCGTTTTTATTTAGGTTATACTATACCGAGGTTTCGAATTACAATAGAACATTAACGTACCATAAGCCTCTTTCACCTCTTTACTGACAATGCAATGTGTAGAGTACGTTTCAATGTTGCATTTTAATGATGCAGTTGTTTACATAACTATAATAGACACAGTCAACAACGCAGGACTCTTTGAGGTACTCTTTACCAGACGATAAAGATATATATTTTACATACTTTTGTTTTTTTGTTAAATGGTACTGTTTTTTGATAAATAAATAATATAGAAATACATATATTAATTCATTAATTGAATATCATAATATATTTTTCATATTTCGCTTTATATTGAATAATGTCTAATGAAACTAAAACCTGCAAAAGATATCGACTCGTGATCATTTTTAATTCAACATTCTGAAATATTCTGAAAAATCGACTTTGTACCTAGATTAAGCCTTTTAGATTTACTTTTCTGCCACAAACAATACTGAGTGTAAGCAACAGAATGTGCATGTGACGTCATTGTCAGAACGTCCACAGATTTTGTAGTCTGCACACTATTATTCTTGACATCTCATTATCAACAGTCATCGTCCGTCGAACGTGTTTTAAGTCGAATTAAAGTAACTAAAAACATAACCCTCCTTCTAAAGCATTAGGGTAAAAATAAAGAAATTTTTTAAGCATAAACATCCAAAACGTGTCTTTGTAGACAATCAGACCATTCGTAATTTTGTTAGAAATTTATATTGTACTATATCATTAATATTAATTTCTGTAGAATCTCACAACAACAATTTGACTGTTTTGCAGAATATCTCTGAAAAAGACAATTTGTAACGGTGCCGGTGTAACTTACGAATGTTTGTGTTGTGTTCTCTTTCATGACTGAGATTTGACAGGTTATGTTACGGTTGAGAAAACATTATCAGTATCTATTTGAGCGTTGATAATTTCCATGTTTTACAATGTGCTAGTTTGAATAACAAAAACATAAAATTTGCAACAGAGAAAATGGAAGACACGAATAACAATTTGGAAGGAGAAGTCTTCTTTTTAATAACGTGGCATTATTATATATATATATATATACAAATTGCATTTCACCATCAAAAAATGTACGACTGGCGTAACTGCACACAATTTGCTTTTCCTTGGAAATCTAATCAGGGCCGGATTTACACATTTGCCGCCAGTAGGCTAACCAAATTTTGCCGCCCCTACAGACATTACAATTCGATACGCTATTTTATTTACAATCATTAATAATAAAAAATACAGTGAAATTAACTTTGTGATTTGTGCACTACAAATCGTCCTACACCGTTTTCCCGTAATTTAGTATTATGAACTAAGGAATAGGTCGATGTGTCAGTTCCTACATTTTAGATAGTTTTTACAGCCCTACGATTTAGTCAAAATAACACAAAATTCGTTCTTGGGTGGTTGTTAGTATTACTTATAAAATAATTGACCCAGCGAGCGCAAAGCGCGAGCGAAACGTCTCCTTTTCAGCTTAGCCAAAACTGCTTTCGTATGTTGTTCTGTTTGTATCCATCTACAGGTCACGTTTCTCAACCAATTCTCGTGAAATTTTGCGAGCGGGTTTGATAAATATATAGATTTGTTTTGTCTAGTCAGTTTTGGGAAATGAAAAAAATACGGAGCTAGGCTCACGAGGTCTACAGCTCACAGAGTAAACATTCGGTAAACATACTTAATTAAGTATTTTCTTATTTATTGACCGAGCGAGTGCGAAGCGCGAGCGAAGCGTTTCCGTTTCAGCTTGGTCAAA